>JAJJKC010000039.1:0-184262 GCA_022984845.1 Xylaria nigripes | reverse complement strand
TTGCCTGAGGCTACCGTAGAACCCGCAGAAAGCATAAAATACCTTAGGTACCTAAGCATACGACAGTATGCCATACTGTGCATTGGAGCCCCCGCGAGTCTCAGTGACTTCCGGTAAAGCTCCATCTAAATTTGTGGACGGGACTGGCCAGCCCGCATGCCTTTAGGTACGTGTGGTAGTGTATTGTCTGCGTAGGTAGCGTAATGTCGTAGGTAGTCAGATGCTAAATTTCCGTTGATATCCACCTACGGAATACTCATCTTACCGTGGCAAAGACATCTCTGTGTGGTGTGTGGACTGCCATAACATAGGTAGCGCCAACGCGAGTGATGTCGTTACATAGGTACTCTCATTGTTTATGCTTCGTTGAAATGTGTGGGAAGAAAGAAATAAAAATCATAGGCATTGTATGTTTCCCTCAAAACAGGATCGGCAACCTATAGATACAGAATGGTTACGTACATCAACGCGTTTCCAAAAACCTATGTATAAGTCGAATTTTCCCACCGGCCTCGCTGGGTTGCTATTCGAGCTAAAAGGTACCATCATGAGTTGTGCACATTCAACCTAGCATTCCATCTAGGAATTCGGAAAGTTGCTCCAGCGAAGTTGGGAAGCGTAAAAAGGTAGTATTTGCAGAGAAACATCAATTCATGAGTTTTATTCACTGAAGCCTCTGGATTCGTCCGGCAATGCCCAAGTCATCTACGACTAGTACGCCGAAATCCAGTATAATCCGGCTCGCAATTGGGTACATGCTCTTAACGCCATCCCTAAGGCCAACCGTTCCACCCCAATAACCACAGATAAATTGTTTAGCTCTTCTTCTTGGACACACCGACGGTACGGCCGCGGCGACCCGTTGTCTTGGTGTGCTGACCACGGACACGGAGGCCCCAGTAGTGTCGCAGACCGCGGTGGGCGCGGATCTTCTTCAGCCGCTCAAGATCCTCACGGAGCTTGCTGTCGACAGCAGATGAGATGGCATGGGAGTTTGTACCGGTGACGATATCTCTTTGTCGGTTGAGGACTGCACATTGTCAGCCTATTGTCGCAAATCAAACAGGCTTGCTACTCTTCACTTACACCAGGCAGGGATCTTGTAGGCAGCGGGGTCCTTGACGATCTGGACGACACGCTCAAGCTCTTCGGGTGTAAGCTCACCAGCGCTGTAGTACTCGTATCAGATTTCCGGTCATTAGGCAAAATCAACATGTGGAATTTCTTGGCATACCGCTTGCTCTTGTCAATATCGGCCTTCTTGAGGATCAAGTCGGCGAAACGAGCACCAATACTAGATGGTGATTTAGTAAAAGTCTCACTTTGACGAGTTGCCGAAGAGTTCTCACCCCTTGATCGAAGTCAGAGAGTCTACACTCCATATTAGTATTTCTACGAAGCAAGTCTTTGTGGCTGTGACTTGGGCAATCCATTCCGTGCCTTCTCTTCAGCCAAGATAGAAATTTGGTGTGACTCACAAAGGGCCTTCTGCTTGCCGTCGACATTGGTGTTCCTTGGATAGTAGTTAGCAGACTAATTCTTGGAACCGCATTTCGAGCTTCAAACACCCCGGATCCAAGTCGGTTCAACGCCGAGGGAGTTTACATAGGGGTCCATACAGTAGACGGATGATGAACTGTAATTCCAAGTCAGCGAGCTGCTAGATGCACATGGCAAAGTCTTTTTCTTTGATTGCCATGCCCGGGATGCTTTTAACGTACCTGAAAGTGGGATTTCTCCCCCGATACGAGCGACTATTGATATATCAGCACTACACCAGCCATCGATTGGGATTGGTGCGTCGTCCGAGGCTTCGTTGTTCGCATCGCAAATGCTCGAGTGCTGGCCAATGTTGTATTATCGTCAACTTGCCCCCGAAGGTGCAATGTTTCTAATGATTCCAATTCTTCCACGTTTGCGTTCATATTAACCGCCAGTCCATGCAACCCATGTGGTTCAAGCATTTAGGCAATGCGTGGCGGGCATTGCTAGTATGCTGCTTAGATCAATATCTCGTGCAGCAGATATCCTCGTCTCGTGGCAATGCGGCGGCGGCGGTAGCCAGGCAAATAGCGCGGCAATCTCGAGCATTTGTTTTAGGGAACGGCGAAGCCATCGGACGGGAGCGCATCTGGTGGTTGACTCACCATGGTGACGGCGTGCGGTTGTCGACTGTCGATGGAAAGGAAGCGGAACAGTCCGATCTACACTTTTTCAAGATTTTAGTTTCAATGTGTGCGTGTCGGGAGTCAAGGCTTTTCCGAATCCGACTTATTATTCTGTGATTTGATTGGATCGTTTTCAGTCGTCGTGGGGACTGCCCTAGTGGAGTCTATCTTTCTTATCTTATCAACATGTGGCATAGCCACCCCGCCTTCTCTACAAGGCTTGTTCGCTGTGGCTGATACCTAACCACCTACGTCCGTACACTAGGTAAGGTAGGTAATTCACAAGATCTACCCAGCATCCATGTCCATCTGCATCAATAAGCATCATGGAAAAAAGAGATCTCTCTTCATTTTCTAATTGTTGCTTATCAATTTTATGATCTATACACCTGTACGAATACGAGTTCCTGGACAAGTACCTATGTCCGTACCAAGCCGAGCCGATCCATTCTTAGGTCTTGGCGAGAAGGCATAGATAACAGTGATGAAAACGGATGTGTATGAACGAGGGAGAGTCCGTAGTACGGACGTAGGGAGTCTTTCTTTCGCAAACTTTACGATCATTCGATATTTTCTAAAGGAACTGAACGGATGAAGAAAAACACCTGCAGAACTAGTAGGTACCATGACGTGTATATGAACATCGTACTGTCGACTTATAAATACCACGCCTTATGAAGAACTTTAGGTGGTGGTCAAAGTACAAGTGAGTACGGATCCGTACGGACGTACGTTCGTATTCATTTGGGTACGATGGAGCTAGTTGCCGAGTTATAGTTTTCGGACAGTCAAGGAGATAAAGGATGCCTACGTCCGTACCTAGGTAGGTACGGACGTAGGGAGGGAAGACGTCGTGATGCTAGGTACCTAGGTAGGTAGGTAGTGTAGGTAGGGTTAGGTAATCCGTACAAATACTAACCTACAAATGTCGGCGATAAGGTATAGGTACCTACCTAGGTAGTCGTACGGACCTAGGTAGGGATTTATGTATGTATCCACTTCTGTTATCGACACCGGCCGTACGGTCCGTAGGTATTCCGTAATCCCTTTTATTGACCAATGATTGTTGACGTATTCAGCAGATCGTACCTGGTACAAACAACAAACATTTCAGACTGTGCCCAGTACCAGCGACACACCGTGTCAAGCACCCGCTGTGTGGCTCTTACGAGATGGTACCTACCTTGGCTATATCCGAAGCCGGAGCACCCCGGCAAGCTACGCAGTAGGTAGAACTCGGAATGCTTTCTGGTGCTTCGGCGATAAGTACCTGGCGGCGTCCGCCCTTCTTCCACCTGATCCTGATTGCTATATGACCCTTTCTCCCCCAAGTCAACCTTCCCTGGGACTACTCTCTTTTTTAACAAGCACCCTTTGTGTTGCGTTCGATACATTGCGAATGTCAATCAAGTCTACTCAATTATTTCGTACGATAATACTTCACACATAGCGCACGGATTCGACTCTAAACACGTCCTCTCTTATTTAGTGACCTTCAGTACGGATTCCAATCAACCCTCCACCATTTGTCGCTACCTTTTTCTTAAAAATTACTAAAATACCATATTGCCCCGGCCGACCGCGTTGAACTGTTCTTTCACCAACTTGGAGTCTGAATTTTTTTTTGCTTCTTTCCCCGCTACCTAGCTTCAACTCACCCTTGAAATACCCCACAACTAAAGAGGGACCTGGCGACGATTGTCCACAACAATTCCGTCGTGTTTCCATATTTCAAAATAATTCACAGCCATGTTTGCGACTCGTATCTTACGCCAGGCCACCGCCCACGGCGCTGAGCGTGTTCCTTTGATTCGCTTTATTGGGAAGCGACAGATTCCTTGTATGTCGCTCCATGGAACCACGTTTCCTTACTCTAGACTTATTTAGTGGGCTCCTTAACATTTTCTGACATGATGCTGACCCTTTTGACCAGCCAACATTGACCACACACCTCAACCCCACCCAGCTTCCCCAACTGGCTCGCTACCTGCCAACTTCGGCCAGGGCAGCGTTCCCACGACCTTCTCTTCATACCGTGTTTCAGCTCAACAACATGGCCCCTTGCACAAATCTCTTGGTTCAGTGCCTGCTTCCAAGCTTGGTCCTGTCGCGGCGCCTGTGGGTCAATACTTTGACCGCAGTGAGCTCCCAGAGCGCTTTCGAAGGATGCCACTGAGCGCGGCCGAAATCGAAGCGGTTGAGACGGGCGGGGCTACCCTCTACGGTTGAACATGGAGAGTGATAGGGTTTTTGAGAGTTGCCCGATGAAACAACGGTGTATACTGCTTTGTGCGATGAACGACATTGTATTACCACGACATGCAAGTTAAGCGGCTTGAAAATGCGCGAGCTTGCACGGATATATGATATGACACGTTCTAGGTTAAGTGAAATTCGCCAACCTCGAGACTGTCGGACTATGGAGACGAGCCTCGAAAGGGGGATTCCCAACGATCCTAGAACGCTGGGGCTGGTTCCGAGAGGGTCCAGCGAGAACGAATTTGGGATGAAATTTTCTGATGGCATTCTGCATGAGCTTGGCGCGGGAGACCAGCCTGAAAGAAGAAAAAGGTAGAGACATAGATTCTGATGGTTCTCAGCATTGGCGAATTGGTGGGCACAGACTGAGACATTGTACTGTTACTGCCAGCTTGTGCTGCCCCGATTATTATATTATACCATATCAACGTTCCCGCATTCTCTTTACATATATCGAAACTAACTATACTACCTAGCCTAAGCATCCGCGGGAGCAACTCGGAACATTGAACTCTGGAATCTGCAAATTCGCAGAGTCCCTAAGGTACATCCAAGTCCAAAAGGTGCATGTTATAGTACCTAGGTACTTCCCGGGTAGCTTTGAGTGAAGGGAAGTTGCGACCTACCTACCTATACATACCTGCCTAGGTACCTGCCTAGGTACCTACCTAGACCTACCTAGCGTATCAATTCAAGTCCCGTGATCTCGTGATTGTCCGAGGGGCTAAAGTACCTAAGTAGGTAAGGTAACTAAGGTAATTTTCAATTACAATCCAGTGAAAACCTGCCCCGCGCACTCGCGTCATTACCTCCGAGTAAACGCGCCGCGCTACCGTCTGGATAGCACGTATACTTCTCTCTACCTATCTGGATGCCATCCAACCTTAGCCTTTGTCTCAACTCTTGTGCATGGAAACGCTGGGTTTTCGCCACTACATGTCGTGCTGCACCTTTCGCACCGCATGTGGGCTTGCACAGCATGACTCCGCCGTCGCCATCGGACTCCCCTTCCAGCAAGGGTAAACGCAAGGCGGCTGTCGACCGGCCGATCTCGCCGCCCCCTGTCAAGCGAAAGGCGCAGAGCAGCATTTCCAAGGGCGCCGTGGCGAACTTCTTTACGCCTGTGTCGCTGAAGCCTAAGGATCACACTGTCTGGACGGAACGCGCTGTCGGCGATGCGCCTGCTACGCTGCTCGTTGGACGCTTTGAGTCTGAGGAAGACGCGGACACGAAGGAGAGGCGGAAGATCGCCGCTTTTGATCTCGATTCTACGTTGATCACCACGGCTTCTGGCAAGAAATTTGGGAATGATGCTAATGATTGGAAGTGGTGGGATGTGTCGGTTCCGACGCGTTTGCGGGAACTATATGCGGATGGGTTTGTAGGAACTCGCTTTCGTTCCGAGCTTATGAGCTGATGTGCGTGTGGTCCAGATATCGGGTTGTCATTATCAGTAATCAGGCTGGCCTTACCCTTCATCCCGACCCGAATGCGAAGACCCCTAAGAGCGCGAATAGGGCTAAACTCGATAACTTCAAGCAGAAATGTTCGGCTGTCTTGACGCAGCTTGGTCTTTCTACGTCAGTTTACGCTGCTACGGCGCGTGATCGCTTCCGCAAGCCGTGCACGGGCATATGGGATGAGCTGTGTAAGGACTATCGTATCCAGACGAAGGACCTCGATTTAGAGCATAGTATATTTGTCGGCGATGCAGGCGGACGCATGGCGCGCGTCGTGGGTGATGGGATGGCGGCTGCTGCGAAGGATTTCAGCTGTTCGGATCGGAACTTCGCGCACAATGTGGGAATTGCGTACAAGACGCCTGAGGAATTCTTCTTGAATGAGCCTTCGCGTGAGTTCGTTCGCGACTTTGATCTTGAGACATATCCGTCTCCCGGTAATGATGCTGGCGATGGGGAACAGGTACTGTTTGAGAAAATCAATGAGCAGGATATTGTATTATTCTGTGGCCCGCCGGGCGCTGGAAAAAGCACATTTTATTGGAAGTATCTTAAACCCCTGGGCTATGAGCGCATTAATCAGGATATCCTCAAGACCCGGGCTAAGTGCTTCAAGACGGCTTCGGGAGTTTTGGACGATGGCAACTCAATCGTCATAGGTGCGTATTTGATTTCCCGTATACTGTGAGGCTGGCATGTGACTTGGAATCTCGACTGACTTGCAGAAGATAATACCAATCCCGACCCGGATGGCCGAAAGGAGTGGATTGCGCTGGCGCAGAAACACAATGTGCCCATCCGCTGTGTCTGGTTCAAGGTCCCGAAGCCCTTGTGCGAACATAATGATGCGGTGCGGGCCTTGAATGAATCCGTAAGTCAGCCTGGTACAGTCTTCAATTTTATGTATTGTTCCTATATCTCCCCCTAGTTACAGAAAATTGACCTCGCATCTATCACCAGTTGAACCCCGAAGCTCGGTCAGTTCTGCCTGCCATCGCGTTCAACGGGTACTTCTCACGTCTACGCGAACCAACGGTGAAGGAAGGGTTTCAGGACCTTGTGCCCATCGAATTCAAGTTCAGCGGGACGAAAGAGGAATATGCGATCTGGGGCCAATATTGGCGATAACTGCAGGTGCCCCTGCTTGGTCGATTATTTGCTTCACTTGTAGTCGGCGTAGATTTGACTCCATAGGACGTAATATGCCCCATATTTGCCTTTCTACTGCTGATGTATATGACCATCCGACTAACGGTACATAGGAACTGGACAGCGCTCAAATGTTTGTGAGTTGGGAGAGGATAGACATATCCCTGTAAACAGGATCCATCCATACGTACTCAGCCTAATGAGTGTGACGGCTCAGTGTCCTATGTACTAGGTTTCAATAGGATAAACAGATAGACAAACAATACATCTAATCTCACGATTTCAATCATGAGCATGATTCTCCTCCCTACTCCCTACCCAGGTTTGTAGGTATTACATGAGGTAGGGAGTCTACCAACATCGCACTCAAAAAAGGCAGCGAGGTAGGTAGACAATGAAATGAGTAGATGAAAAAATTCATTAATTCTCAGAATTCTAACTCCTCAACCTCCATCCCACACGTCACACAAGTCCGAACAGAAGAGCCCTCCTCGTTCTCGATGACACGCCCCCATTCATGAACGTGTTTCCCGCCATCGGCCACGACATCGCCGAATTTAGCGACCTTCTTCTCGCCCCCGTTCTTACTTGAACTACCACGCTTGCCATTACTATTACTAGTCTCGTCGAATCTCCCCCGCGATCTTAGGTATGCGTCTGTGCGTGTGCGCTTCTTGAGTTCAAGCAGCTTTTTCTTGAACTTGGCATCTTTCCGCGCCTTCTTGTCGGCCTCGCGGCGCTCGAACTCGGTATCTAGGGCCTCGGCGGAGCCCCATTTCTTTTCGAAAGCGTAGGCTTCTACCTGATAACGGAGGAAGAGCATCATGTCGTGCCAGTGGGCTTTGTGTGGGTTTGGACGCGAGAGGTGCGGGAGAAGCTCTGCGTCTTTTAATTCGGCTGTTGTGTGTTGTGTTAGCTTGGTATGGGAATGCAATATCAAGGGGAAAAAGAGCGAGAAGGGAACTTCATAAGAGATAAGGGTGTAAGTACGTACGCTCTGTCAGGAGATAATCCTCCCTGCACTCGGTTTTGGTTAATAAGCTGTATTTGTCCGGGAACTTCTCCTTGCAAGCATTACAGACGGCGCATTTGAACACCTCCTCCCATACAAAGTCGATCTCGAGGTTGCCGCACTCGCGACACTTCTTGCGCTCCGACTCGTCCGTCAATGCGCTCAGCCCCGGTTCGAAAGGCCCTGCCTTCTGCCGTCGTAGATTTCTCAACAATTGCAGCCTCTCCCACTCCTGCATTGTCATCCCCTTGGGTCGCTCTGTGACTGCTGATGTTCCGCCGCCGTTCTTGTTGTCATTTGGACCTGACATGGCTTTGTTCCAGGGGTCGTCCTCGGTGCTTAAAAACCCACCCTTCGTGTCTGTCATGCTGCCGAAGTCGTAGTCGACGAACTTGGTGAACTTGCGCGCGGGCCTTATAACTCCTTCGTTCTCCTCTTTTCGCTGCTGCTGCTGCTGGCCATCTTTGCCCGATGACGAAGCGCCATTAACGCGGCCATCGCGACTTGTGGATGGTACCTCAGGAGGTACGGATTGAGTGTCGTAAGGCCGCTTGCGAGTTCTGGTGATGTGGATATCGTTCGTGTCGACGAAGCCAGATGATGTACGGGATTGCTGCGAAAGCAGGTGTCCTGCGGTACGAGCAGCAGATTCTCTTTGGTCGCGAATTGCTTTGGCTTTTAGTCTGTTCTCTTCCTGTGATGACAGTCGTGTATCAGTGCGAGTACTTTAGGAGTGCTGGTGGCTTGCTCAATCAGTGAGTGAACGAGTTAAAACTCACAATGCGACGGATGACTTCTGGTGCTGGAGAAGTGGCGACAGCTGTGGCCGGTTCAGAAGAGGGCGTGATGGGGTGGGTTGTCGACGAGCCCTCCATCGTCTACTTTCATTTGGAAAAAGAACTATCACAGGAGATATTGTACAGCCTTCGTATGCTATGAGTTGAAGGATCTAAGCGCGAAGGAATACGGACGAATCGTTACTAAACAGAATGACAAAGATCGGATAGACCAAGTGACGTATGTACTCGTTACAGTCAACCTAGGTATTCCAAAAGGGAACGTCATGCAAGAAGCGGGTAATATGTAACTATTAAATAGGGGCTAATACTTACTTCATCTGTAGGGACAGTAAGAGAGCACCAAGCAATTTTCTGTTATTCGAACGAAATGACCTTAGGACAGACACTCAAGACAGGATCGCGATCCAGACCAGAATGCCTTTTATCATTAGATATAAAATATATTATTACTAGCAACCTGTGCCCGTGATCAGTACCAGCAGCAATAGTGACAAAGCAGTATGCAGATCCAGCAATTGACCCCAGGTAGCCTTTCACGGGTGCACAAGGGTCCGACCGCATACATGGACTTATTCAATAATGCTGTCCAAGAACCCAGTAAATTATTCATCCTTAACACCGCCGCGACCAGAACGCTCGGCCGCCTCGACCGTCTTCTTATCACTCTGCGCAGCGCCGCTCTGCAGCGCGCTCATAAATCCGGCAGCTTGTTTGAAAGGGCGTTTGAGGTCGCCGCTCGCGGGTTGACCAAACAAATGGATCTTAACGAGGTTGGACTCAAAGGCGCTCTTCAGAGGGAGGATAGATTGGATCAGGAGGGGGTTGGTGTATCTCATGTACAGGTGCATGAAACACATCATGGCAAGGCCGGTAAGCTGCGATCGGAAGGAAGCCTTGATTTGCTGCGAATCGTAGGCCTGGACTGTCGTGGTCACAAGCTTACCCTCTTCGCTCGAGCCCATGGGTGCAGGTTCAACGTATTTGAGAGTTGTAAGATCTAGACCGGAGTCTCGGTGTAAGTATACATCACTGTAGACCCTGAGTGTGCGCTGCGCGATTCGTACCTTTCTTCTTGTTGATCTGCAAGAGTACGTAACCGTAAATCGCAGCAATGATGACGTTACTGGCAATATAAAGCGCTCGTACTCCATTGAGGACTGTGGGATCCTCAAATGGGACCTTCTTGGAAACCTGCATCATTCCAAGGATGATGATCAGGTTGGTTCTATTGCGATATGTGGCATTAGTAAAAGGCGACTGGTCGAGTAAAGCCAAACGACATACATCTGGGGACTGAGGCCGGCCATTGTTGCGACTGTGACAAGCTCACAAGTTTCTGATTAGAAGAAATGTAACAACAGAGAAATAGAATTAAAAAGAGCCAGAGTGGCAGAAAGGAAATAATCGCTGTGGGCAGACAGCACAATATGACCTTCTCAGATGTAGGTTCTAAGGTTGCTGGGGAAGAGGATGGAGGACAATAGAAGAGGAAAGAAAAAAGAGAAAAAAAAGATGGAGAATTATCGATGCAGGTTCGTGAATTGCATACGGAATACCTAAGGCTACCTAGTAGGTTAGGTACCTGGTTAGGTACTATTCAGGTGGTGAGCAGCCTGGCTACCTACATAGGTAGCTAGTCCAGCGCGCCCAGTGAGGGTGGCGCGCTGTAAGCCTACCTAGGTACCTACCTAAGGTACAGTACCTATCTAAGGTTTAGGTACCGCTGAGACCCTGCGAAGAGCCGGTGAACGCTGGCGTCTGGAGTGGTTTAGGTTTCTCCCTAACTACCTAAGTAATGGCCTAGAAGATGCCCTAAAAATCACTAAGAATGTACCTAAACCACCTATGGCAAAAAGGACACTTGTTCTAACTTCTCGAATCTCATCTCACGTGCTTGCGTGACAAGTACTACCTAGTAGCCACTCACTCAATTCTTCCTCAATTTATGTGCTCACTCAACCAATTCCTCTCTCGATTGCTACTGATTCTCTAAATTATGATTCCTCTTTGCTATGCCAGATGCAATCGTCCATCATTTTTGTTGCTTTTATTTGTAATAATTGTGATCAGCTAATATGTGAAGAGCAATGTCGTCTTCACTCGATTGCTTAGCTTTCATTGATTCATATTCGGAAGCAAAGCACGCTCAACACTCACCAAGTGGTTTCATTCATTTGCTTCCAAAGAGAAGCTGGTCATTCATGTTTTTTTTCCATTTGAATGCAATTGCGATTATTTAAGAGAATCTATTAGTCTCTTTCAATGCTCAACACATATATTTTCGTTGTGCTATCGTTGCTTCTTCCCAATGGAATTTTGTATATGTAAAGCTACCCACGTCAGTATAGCCAACCATGCTTCTCACGACGGAGCTCATTAGAACTAGACGTGTTTTTTATCAGTAATGAATCTGTTCTGTCTGTGCACTAAACCGCGCCATTCTTCGAGACAGGAGGCAAAGAAAACCGAAAAGGCACGTTCTCAAGCTCGTTCAAGCAACCGCAAGAAGAACAACAAACCCGGCGAATCGACCTGCCATAGATCTTTCGCGATGCCTCAGTCAAGCATACTTCGTGCGGAGGCCTCCCCACGCAGTATACAGAGCCGTACCTGTGATTGTGGTCACTGCCACTCGGAATTACGTGGTCAATACACAGCCAAATCCTTCCGACAGCCTGGGCGTGAAGCTGATAGCCACGGTCCAAGAGACCGCGTTCAATCCACAGTCAAACACAGCCGACAGCCTGAACGCAAGGCTGACTGCCGCCGCCTTTCGGACCGGAGTCATGAAAAGACATCCAAGACCCCTCCAGTAGAACAAATCTACGTCCACCCTTATTCCATTCACCACTACCGTTTCGCTGTGGTGGATCACAGCTCGGTCTGCCGGGACCTCGCTCACAATACTTATCCAGTCTGTTCCGTCGCAAACGTCCCCGAGGCCGCAAGTGTACGAGACATTGAGGCCGTGCTAGTTCCTCGCCCTGGTCTGGTGGCCATGGTGAGACTGTTGTCCACGCAAAAACTCATTCGCATCAGCACATTCCCCTCTATCAAGCCTCTTTATGAGGCTGCAATGCAGCTAGAAGTCTGGGATGTTGAGCCAGAGGAAAATTACGCATAAAGCCGGGAAAGCGGGAGGTAGAGGCAGGGAAATATATGGGAAGATTTGGACTTCATGGCGTGCGGACAATACCTCTGATGTCTGGGCCGATCCTCCTGTTGAAGCCTGCCCGCCGCCCGTGGCCACTCCTGGATGGTTGAGCGAACGCCTTGACCTTCCAGCAGGCCTTTCTATGTAAACTCCTCCAGTGCCCCTTGGCAGAAATGTCCCCCAGTGTTCAGCGTACCGGTTGCATCATAGCGGAACGTGCCGCAACAGTTACTACCTACGCTTCCAACCCATAAAGGTGAGACCCAGTCTTATGCGTAGCTGGTAAAATCTTGGCATCGAACCTCCACGAATGGCATTGGGTCGACAACTCCCCATACGCAGCTGGTGGGTGCTTCACATGTAGCCTTGAGAGCTTAGTGAGTAGAGGTTAAGAGAAGGAAGGAAGCTAGCTTTCGGCTGCCGATCAAAGTTCTTAGGCTTGTTAAGGGTGAGAGAGATTCATTATGACTCTCACTGTTGGTTCATGTTATGCTCTTGACGGATATACTGATCATGAGCAGATATTGGAAATGTTTTCGTGGTGACTTTTTACTATTCGTTGTGAGCCGAAATATCCCCTGAAATGGGTTAAGTGAACATTCTCGACAACTTGTCCGAAATCGTCATTATGCGGCTGGCGATGTCGTGGATGACGATGTCGTGGATGACGATGTTGATATTGAGGAGCCTAACACTGCGTTGAAGCTGGCAACCTAAGGATCTAATCCATCGGATTAGTTTGGTGATGTATTGTCAAGTCTGAACCTGAGGTTTTGGATTAGACGTGGCCCCATCTCCAGTTCAGCCGGAGCTTTGTTCTGGTCGAAACCCTCTAGCAAGAAGAGATTCGAATTCTATGGACGCCGGGTAGGCGGGCTCAATCGCCTTCACGTATTCCCGCTAGCGTACGAAGAAGGCAGCATATTAATTGAACATAATATTGTGGTCAGAATGTGATGCTTCACCATGGACAGTATTCAAATAGGCTCATAATAGTACGTCATTAAAGCTCTACCGTCCCTAATCGCTATTCCCATGCATTTCAAATCCTCATAAGTATATCCAATAACCGGACCCAATCATCAATCAAACACATCGGTCGCGTATCTCACATTCCTCAAACCCTCCCACCACGCCTTCAGCTTCACATCATCCGTCACCTCTCCCTTCTCCGCCTTCACACTGATCACCAACTTCATCACCTCCTCCTTCACACCCTCCCCAATCGCCTTCGAGCCGCAAATATAGAGTCGCGCTCCCTTGTCCCATAAAGGCAGCACATGATCCCTCTGCGCAGAAAGCAATTGTTGCACGTATTTGGCTCCATCAGCCTTATCTGTCTCGCGACTAAACGCGCGCTTAACCACCACGGCGCCAGCCTTCTCCCACTCCGCCAGCTCGTCCGCGTACAAATTATCGCGCTCGGGGCCGCGGCATCCAAATAGCAGGAGTGCGGGCGCTAGCTTACGCCCGGCACTGATCATCTCCGCCCGCTCCTGTATGAAGCCACGGAACGGCCCGACACCCGTGCCTGCGCCTATGCAGATCACAGGCGTGTTCTCTGGGTTCTGTGGTAGGTGGAAGGCGGCGTGTGACGGACGCACTGCCACGTGCAGTCTGTCGCCTGCTTCAAGTGAGTCCAGGTACGAAGAGGCTACGCCGACATAGGTGCCGTTGCCGGATTTGGAGGGCGCTTCGAGGACGCCGAAGGTTAGTGTCACATGGGATGGGTTCCAGAGGGGAGAGGAGGAGATGGAACTGCGGCCTTTGTTAGTCACGTGTCTGATGATAGGAAGATTAATGACATGACGTACTATTGTCGCACGCGCATGGGTGGGAGCATGGCGAGGAACATTCCTAGGGGTAGTTCGAGGGTGGGGAATTTCTCGAGGAGGTCGAGGACCGAGATACGCTTGTTTTGTATCTCGGTGTATTCTTCGTTCGCGTACTTCCCTAGCGCGGCCTTGTCGGCTTCGTTGGAAGCTGTGTCGACTAGGGTGCTGATGTTCTGTTCGAAGTGTCAGTTTTGCGCTCCTCCGTCCATTTTTATTCAAGATTTCACTTACCCTCTTTGTTGCGGGCTGCGCTAATTCTACATACGCGCTGAGAAGACTGTGTACGGACATCGAAGTTCCCATGGGCAGAGACGTGCTCGCGGCGTTCGTAATCGTGATGTGCGCATCCCATAGTAGGCGGAATCGGCGCATGACACGCTGTACCACGGTCTTGGGATTTATGGGAAGAATGGCGAGGTAATCACCAGAACGGTAGGTCTGGCCACTAGGAAGGGCGATTTCAATGGATTTCTTGACTGGTTCGCCTGGCGCCGTGAGGGTGCGGGTGTCCACAACGAATGCCTCCATCACGTCCTGGCGGAGGGTTGATGTGCGTGGATTTGTGATCTCGACGCTCAGGTTCGCGGATTTGCTGCCTGAAGTACTTTCTGCGGTGCCGTACTTTGTCTGTAGCGCCGGCCACAGAACGCTGTCTTCCCATGTCTCGAAGTCAGTGAAGCTGTCGTTCAATCCGGCGTCTGAGAGACCGATCTCCGCGACCCGTGTGGCGCCGTTTTCCGCAAGCTTGTTGTCAATGAGTTTGGGGATACGGTGGAATGTCTGTGCCCAGTCGTGGTGTCCAAGACCGAAAACAGTGTAATCGACTCCCTCGAGCTGCGAGGTTTCTTTTAAGCTCGTGAGCCAGGAGACGAATAGCGCGGCGTTATCCGGTGCCTCTCCTTCGTATGATCCGGTGATAATAACCACTGGCTGGTTCTTCGGTAGTGCGCCGTTCGCAGCATCCAAGCAATCGACCTTGTCGACGGTGAAGTTGTGACGAGCAGCATCGCTGGCTAATCGTTGAGCTAACGCATCGCAAGTACCACTGTTGCTGCCATAGAGGATGGTAATCTTTTTCCCTGGTCCAGATCCTGATGCCTCCTCGACTTGTGACTTAGGTAATTCTGGTGTGGCAACTTGGCCCGCCAGACGGTGTTCTAGCTGGGTTGGTGTCATGTCATCGCGAAGGATGGCTCGCATGAGGAAGTTATCAGGCTTGATCGTCAAGGTTTGCTTGATAGCTAGATTGTAAGTAGGGTCGTGCATCACGAAGTTGAAGTTCTGGAGCAGCAGAGCTATGGCGAGTATGGCCTCTTGCATAGCGAATGGCCGGCCGATACAAGCTCGAGCACCATTTCCAAAGGGCTTCCAAGCATTCTTTGGCAATTTGTTGAAGTGCTCGTCCAACATCCGCTCTGGCTTGAACTCTAATGCATCGTCGCCCCAGACCTCTGGGTCCAGATGGGCGCGGGATAGGAAAAAAGCACATTGCTCGCCCTTGGTCACGGGGTATTGCCCGGCTAGGAGCTGGTCAGCCTGGGAGACTACGCCGTATATGTTGATGGGCGAATCCAATCTGAGGGCTTCCCGTAGGATCTAGCAATGGGTCAGCACAGGTCATCGCTCTTGGATACACAATCACATACAGCAGTCACGTAGGGGAGCTTGGAAAGATGATCCACGTTGATGGGACCTTTCCCAACAACGTCGTCTACTTCTTTCTGGGCTTTCTGGTACTTTTCTGGGTTTTTCAACAGCCGGTAGAAGGCAAATGACAAAGTGCCCGACGTGGTTTCATGACCGGCGATGAGGAAGGTAATCAGATTGTCGATGATGCTCTCATCGCTAATCTTCTTCCCGGTCTTTGAGTCGCGGCCGTTGAGCATAGCATTCAGAAGATCTTTGCGGTCACTAGGATTCGCCTTTCTTGCTTCGAGGACCTCCTTGGCCGTGTTTCTCAAAATTTCAATGTCGGCCCAGTACTTGCTGTCCTCTGTTCGGTAAAAGAAAGTAGGCAGCATCTTGTTGGGACGTCTGCCTGACTCGACCAAGAAGTCACCCATTGCCTCAATGAAGGGGTGAAGGTCCTTGGTATAAAAACTGTTGAATCGGAATCCCATGGAGCAGAGGGCAAGAGTATCAAGAGCTAAGCGCGTGAAGTCTTCGGATGCTGCAATAGGAGTGGTAGGTCCATATCTAGCAAACTTCAGCACCATCTGACTTGCAATGTCGTGCATTTCTGAGAACATGCCGCGGATAGACAATGGCCCGAACCTGTGTAATGTCAGCGGTGTTGTATCCTTTCGAAACGGACCCAAAACACATCGACGGTCATAATACATACTAAAACCTGGTTAGCATCTTAAACCAACGTCAAGGATCGCCTATTTGGATATGCGAAGTTCGGGATAACTTACCGCTGGCATCAAAACACGGTGGGCAATTCCCCACGCCTCTTCTTCTGGTCTTGCCTTCACATGGCTGTGAGTTGATGGGACATGGAAAAACCATAAATGTGAGAGAAAGAACCTACTGTGAAGAGTCCATCGTGTACTCCGTTTCGTATTTGCTGGAGCGGCGTCAGTTGTGAGCGGAGACTGACCAGGCAAGTAAACACGTACTTCCAAGGGGCCGGTGGGTATCTTGACAAAGCGTTTCTCGTCGCACAGCTCATTGACTAACCGGTGACTGCAGCATATGACCGAGGTTCTCCCCCCGGGGAAGTGTAGACGATAAATCTCGCCTATAAAGTATGCACGTCAACGTACCGCCTCATCTTTGGGTTTTGTTCCTCTTCACATCTCGGGATTGCATACCATATTTGTCGGCAAAAGCAGCAAATGTACGAACTGGGGTTACAGGGTCAAGCTGGGCCGCATTGCCAATGATGGGCAGAGCTGGAGGCGAGGGTATGGGCGTTATTGTCGTCATTTTCTTATGACGTACTTTGTAAAGTAAAGCACAATGCTAAACTAGAACAAAATGAAAGATCTTGTATTAGGGGGACATGACAGCAGGTCAATGAATATTTATACGCCCATATAGGTAGGTATACAGATTACTTTTACATATGTATAAACTTGGAGACTAATAATTTCAACTGCATTACGGATCCGTATGGCTGCTGTACACTGTCTACCTATCTAATCCTGCGGTGGCGACGAATTGGCGCAGCAGCAGGTATTGTGAGTATGTAGTGCATCACCTCGGGTCGGTTTTCAATCCACCGGAGTTATTCTAAAACCGCCGATCGCAGAAAAGAACCAACCGCCTGGTGATTGCGCATAACGCGGCGTCATACGCTAGGCTGGATTATTCAGACAGTGGATTCCTCCTCATGTGAGTTTACTTAAGTCAAGCCACCTGAAGCCAAGTCAACGTGCATACGCATTTGAATAGGTAGGTATTGGGTTGGATGTGAAGGGTCGCGGATTAGGTAGAATGATTGAGACCCCGAACCACCTGTTGGGCACCGGGACTTAGTGGATCCCTATCTCTTTCACTCTCTTAACTACTGACCCTACTCCGTACTTCGTATTTGCTGCGTTGCCGCATTTGTCTGACATCTTTGTCTCCTCGGCTTGTACCTAGGCTGTTGAGGCTGAGAAGCCGAGGCAAGACTCTCTCAACTTATCAGGAAACACCGAAGAATGCTTTGGAACCACCCAAGCACCAACTACCTACGTATACTTACCTATGTTTACTTGGTATTATTACTGTAACTCCGCCGTTAGGTGGGAATGGAACAGCCTGACAAGTGAATAGGTATTGTACCTACGGACTATCAATTCGGAACATGCTGTACTCTAGTGTATTCGTAGTGTACTTATAACTACACTACCTAGGTAGGCGACTACCTACCTACCTATAAGAGCAAGCATACGATTCAACTACCTACTTATAGGTCTAACTACCTAACTAATCCGTGCTTAGTGTGTACTATTAAGAGCACTTACTTCGTACATGTGGATTTCTCCCGGTACCAGCAGTCTAGGTAAGTAGTAGGTAGGTAGGTAGTCCGTACGGATCCTTAGGTAGGTAGCAGATCTGGTCAATCTGTAAGTACGAATACACTAGTTAGGTACTTGGCGCAAGTTGGCGGTGGAGCTATAAGTAGGTAGGTAACTGATAACTAGGTACCTCCGTCCGTAAGTACAAACTGTTAAATTGACAACAGTTGCTGCCAATCCTGGTTGATTTACGGATCCGTACGTAGGGTTTAAGTGTCAAGCGTTCACCCCCTGCTAACTACCTACGCCATAACTGTACGTGTATGCAACGTAGATAACTACCTAGACCCAATGCCAATGGCATCTCACAGGGGCAGAATGCGCATTTTCCCCGAGGACTATTAACTATTGCCTCGGCTCTGTGTTTACCGTAGGTACTTACTCTCCGACGACGGCAGGCGACCTAGTTGTTCACCAATTTTGCTCGGCCTGCGAGTGAAACATAGTGTACCTTAACTGTCATGCCGCCTTATCAAGTATGTTCACGATTCAGCACACTACGGATCCCATAGACCTAATTATCTATTCTTGTATCGACGGTTCTCGTCCGGCCTAATCACGGCTCATAGGATTTGAGAAGAAAACCTGACGATTTATCGAAACCACCACCACTCTACGTATCTAGTGTAAGTACGTCCGTACCTTGGTTTAGCATCCGGGCTCGCGACATGTGACCCCTAGCTCGCGCCCGCGTCGTCCCTAGCAGTCACATTGATTCATGCGCTACGATGTACGGACGTAGCTACGTAGCTACGGATTCGTACTGTACTTAGTCCGTATACCTATGAAAAGAATTCCGTACACTACGGGTAACTACGATCAGTCAGGTCCCGGGACTTCATACCAAGCACCTAGGTACCTCTTGCACTAGAAACTTCAGGAGGATGTTGGCCGGGAATCTAGTGGAGGTAGAGTTGGCGTTAGTTACGGATGAGATGATCCGGGCCGGCCCACGCGCACAGATTGAACTGACAGCTTTAAAGTTTCCTGGCAATTGGGGAAGCTAACTACCTACATTTTTATACCCTAAGATAGACGTTACCTAATGTACTACCTACTACGGACGTACTACTAGGTAGGTAGTTGGGTACCGTAAGTACGTCCGTGGCTACGTACCAAATTCTTCATACACATTAATTAGGTAGGTAGTTGTCATCCTTTTCGTATATGGTGAGTAACTGCATCGAATCTCAGCGCACAAATCGTTGAAAATGCTTACATAGTAATTCTGCTGCTGATATTAGGTAGTTGAGGTATTCCGTAAATCAGGTGTGTTGTTGCAACTCGACTTTGGGAAACATATTTCGTACCTACGAAGTACCTAGTTATGCCAAGAACACCTCAAAAATTAGTGTGGGCGGTAAAAAAAGAGTGAACACACTAGGTACCTACTTACGATTCCTGCTACCTAGGTAAGTAGGTACCTCACCTACCTACGCCCGTACTTCTCTACCTAATCGACTTCGCTTATGGGCAGAGAGGTAGGTATAAATAGGAGATTACTTGTATACCTGTAACTAGGTAGGCCGAACATTCTACTGAGCATAGACATCTCCTCTAAGTGCCTCTCCCGCGAGGGAGTGACAGTACGGAATAACTACATTCTGTGTTTAATAAGACCTTGATTACGGACGTACCTAGCAGCTAGTACGAACATACACTAGGTAGGTGCCTAGTGATATCTTTTCTTTGGTGGAAAAACTTAAAGCGAAGTAGGTAGGAGCCCGTAGTCTGTATTCCGTAGTTATCAACTTTGTCACCGCGAGGGTTGGGCGTTGCAGTGCGTAACTGGGCACGTAGATTTCAGGCTGGTCATATATGGGTTCGTTACAATTTCAAGTCAACTCAGCTAAGGAACAATGGCAAGCTGAGGTTGGCGGAGTGCAGGTTTAATGATCCCCATACCTACCTATTACCTACTTGCGTACTTGTGAAAGGTTCCTATAGGTACCTAGGTTGGTACACAATGCAGGTCGTTATCACAGGTAATGAACATAGGTACCATTTATTTGGAAATGTACCAAACCGACGCAGCTGAAGGCGGAGGAGGGCACTATGTAACTCTGAATCATACGTGGTCCTGAAAGTGGTATGGTGCACTGAAATGTGAAAACTCAGATTCCGAAACGGCCACGGATTACGGATCCGTACTCTTGGTGTGTTCGTGGTGATCCCTCTCCCTCCCTACCCGGCGTTATCCAACAGGTCTCTCTGGAAGACGACTTGTGCGAGAAATAAGCACACCGCTGCTGAGAACTCAGCTTCCTACTACCTATAGGCTATTGCAGCAAGGCAGAGTGGACAAGACAACAACTTAGGTGAAGTTTAACAATTCCACAATAGGCATCACTCTAAGCAGGTAATAACCTAAGATCGACCCCGCGGACCCGCGCACACCCCTGCGCCCGCAAGGAGGCCCTGCAAAGCGTGGCCTCATCGTGATGTCAGCACATGCTGCCGGGACCTCGGCATATAAAGACCTAACTCGGACGATAGAATTTTCTCTTGCGCCGAATCGCGAGAACATGGTAGTAGCCATGGCCGAACCACCTACCGAGCAATCGAAGATGATCCGCTTGCCTGTGCGCCGCTGCGCTTTGCCATGCTGCGGTTGCCACTGCATAGGTATTAGGTGATAGGTAGCTTCACGGGGTCTTGCCTGGTATGGATTCAAACATCGGGTGCATGTGAAAAACAGCCAAGGGCAATCGTCTTTGCTGTCGTGCAGGGACCTCTCCTGATGATTCAAACGCTTTGTATGAATCGTTATTACGATCGAGGGGCGGCAGCACCGTACAGAACATTACCGGATAACCAAATTCCGATCACCTATCACCTTCCCTTCGCCTTCCCTTCATTCATCTTCGGGCACGTTTATTCAGTTGAATATGTGTATTCGGGTAGTTTCCGTGCTTTCGACGTCCTAAAATCCGTTGGAATCGTTGCGACTCGCGACCTCTTTAGCTGTGAGCTGTAGTAAGGAGGTGGCCTAATACTTACAATACACACGTTCCGCTTGGGTATCGTCACCTAGGTTTTTCCGAATGCGCTGGACATCCTCTTTCACAATGGTGTTTCACGGGGCATCGTGAATTAACAACAGCAGGTTTGTTCATACCAACCCCGTTTCACTGAGGGTATGAATAATAAGGGCCAGTCTCACAAAAACGGCTCAACAACTTTCCAGAAGCCCTCAGCATCCTCACACATAGGCAGATGACCAGTACCAGGCACAACCGCGAGCTCCGCGCCCCCATCTCCCAAAAGCGCCTTAAATCCATCCATAGCCTTAACCAACGCGCCCCTACCATCGCCCTCACCGACCACAAATAAACCCGGGACCTCACAATTCCTCATCTGGCCCTTCAAGTCGTAGTCCCAGAGGGCCTGACAGCCGTACCGGAACCCCTGGACGTCATTGGCAGCTACCATATCGCGCATCCAGCTAGCCGTGTCCGGCTTCTCCTGCATCGTGCGAGGATGGAACCACCGCTCAACCGTCTGCTCGGCCAGCTTGTTCATACCTGCGACTCCGTCCTCGGCGATGGCAATGCGGTCTTTCCATGCGCTTGTATTCGCGGGGCTCGAGGCTGTGTTGAAATCACATGCGATGAACCGCTCTAACTTGGAGGGGTATTTCAGCGCGAACTTGAGCGCCGTCGCGCCGCCCATGGAGACGCCGATGAGGGTGTTGAGGACAGGTATACGTAAACCGTCCATTAGGGTACTGATGTCGTCGGCTAGAATGTCGACTGTGGATGCCCGCGGTGGAGAGGGTAAGGCGTGCCGGCCGCGGAAATCGTAGCGGAGGATCCGGTATTGTGGGCGCTTTGCCTTTAATACTTCGATGAATCGATCCCACATATGCAAAGATGTAAGCAAGGAGTTGCAGAATAAGACTGTTGGCGCCTGCGGGTCGGAATTTCCCTCCAGACGGTAAGGAATAGTGAGTCCATCGGGCGTTGTGATGAACGATTCGATCACGGGCGAGGGGTTGTTCGTGGTGAAAGTTCTACCATCTTCGGATTTGAATGTTGACATAGCTGGTGGGAGCTGGGATAAGTGATGCAAATCACGCGCACCCTGGCCGAAGATATAGAATAGGGAATACGTCCTCTGCGAAGTGACAGTGGCAAAATTGGCAAATAACTCTCTTGCTCGAGGCGTTGAGACGGCAGCCTGGTACTCTGGCCCCCCTACGCCGTTGTTTTTGACATAGTCGTGTAGGATTAAGAATCCTGTAGGCTCGCCTTTCTCCAGACTCGACGTCTTGAAGAGTCGCGATCGCAGCCACCCCGGAACCCTGGACAGCATGTCCACATGATCCTCGTCGTACCACTTCCGGATTTCTTCTGCTGAGTTATCCGCTTCGTTGGGTGTTAGCTGGATAGCTACCAGCACAAGACCTTCGGCCTCCTCGTCGGTCAAGGTTCCGATAGGAGCGAAGAGCGGCGATTGTTTGCTCAGCACTAGGTCCCAGTAATAGCGATTCACACCGACCTGGGTTATGGTTTCGGCCTCACGCGGTGATCTGTTAGCCCGAAGACGGAGGTATGTCTCGGTCTCTAGCTGCGACATGGATGTGACATCGTAGGTGGCTAGATATGTTGGCCGACTGCCGTCAGTAGCGCGGTACCGGAAACCATTTGTGAATATTTGCGGCAGTTTGAGCCGAGTCGGGCCATGTTCGTTGTTGTACCATTCGTGAAATTGCTGAAGTGATAGCCCCGGCTGGGGCTCCATGGTCACAAACAGATTCCCCGGGTTATTTGCCATGATCAATTTGTTTGTAGATGCTTATATAGGTACGTACGTACGGACGTATTTACGGATGTATTCTCTGGTTGTCGCCAATTTAAACAATTTCGCAAGATCATTCAGTAGCGCAACGTCTTGACTATGTAAGTAGTCGGCAAAATAATATAACGAGGTTGACCCTGCAGAAGAATTGGTGCGCAATATTGTCTGAGACTCTGAGGTGAAGGGAAGAAAGATGCAAACAAGCGCAATGCAAGCGCTCAAAAGTTACCAATACCCACCCAACCCTGTATTATGTCCGTACGTACGAAGAAGTGAACTGTTCTACGTAATTCTCACTTCTCATCCCAATCTTATGTTTTCTAAAGCACAGGATAGAGTCGCAGATTTCGACAGACGGAACAGACGGAGTATTCATGCGATGGTCGATCAACAAGCAGGCAGATCCAAAAGCCGGCATTATGATTCGGCAGTTTTCTTAGTCTTGACCTGTCCAATGCGTTCTTCTCGGACAACATTGTCATTGTCATTGACAAGAACACACGCACGCACACATATGTATCACCATGAGTTCTTCGCAGAACAGCCGATGTTTGTCTTTCACTCCTGCTCTCCTGAAATGAGGAGATTGTGAACATGTGAACAACACTTAGGTACCCGTTTTCATGTCTGACCTCAAATCGGCAGCTAGGTACGCAGACATGTGCTTACCCTTACCTCCGCAGTATCTGGATACCTAGCAGCTTGAATCCCGATCCTTCAGCACATCCAGGTTTCCGGGGGGTGACTGGGCAGTCTACCTACCTGCTAACCTACTAGGTACTACCTAGCTACTTACACATACCCGGCACACAATACCTACCAAATCAGGCACTACAATACCTACACAGTTAAGTTGGGTTGGTAACTTGGTAGTCCGTACGGACTAGACTACCTACCTATGCCCCTACACTACCTAGAAGCTGCATGCATCCTTCATTACCTAGTCCGTACCTAATATAGATTTCCTAACTCAATGTAAGTAGTGTAAGTATGGGTAGCATGCCGAGGTTGAACACCGGTACGTACGTACTGTGGAACTCGACCTCGGTACGAAGTATTCCGTACGGAATAGGTAGAACGCTGTAAGTCGTCCGTACGAAGTAGGTATTCTAAGTACGTACGTACGTACGGACGTAGTATAATTAGAGTATGAAGGACTTATTAGGTAGGTATTCCATGAAAGGAGAGAGTGTAAATATATCTAGGTAGTATCGGTACGGACTATACCGATTCGTCTTGTAGGTATACCTTCTGTATTATGTGTCATTCTTTTGCGCGACAACAATAGTTAATATACTTGAACACAAATTATAGGTCTAGTCTATTACCTGAATTTCAGTAAGTATTTACTTATACTATGTAAGAACCACAAGTTCATCAAAGTCTGGCAGATAATTCGCATTGGTCACGATCCATCTGGAGTAGGTAGCAACCTTTGAGCGAGTTGAATAGGTAGGTAGACGTTAATCAAGTCTTTCGCAAATAATGATCTCAATGTAAAGAGCAAAGTTATCATCCCTAATAACTGATCATGATCAAAACAAACTCCAAAAGAATATGGAAAATAAAGGAAGCCATCTGCTCCAATCTTCCGCTACGTCCGTACTTATGATATCTGTGCACTACCTAGCTGAATACCTCGACATAAACACATGTAATCCTGCTCCTCCAGCCCAAGCTATACTTATATAAGTAAAAACGCTTGCTTATTCGTACGCGCGCGCGCGTGTGTGGTGTGTGTGTTTGTCTGTGTATAAGCTAGATTTGCGTGACTCCTTACCACATATCCCTATCTATGTATTTACCTATGTTACAGAGGCAGAAAAACGCTCTCCCTTTCCCTCTTCCTCCCTCGCATCCTTCCCCTTCCCCTTCCCCTCCCGACTGCCCGTATCCCTTCCCCCCTTCCTATTCTTATCTTTATCTTTCAGCATTGGAGTACTCGCTCTCGTCGGCGTATAAAAATCATACTGATCCGGAAACAGAATGATATTAGCAAGCCTCACGACCTCTGCTTCGGCACGACTGCGCGTCACATCATCCGTTTCCATAGCATCATCGTCCTTCTTCTCGTGCGCCGAAGTTTCATCATCCGACGTCCACGGCGCGAGACCCATAGCCCGCAAACCCTCCTCGCCCCCAACCTCACGGATCTCCTTCTCGCCCAACCGTCCCGTATGCGCCGCCTCGCTGCCGACTCCCGTGCCCGTAGCGTCGAAATCGGGGCCCGCATGGCCGCGCTGAAAAGCCTTGCGCTGTCGCGCCAAGAATAGGGCGTTTGTCTGCGTCAGTGGCGCCGCAGGTGAGTACACTAGCATCGATGTGTGCGAGCTTAGGTCTGCGGGCGGCTTATCCGGCTTGATGGTGCTGATTGTGGCGGTGGGATCATACGCGTTGGAGAACTGGTACGCTTGGTCCGGATGCCAGACGATGTAGTCTCCTACCTGCAGCGTTGGCGGTGTCACGAGACTCTTGTCGAGCTGGAGGTGCGGATGCCATGCCGCGGTGACGCGCTGCGCATGACCCGGTACCGCGCCGTGTATTATCGAGGACGGCTCCTTCTCGAAAGTCCAGTTCGACGGGTCAAGGTACTTTTCCCACTTCTCCGCGCCGTCGCTCGGTTCTGGTGCTGGCTCTTTCGCGGTGAAAAAGGGGCGGAGGAGGAAGTAGACGGTTGATAGCTTGGGTGAAGGAAGGAGACTGATCATGCCTGGTTCGACTACCGTGAGGGCCAGGATGCCCTGGAACATGCGCATCATCGAGCAGGCGCCAGCGCCGTTGTAGAGATCGAATGTTGCGCTCACGCGCCCGGCAGGATCCCATGCGTTATACGATTCCCACTCGCCCTTGAAGATGGCATCGTACAGTCCACAATGTCCATACCCATCCAGTTCCCAGCGCTCTAAGCTCCCGTTATCTACCTGCGCGATCGATGCGTTGGACGTCGCGGCGGCGGCGATGAGGCCATCTTCGGGCGAAGCGGGTGCGGGTGCGGCTGCGACGCCGTTCACGGTGACGATGCCGTTGGTCGTGGACTCTATTCTAATACGATCTGCGTATGTAATGGGAAATCTTGTAGCTAGGCCGCCGTGACCATTACGATTCCACAGCGACATGGCAAATCGCTGTGCCCTCAGCATATTAGGATGCGCACGAGAAAGCACCTGCGCGGGCGTCCAGAAGAAATCAAAACATGTCGGATCTTGTGCGGGCGGCGGTTTGACATCATGCTGCGTCTCCAGATATGCCTTTGTTTCATCCACCCACTTGCTCGCGACTCCCGGTGGCACCACGCCACGTATGACACCGATGCCATGGCGCTTCAGGCGGGATTCGAATGGTTCAACCTTGGCCGCGTCCTTTATATCGGCAAAACAAATGGAAGGTATCAGTTCGGTGCGATGCTCGTGTATGTACTTAATCTCGTCGCGCAGCGCAGTAATCAATCGCGCCCAAGACGCCTCGATCGCGGCCTCGTGTCCTGCAATGAGACGCTTTTTCAGGTCCGAAAAGCGCGGGGGCAGAGGTACTGGCTGCGCGCCGTAAAAAGACATAACCGGGGGATCCATGTTCTTGGAGAAACCCGGTCGTTGCCTGCTTTTCGTTATCCTGCCGTCCCGGTAATCGCTTGCTCGCGAGCGTTTTAGGCCATGTGTGCTTGTTAATAAATTAATTGTGGCGGTGGTACTTTTTCCTTGGGGCGGTGAATACGGAGAAAGTCCTGGTGGTGAAGTTGTCGCTGTCGATGTCGCTGTCAATGGTGTCGTGTTTCCAGGTCGGGGTGAGGGGATCGGCGGTGCAGTGGCTGCACGCTGCTGCTCCTGCTGCTGCTGCTCCTGCCGCAACACCACATCCGCCTTAGACATATCGACCCCTTTTCCTTTTACGCCTATGTCTTCTGACGTCTTCCGTAGTGTCTGACTCGGCCATTCAGATCACGTTCCTTAGCACTCGTGGGCTGGGGCCAGCGCGGGGTTCAGAGCACTAATAAATACGACGGAGCCTTGGTCGTTGGAGAAGGCCCCCTCCCCCCTTGGTTCATCTACCATCCGATGACCCTGTATGCACTAAAGGACGAGCGGGCAATCATGGGTCGCATGGATCCCGGCCGTTACGGCACCCCGGCCCGAAGAGACTCGGTGGATCAGCGCAGGTCATAATCTTGATTGACATGCCGGCTCGCAGGTCCGGGAGCTTATTGCGTCCAAGACACAACAAGGCAGTAGCCCTGGCATTGTCTGTTGACGGACCGTTTCAATTGAAGATGGCGTCAAGAGAATTAGTGATAATGAATACTGGCACCTGGCAGTCAAAGACGTGACACCGATCGGGACGCACTGGCCCAGACGGAAACGAATAGGTTTCCCTTTGCGCTCCTTTAAGCTCAACTTCCGAAGCCAATTGACGGAAACCTTTACCCCCAAGAAAACAACCGGAATAATGTGCTAGGCCTTAGGTACTATTGATATGGACGTCTCTAAGAAGTAATTCGTGGGCCAATCCATCATCTGGCGCAAAGATGCCTAGGTAACAAGCTGCGTATTGTCGATGAAGATTGCGAATCGGGATCGCACCAGAAAGATCGGCTTGGAATCATGGGATGGCTTAGCATTCTAGCCTTTGCGTCATTGTTATCATTATCCTTGTCATCGCCAATGCCTTCAATTTCATTAGATAGGTACAGTACATCATACCCACATCAAACTCGCGTGCCGTGATCATAAACTAAGACGTTATCAGTCACGCTGTTCCGCCAGCCTGGGTGTCCCGAAGAGGTTAATAACATCGCAACTCTTTTTGTCTCTCTGAATAAGAGGAAAGCAACTTACCTATCTTGTACGGATCCGTAGTCTGTAACCTCTAGGGTAACTCTATTGGGTTGGCGCCTCTTCGACGTCATGTATGTACGTACGTAGGTAGTAATAAGCTCCTCTCTTTTAACCTCCGATCAGCTGGGGAATCGATTTGTCCAACCTACGCTATTCCACTTTCAATTCGGAGGTTCCGCTTCAGTGTGTGTCGAGAGAAAGCAGTGCTGACGAAGCCATCTCAGTGATTAAGTTGCCTACTTCCCGGCATACCTGCCACAATCTCATCGTTCACCTCCCTTAAGTAGGTAAGTATAACTAGGTAATACATGTCTTATTAAGAGACGGAGTCGGAGCTCATAAATCACCTATTACAATCCCATTTCTTCAATATTCCCCGAGAGACGGCCGAAGGAATAATTGGAATAAGTAAAGAGGCCTCCGGCTTTGCTTCCGATGATATTACCCTCCTATCTTCATTGCTGCTCATACCAAGCCCATACCATTCTTAAAAGCATTCAAGTTAAATTTTAGTTTTGTATTAGGAAATAGAGAATCTCTATCTATTTCCTATCGTTTTCTTTTTCCTTTCCCTTCCTTGAGAGACGCTCGCACATGCTTGCTCAAGTGCATATGGTGTAATAGTCGTAAACGTTCCCGTACGATGTAATAGTAAACTGCTACATAGAGGGGGTCAGAGTTCTGCGACAGGGCAGATCAACCCAACATTATCTGACGCAGTCAATCTTCGGTAACTATCTTCTCGAAACCAGACGCATGTTCTCATGCTGCTGTCAGATGAGGCATGATTGGTGTTGTACCCTTTCCCCGCTCGGATGGCGTCTGTGCCTCACCCATCCCGTGTCGCGTGGATGAATACGAATCGATATGCTCCACCCGCCTCCCGGTCATTTTGATACCCTTTTATCTCGGCTATTGTATAGGAGATTTATTGAGACGCTGAGCTTGTGCTGGGCTAGGTAAAGACCAAATTCAAGTACTGAGTCTGCCTTATTGCTTCGTATCCCAATATGCATCAGTGACGATGGATGGTGCACAACTGACAGTGTCTGCATCGAGTCAATTACACCTCTTGCAGGGTCATTTTAGCTAGTAAGGTACGAAGTGTTCGCAAGAAACCGGGGGCCTGGTTGGGTCAACCGTCTTTGCGTACCGAAACCTCACTGACTACGGATCCGTACACATTATCTTCTTCTCATAAAGGCCCCTGTACATAGGAAATCTCGCAGTCAAACTGTCCCCATTCACGTGAAACCCCAATTTTCTTTCCGTGCGAGTTACTGGATCAAGCCCGGCCATTCGTGACGCCGGGAAATCCGCCGCCTAAGACGCCGGCGCCCTCCGCGATGTCCCTCTGCTTGATGGCAATCTCAAGTTCGCGCAAAGCACAATGAGCTGCAATCACTTTGAAACTCTCAAATCCTCCGGGATTCCGGTTGTTATTGGCGTGATTATGTACTCGGATCATGCCTGCACAAAGGCATGCAATACTCAACTCCAGGGCCATAGATTCTGTTCCCATGTCGGTATCCGCATAATAGTAGCCATCCTGTGAGTCATCTTCGGCATCACTCTGTAGGTCAGTTGATAGGTTTTTCTTCCTGATCAGGCCCTCGACCCATTTTGCTATCCGATCGAACTCATCCTTGAGACGGATAGACGTGTCACGTTGTCGGCGCGTCTGAATACCGGTTTTGTTGAATATGGCGCCAGTGAAGACTTCCAGCTCAGTGATTCCCTTCGACGCATGCTCTGAGTAATTGATCGTCGCGGACCACAGCTCATCTTCATATCTATACAAAGTTAGCGACTTACGATCTCATGATAATATATGAACACCTACGCCTCGCGGATATTATGCGCCTCTGACAATGCACTTCTCCAATCGACATGTCCGAGCTTATCTTCACATTCGCGTTTTATGAACACGAACAACTGATCCCAGAGAGAAGGCTCGGACCGATTGACAACCAGTTGGATGTCATTTCTCCAAATCTTCTTCTCATCGATAGCGCGGTATAATTTGCCCAACACCTTGTCAGACCTATAAAACAAGTGATTGGGTCCAGTATCATCATCTTCGTCCTCCTCAGGCGACGGTCCAATAGGCGCTTCGAAACGAATCTCGCCTTTTGCCACGATATTGGTTGGAGGAACAGGGGCCAAGCTTTTTAAAACATTAGAAAATCCTCCAAGAATGAATTCATCAGCACGGGTGAGGCTTACAAATCCGGACGATATCGGGATCTCTTTATGGAAGAAAGCCTTTCCATATTCACGGGTACGCCGGTTTTTGAATAGTCGACTGCCGTCGAATGCATTTCTGCAAGTAACTTGCACTCATCATGAGCAGTACCTGCATCATGTAGGTCGGCGAGGATGACGTGTCTGTTCGCAATAAGACCTAGCCTATGAACGCAGCCAGAGGCATTTTGTTAGATTTGTTGACTTATTTCGGTACCTGAAGCTCCCATACATCTTGGTATGGCTAATTATAAACTCGATAGCCCAGCGTGATATCAAGTTGAGGGACTAAGGATGGTACTCACTGATCAGTAGCCATAAAATCGACAAAGAAATTGGTCATATCTTTTGCCTCTACGGCTCTGCCTATATCGAGTGGTGAGACTCTGGGATAGTCGGCGGGCTTAAATTCAAACTCGCATCCGTCAACGGCTATGGGATCCCATATCACGTTATAGATATCCCCGCTACACACGGAAGTGGTCAGACTGGCGGCGGTAAAGTATACGTTGCGAGTTCTCCTTCCCTAAATGAGCCAATGGTGCAGCGTCACACACACACAATTGGCTCGGGGTTCCGAAAAGAACTAGGAAAGCAAACAGGAAAACACTTACTCAAGATCGCCTCCGCTGAGTTGACTAGGTAGGTCGCGATCGCCAGTTTGGCTGAATACGATACAATTGGATAAACTGCGAAGGGGGTGCGACTCAGGTGGCACAATCGCTCTGCGAATTTGTATGTCTCCGGGGTGTAGAGCAGGCGAGCGCGTGATAATGACGAGGCGGTTGTGAAGGTCAGGATACGGGGCCCCTTTTTGCTGGTCAAACGTGATAAACACCTCCTCATCATCTAGGAATTTGAATTCGTCCATGATCCCAAACAATGTTACGCCGTGCTCAACGGGGATACGAGATTTGTGTTTAAGAAGGCGAACTTCGCGCAGCACGACTGCCTCGACGACAGAGCAGAGAAATCTATCCTTCTTATAATCGAAACCTAATTTGTAGAGACGGCGAATAAACTGGGAGAAGCCCATCTGCTCGGCAACCTTCTGGCGTTTCAAGAACACCACTGTATTGTTTGTGAAAGCTGTGATTTTGCGCAAGCGACTTAGTTCTTTATTTTGAGCTTCGAAAAACCATGACTCGGGCACTCTCATATCCTCGAGGATTTTTATCATCTGGCGATTAAGAACCAGAGGTATGGGCTTGTTCGCAACGTCACATATTTCCAGGTTCTGATCATCATTGCTTGAAAACTTGGTCATACTATCTCGCACGCGCACTTCGAATTTTTGTAAGTCAGCGATCAATTTCTTTTCTTTTCTCGCCAGGCGTTTTGGAGATGTAGAGAGAGCTCGTGTAATAGCTTAATGCAGCATTGATTACTTACTGACGTTGCCTTTAAGCGTATCATCCAGGCTTACCATGCCTTTCGCGCCAGCCCATCTGATTTGGAAGCAAGTGGCGGTTTTTGATCTCTGCGCCATATTTCCTTGGATAGCTTCCACCAACTCTCGGGAGATGGTTCCGACACCATCGCTGAAGACGCGAGATCCATCTTTGGACTTCACATCTGGTATGAATTCGATACGAGTATTTAAGGCTTTCAGATCTACGGCTATCGGGGTTTCAGAAAAGGCCTGGCCAATCCGAGCCGCGCCTATGATATGTTAACAAACATCGGTGCAAATTTTAGAAGCCGCCCCCTCCCAAAAGCACCGGGGTGCAGCGTTTTTCATCATGAACGGATGGATATGTGAGTGTCTGCTTACTTCAATACGGTTAGCCCGGTGTTCAAAGGGTGAATGTTGGAAAACAAATTTATCATAGGTCATACCATCGGGCAGGAGAACGTATACCTCGGAAATCTCCGAGCTCCAGTATCACTGTGGCATAGCTTCGCAGTTTTTTATCATCGTCCACAAAAGTTGCCATAAACCAGACAGCATGAGACCTAAGAGAGGAATGAGAAAATCCCAGGAAGCCATATTGTCGCCCAGCGATTGAGAAACCTTTGAGAAGTATTTTCTTGAATCTTGCGTATATCTCCTGAAGTGAAACTGGCACAATTCAGATTAGCGGATGGCACCTCGAAAACTCTGGAATTCGACCCAGGGGTAGCTTCTGTGAGAATAGAAGGAAAACAAAACCGAAAACATCAAGCTTCCTAGAAGATGGGGTGATTGTGATAGGGAGTGCATCGTCTTAAGCGAATCTGGTTAGAGCCTCCCTACTTCATAACACGCAACTACTGTCGAAGGAAATCCTACCACATGAAGAAAAGGAAACATAGAGCAATGAGACAAAGAGCAAAGAAAAGAGAAAAGAAGAAAGAAAGAAAGAAAACAAAGGGGGCATAGAGTAGTAAAAGGCTAATCACCTTTGGGATTGTAGTGGAGGTCTTGACCATCTTCATCACTGAACTGAATCCGAGCAAAATACCCTATATGACGTGGAAATTTCCGCAAAATGCGATTTTTTGCCTCTGGCTCGGGACCATTAAATAGGATTCTAGTCGGGGTCACCTGCACCTTGTAAACCATGGTCAAGTTCTGACGAGCTCTTTCTGATAGTAGCTCTTTATATAGTCCTTGTTGTAACTCCTTCTCATTTGCTTCAAGTAGTGACCATATCTCATTAGGGTCGAACATACTGGCTTCCGTGTAAGGCCCGGGAAATGGAATCTGCGAAAACAATTCTACAGCGATGGGCAGTCAGTATTAGAATGATATTATCGATGCTAAGAAAAAAACGAAAAGAACGCTTACTCTTCATTGCGTGGGCTGAGAAGGGAAGTTGGGTTAATGAGGCTCCGGACTCGGCTTTTTTTGCCTGTAGCCAGAGGAGTAGGGTCTTGACGATGCGAGGTAAAAGATACCCGTTCCGAACTAATGCCTGAAACTGATATAGAATGTCGAATGGAATCGTTGTCGAACACTTCAGGAGGAGAGAATCGAAGTCATGCAGTTGATCGAGCATTAGCTTCCCTCCATTGGTTGAAATAGAGACGTTATGGTATGAGACGCTGAGGTAATCATTCTTTTTCAGCTGCTCTACCTTGGAGGTGAATTCTTCAGGAGAAACCAACACGCGGTAGATGAGCGACTGGCCAAGGACATCACTATGGGTCGAAAGGCCACGGCCATCGGGTATCTCGCTCAAACGCTTTCTCACATTCGGCTTGGGACGGCTGGGACCGAACACGCTTAAGCCCCTCATATGAGAAGCTAGAGAGTATCCGGTGTCCTGCTCAGTAACCTGAAATACTCTAGGTGGCTCACATAGTGTCAGGAACAGTGACGAGTGTCGACTAGAGGCGACTATCTCATGAATCGTGCGGTATGGAATTTCGACTGCGTGGTACATGGTCAGTCATCTAGATTTGAAGCTGATGGCGTTGAGCTTGGGGAAAGGCATAAATTTTTCCCAAGGCAGAAAGCAGCCGAGAATAAAGCATTTGGAGTATTGCTTACCCCGTACTGGTCCGGCATTGAGCCGAAAGGAGAGGATCAAAACATCCCGGGCAAACTTGGCCAGGCCTGGCATATGCCACTGAACATCGGTAGTGTACTCTAGTATCCCTTGGGGATAATCGTAGTGACCACACAAAAGTCCCTGGGCTTCAAAGACCACATGCTTGTGTACCCGGGGTTCCTCGACATATCCATTAAGGCGGTTCCTCTCCTCTGCAATCCTTTCCTCCGCACCCCTTTCCAGCACCCGAAGCAATACCTGATCGGGCTTCTTGTCGCTCTCTCTGCAAAAGACTTGGTCGCCGAGAATGTTAAGACGAGCCTTCATCCTAGGCTTGCCGTTGGGAAGAAAAGCGCCAGGGACAGGTCGCTCGCCATACTTGTCTAGGAATTTCCGAGCATCTTTCGATTTGAGAAAGATGAGAGTTGCAAAGGCCTTATCGCGAAGTTTCAGAACGATGTAGTCCCGAATACAAAGCTGCTCCAAAGGGGTCGATAGTTGGATTTTTAGGCTACGGTCTGACAAGTTGGCAGGAACGTTGGTCATGTGGACTTGCAGGCTATGGGGCTGCGTGAGGTGCGCCATGTTGGCAGCTTGGACTGGTTTGAAGGTTACCGTTCTGGTTGAGGGTTGAAAACAAAAGGAGGAAAGGACAATGACACCAGCGAGGGGTGTTAAGATTTAAACCCGGTACACAACAATAGACACAGCGTGGCCAACGGTTGAAGGCCAATTGGCTCCTCTCGCCGCCCTACTCTTGGACGCAACGGATAGTTGCAGCAAAATAGATTTACTGGCTGACTGAAAGGGCACAGTTGATCTGCACATGAAGCGTTTCCTGTGTGTGGCGTCGTTGGCGAATCAAGATGCTGGTACGCTGCATCACTGCATACAGAGACTGAGTGGCTGGTAGGCACTATGTAGTGTATATATTAGATCGTATACACACGCGCACGCATATGAAGTGCCTAAATGATCCTAATCAATGAAGCGAGTGAATGAAGGCGACGGAACGAATAGAGAATGACATGACTGTCAATGATGTCGGTCAAGACAGGCTTGGTTATGAAAGCCCTGGCTGGCTGTGGTTTTGACAGAACCAAATGATGCGATTTCAAGCCTTAGTAATACCTAAAGGTGCCTAGGTACCTAGGTAGGTAATGAATCGAAGGACAGACAGGCAAGCACGGGTCCAATTTGACAATGTCTGCCTTCAAAGCAGCCATACGAAGCACCTGAAGTAATCACTGCCTAAATACCTCCTGCTACGGATCCGTAGCTACCTTGTAGATAATGTAGGTATACGTACCTGTGTAGTTGGTTGTTGGGTGTGACTTTCCAAGTTGTTAGATTAGGTTAGGTAGGTATTCCCGTTCGTACCTTAGTGTAGGTACCTAAGTACTCCTCCGTTGAACCCCTACCCATCACACTAACTCCTAGGTACCTAAGGCCGCCCCAGGTTTACCGATGTACACTTAGGTACTAGGTAGGTAGGTACTAGGCAGGTAGGTACTTCTTACGGACGTAGATTACCTAACGTAATTTCATTGCTACCTATGTACCTAGGTAGGTACGGACGTTAGTACTTGGTACCTACCTAAGGTAAGGTACTTACATATACAGGCTACCTAGGTACTTAGCATGGGTACTACCTATGGAGCCTACCTACTATATAGGTACCTACCTACCTACCTACTTAGGTAATTACGTACGTATCCATCCGCATTTCTTCCCTAGCACGGTAGGTACTACCTGCCTACTGCGTACTTCGTATTCTTCCGATCTTCTCCCCAAGAGTATCTACATTCGCGGCATCGACCATGTCTAGGAAATATAAACGTACTCCTCAATGCCTACAGTAAACATTTGAATGACTCAAAAGCCTAAGCGCTTCAGCTGCAGTCAACCCGTCTCCCACTACCCAGCCCTCGCCCGGCTCCATGAAATCCTACATAGTGTAATTCTGGATGCCTGACTGCACCGCTGGCCAACAAAAAAAAAAAGAAAAAAACCGGCGAGTGGCACACGGATTCGGTCCTCCTGCTAGACCAGGGCCAAGTTTGTAGGATAGGCTGCGGCTATTTTCCGTCTTCGTTATGGTAAATGTCAAGTCCGAACTTCTTCGCTTTTGCTTCTGGTTTGCATGGCGACATTTGCGAGAGAGGCAGAGATCTCGGGTGCATTGGCCGAGGGATCCGAATGCAGGTATCCTTGTTTCAAGATTGCTTATGCCAGATATTGGGATGGTTGCGCTTCTTTCTAGATATGGGAAACCCACCATAGCCTGTGCATCAGGGAAATCCCTATCTCTACCTTCAGGTCTACAATGTCTCTCGAAGGCATTAGGTTCAAGTTCAATTTCAATGCATCAGGAGTGATTGTAGAAGCCATTCAGCCATACTACTGACGGAAACAATCTTTTGTTGTCTTGATCGCCTTGTAAACGCCTCCAGCCGCCCGGGTATCTTAATCTCAATGTGACTCGATAAAGTCGAGGTTGAATATGCTTCCTTGCTTCCCGCCCTTTTGGTGGACTCCGTAAAGAATCCGGGTTTAAAAAAAAAAAAAAACACTGAACAATACAAGAGCCGACTGAGTGTATGTGTCTTGTTCTAGAAGGGAAATTCTAGAGAAAAATCGAACTTCGATTGACCTTCATCACCAAAAACGACAGGGGGAGTACTGGCATTTGTTGGTTGGCTTATTGAGCCGTCGAATGCCGTGGGGGTAATATGCGATGAAGTCGTAAGATCGGAGGCGTGACTCTTCATTCGTTTCTTCCTAATCGGCGTTGTTTGTGCTGTTGGTTGATACTTAATCGTTACTAGTTTTCGATCCGACTCCCATTCACAGGCGAGTACCTTGAAACGAACATTTTCTGGGCGCGAAGGACCTTGGGAATTGCAAATGCAGTGGGCGATATAGTTGCTTTGAACCCATTTCAAGGTTTCAAATACATGCGTGTGCGTCGTGCAAGTCTTAGGGTCAACTTCGAAATACGTGCGGCCACCTTCGCCACTCGCAAATCGCTCGTGAGGCCCATCTATCTCCAATATCATGTTAAGTGTCCAGAGCGAAACGGAGGTGACAAGAGCGGCGGTACTCACCTTGTGCTTGAACGGGACATTGAGCATGTGGAGGCTTGCGCACAGTCAGGTAGTCAATAAAGTAGAAGGTCTCTAGGTTCTTGAATAGGGCGGCAAATTCGTATACATGTTTGGGAAAAGGATGGTTTCCATGGTAGGAATGCGCTCGTCCGCAGTAACCACAAATTAAGTCATTGTCCCACTCGTGATAATAACGAACAGCCAGTCGGCGAACCTTGGCGAGCTGACCCAAATCCAAACGCTCTGCCCACTCGCCAAGACTGCGGGCGTGTGTCATATTGGGGTAGTCAATACATATGACATCGGAGGATCGCTGGAGCATAACTAGCTGCCCATTGTTTAGGGTTACATTATCCGGTTGCGCAAGTACTTGGTCCACCAAAAGCCTAGCCTCGTTACACGAGGTACGAAGCCGAGCAAGAGTCTTGTTCATCGTGATATAATGCGAATTGTCAGCATATGAAATGGGAAATATAGGCTCCAGTGTGGCAGAATATACGAGACCCTCGGAATGATGCCTTCCCTCAGCACGCCTCTCAGGCAGCGCCGCAGGGAAGCCACCACTATGAGCTCCTGTGGAAGCGGAGGCGGAAGCGAAAACACGCATAGGCGACGCATCGAGTGCCCCAACAAACTTGAGAAAGTGGATGCCAGGCGTGAAAATAACCTCTTCCCAGATCATGTGCCGGATGTCATATGGAAGCTGCCAGAACAAATCGAATTTCTGAAGGCTCCGAGGCATGGTGAATCGGATGGCTGCCGACTGTCCATCGGTTTTGTGCGCCATCATAACTGATTGATGGCTACAAATGTCTTTGAAAGGGTAGCGATACTGGTGGGAAGGATTTCATTTGCCTAGATGACCATGGGAAACAGTACCAGTCGATAGACAAACAAGACGGACGGACTGAAGTCTCTGGTGGACAAGGGAGTCCAGTTGATCAGTGGGGATGCACCGGTCGTCGACAGCAGGTTGGGATCAGCGTGTAAGAAAGCTCACATGCGTGCGACCCACGAAGCAGCCTCGCATAATTTCGTGTCCGAGCACGAAAATAAGGAAGCAAGTAGGGTGGTTCGTCAGGACTCCAACACCGATTAGGGAAGTGGACATAAGAATGCTGAACAATCCCGTCCTGGGGAGGCACCTGGGTTGCGCCTAAGAGACGAATGTCGGAGATCCAGGAAGCCTGTCAGATGAAGGTGACAAGTAGCGATAAATGATCTGCCTATGTGACTGGGAAATAGACGATGCGATGCAGATGAAAAGAAGTCGGCGGAGGTAATATATAGGTAGGTATGAAGCACGGGAAAGCGATGACGAGGATAAGACCGAATTCAAAAACGCCGGACAGGTAAAGCAGACAAAGTGTACCGCAGCTTTGGTCCTTCTAGGTAGTCCTAGAGCGAGAGTTACGTATATGAGTAAGTCTCGGGACAAAATGAAAACCTTCAAGCTTCTGCATCAAGCATGCCTGTAACGCATGCATTCCTAGTATCTAATCCTCTCTCACTCATGTGACAACAGCATGCGTGATGTCTATGTAAATCTAAAGGTCAGGCCGACAGCAGATATTAAGATGGATCGAATAATGCTGTGGCGAGATAAAATGAACAGAGACAAGGTAAGGTAGAGAGTAGTAGAGAGATGATGTAGGTAGAGTTGGTTACCTGTCCGTCGTTCCGTCGGTCATTTTCTATGATGGTTTGAGGCTGAAGGAGTTAATTGCATCCGTAAGGTGCCGAACTGTTTTCCACAAGTTGGTTGTTAGGTAGCCACGAGAGTAGGTAGGTAGTAGGTATGTAGGTAAGAGGTTAGGTACCTGATGGGTGCCTTACCCCGTGAAGATTAGGTAGGAAGGTACCTAAGTGGTTAGGTGGTTAGGTGGTTAGGTACCTAAGGTTAGGTAGGTACTTGAGGTACGTTTAGGTACCTACAGGTAGGCACCTACCACCTGCCCACTTGGATACCTATCCGATTTTACCCCGGCAGGTGTACCTCAGGTACCTACTACCTAACGGACTACGGACGTACGGGTAATTGAATTGATTCCCGTACTTCGAGATTAGGGGCTTCTCGCGAAAGTCCTGGACCTTACGTCCGTAGATACCTACCTTAGGTACCTTTTATTAACTTACCGTGCCGGTAGGTCGTAGTGTAGATGCATCTAGTGTAGGTACCTGGTAAGGCACCTATGTACGAATCCGTACGTTTCGGAGCCCTCTGTCTCTGTTAATTATTCCAAGGACCGAGGAGGGAAATCGGACGTAGGAAGTTACCTTAGGTAGTTAATGCTACCTTGAGACGCTCTCGATTTCTAAGATAGGTACCTCACCTACCTACCTAGGTAGGTACCTACCTACTTGGCACAGCGGCACTTTACAGTCCACTACCTACCTACTTACGCTACCTAGCTTAGGTACCTAGCGCACCTAGACTAGCTACCTACTAAGTAGGTAGTTAGGTACCAAATCGGGGCTTGTTATAGTGGTTGCAGCAGATGCAGCAGATGTGCAAGTCTACCTACCTAGGTAGGTATTCCGTGCGGATTTACCTAACTAAATTAGCTGATTACCTAATATATATGGACCGCTTTAGTGGAGCATTTGTAGGTACCTACCTACCTAGTCCGTACTGGCCGGACCGGTCAAGTCCCTCGGATCGCAGAATGACATGACTCCGCCAATATCCCAGTCCGACTAGTGTAGGTACGTCCGTACTACGGACGTACTAGGTACTCACCAAATATCTCGCCTGCCTTGGAATCAAGGTCCGTGCAGGGCCCAGTACCTTCTCTCCGGCCACGAGACCACCTCCTCCATGAAGAAATAACGTTCTGCACCTTGAGGCCATCGGAGAGAAACCTGTTCAGCCACCGGTGGCTCCATCACTAAGTTCCGATATCCAAAGTCATTTGGTTACATATGGGCTACAAGTCTGCTTTCCGTGCACGGACTTGTGCTCCAAGGCCGTCCTCAAGGAGTTGCATGTAGTGCAGTGTAATGTCCTTCCGACAGAATACTACCTACTTCAGGAAATACGGGGTTTTTATCAATCACCATAAACTTCCGACCTTATAGTCCCATCTTACGGACCGTTAAAAACTGGTGAGCTGAGTTGAACCGAGAAATGAAGTCCGTACCTAGGTAAGCTACCCACATATACTACCTAACTTATATTAGCAGTTAAGTAAAGTCTCTCAAAGAAACACCAACTTGTCTTCCAGCAAAGTATATAAACGAGTGCGTCCCTTCCTACCGAGAAACTCTGCAAACTTGGAGATCGCATCGCAAGCTTCATCGAACCAGTTAGTATACTGATAGTCCAGCATGGCCTGCCCAAGGTAAAAGCATACGCTACCTTTAAAAGTCAACTACCACCGACTCGCTCTCAAAACTGCCTCTAAATGCCGCCGCGTCCACTTGTGCATTCTCCAGCGACTCCGCCGGGATGTCCTCCTTCTTCGATGCCCAAACCGCCCTCCATTGACCCTTGCAAATCACCTCAATTCTGCCTTGGAATTGATCCAAAGGTATCAGGGGTCTCTTGAGCAACACATCCTGCTCTTTTGTCTGGCCTGGCTCGATCGTGACGAAGGAATCGTCTGGCGGTGGCACGATGCGTCGCACCTGGATTCTTGGAATGTCAATCGGCTTGTCTGCTCCCTCTGGCGTGAACGTCAGGAGACCAAGCTGCAGCGCCAAGGGATCGAGCGGCGAGTCCCATGTAAACACCGTTACAGGGCCCGAATGGTTATTGGTGACGCCGATTGCCAGCTTTTGAGGCGACGTGCTCGCCTGACGAACTGACACCTTAAGTGCTGACAGGACTGAGTCTGACATGTTGTCGACACGATTTTCCTGTGACACGACGAAGAGAGTGTCAACGGGTGGCCAGCTGGTCCAGAATGTGACGAGGATGATGGCAATAGCGGCGACAGCAAGCACAGCAAGAATGCGACCTCGCGAATGTGAAGAGCGTTGGGGAACCATAAAAACTGCCAGACAGGCAACGTCACTCTCGGTTATGGTACCGCAACGGATGAGTGGCTACAATCCTAATATGGAGAAGCCAAACAATTCAAAATCGGGCTTTCCCAATTATCAACGGGGATATGTTTGCTGTCACTTCTGCGGATGCCGCGACTTATCCTGCGGTTTTGGATGAAGGTTGCGGGTGTAAAAGTGATACGAAACTGAGTGGTCTGTCGCCACCTATCTAATAAGCCCACATCCGTGTGACGCTGACTTAGGTACCACCGAGCTGGGCTTGGCGATGCCACCTCATGTCTGACTTTTATCCGGATTCGGTTTCTGAAAATCCGAGATAATAAACAATCGCTTTCTCATTTGCGAAAATATACACCACTATATTTATTTCACTTTTCATTGCTCTCGCCTTCATGGTGCCAAGCAGGCAGTTCTACCAAAAGCCATTGATTGTCACTACATAGGTATCAAGAAGACTATTCCTTGGCGCCCAACAGTCGAAGCAGACATGACTTGTTAAGATGCTATTGGGCGACAAACAAAACCTTTAACGACATCATCAGAATACATCCACATATCAGTTGACAAGCCTACTAGGTTACAACAATCTCAGGCGAATAAAAAAATGTATTCTTCACCAAGACTAGATTGTTGATAACATGACTTGGCGCGATATATTGGAGATGCTTTGTATTACTGAAATCCTGATCCCAGGTACTCACGTGGAAGTGAACAAAGATGAACGCATAGGTACACTACCTACGGATCCGTAGACGCCTCGGCTCTCCGCATCCGAGCTCGCTTTTGCCGATCGTTACTTTTTTGAGCCATCAACCACCCATGGATCGTCAGTGTAAGCGATTTGTTCATAAGGTATGGACGTCGGTGAAGGCAAGCTCTCAGTGAATCGTCTATTTGTTTCATTCTCATCGAACCTGTTATTCTGTTGATATTCTGGCATCCCATCTTTGTTGCAGCAATTCCGCGTAAGACTGGGGGCCCGATCGGCCGCTATCTCCTTGAGCGCGGCTTTGTCTGAGCTTTCGAGATAATCCAATTAGAATGCCCGGAAAACGCCATCCAAGGTTCAGTGCAACATTTCCCCGTGGAGAAGGTAGCCACCACAGCAGGAGCCAAGATACTGTACGGACTACGTACCGCCAAGTCAATGAACAGGCCCGCATGCACGGACCTGGGCTGCAAAGCCGCCTATATAATGAAGTTCCTGCCTACCTACAAATATAACAAACGAGGCAGAATTCGGTCCTCTTGCGCAGGACTGCAACAACAGCCTTTACTCTTGAAATGTTGTGTGGATGTCCTGGACCAGCCTCTGGTGTTGAGGAGCTGACACGAAGAAGCGCCATCATTAGCCCCGTGGAAGAGGTCATCAGCATTGCGGTGTAACAAAAGGCGTGAATATTGGCCGTTGGTGGCACCAGGAATGGCCCCTTTTGAACAAGTATCCTTCAATACCTTATAAAACAGGATGATCATGGTGAGACGAAACGTCCGACCGGTACGAAATACATTACCAAGGTATGTAAAGAAGTCGTAAGTCGGTATTCCGTCTGGTCATATCACAGTACAGTGTAGGTGTCAAGAGATGAAGAATGCTGCACATATGTTATTGTACAATCGTGACGTTTTCTACAAGAGAACAAGTGCTATCAATAATTCCGCGTGCTACCGCATTCCAAGTCGAATTGTCGTCGCAACATTACCGTATCTAGAGGAGCCTGTCGCATGTATGAGAGATTATGAAAGCCCTATTAACCCGTCTTCTCCAGTCGTCGTAGCCTACGGCGATGAAAATCAGAATATGGAATAAATATGGACAGACAAGTAAAACACGTTCGCCCGAAAAAAAGAAATACAACTTCACGTATCCCGTTCCAATGAGCCTGGATCCCGATTCGTGGTCGTCTGCCCGGCAACCTCGTGCACCGGCCCGTAATCCCCGTGTAGCTCATGCGCCTCGTTCACGGTGCCCAGCATGCCCGAGTCACAGCGGCTGTAATTAGGGCCCGACAAATCGCTGGTCCTGCGCGCATGCGTTTTAGTAGGCCGCTGGAGGCTACTGGACCGTCCCATCTCATTGACGGGCGTGCTGAGCTCTGAGATCCCGTGCTGTCCCTCCAGCTCGCTAGTGTCGCTCGTGTGGCGGCTGTGGTTGGGCGAGCCATAGGAGCTAACACTCACCCTCTGCGTTTGATATCCGTCGCCGTACACATAGGAATCGACGCTGGATTGGCGCCCATCTATGCCGTTGGATGATGCCTGGTTGAATGGCATGTTCCAGGTCTGAGGTGATACGGAGTTGGCGATGGATACGCGGGACGATGCTCTGTCGGCCACAGCGGTCGCCGACTGTAGATTTTGCGAGGACCGCATAGCGGGGAACATACGGAGGGGATCCCCATCAACGGTTGAGTCGATCTCGGAGATAGATGGCTGTCCGAAAGGAGAGTCGTGAGATTGCGGGTTGCTGTTTGAGGACTCGCGTTTGTATTCCGCATCTCTCGCATCCTTTACTTCCTTCTCGGCTCTTTTAAGACGCAGCACTACGAAGGTCGCTACGGCTACAATTGCCAGTAGAGCCACAACTATGCCGGCAGCTATTCCACCCACAGCGCCATCGGAAAGCCCGCTGTTCCTTCCGCTGTCGCCTGTCGGGATAGAGCTTACCTTTGAGACAGTGCTTGGAATAATCTGCGGCACTAAGGATGCTCTTGCTGAATTAGACGTATTGGGTTCGTCTGTGATGACCACCGTACTCGTGACAACAGTCACAGTGGTGCGACCACTAGAATCCGTTGTCGTCTTTGTTTCAGAAACAGGGAGTGTCTTTGGAGAGTTATCCAAACAGACGTTCGTGCCACAGACGAAGCCATCTGGACAGCAGCCACCGCCCAAGTTATCTGGGCACTTGCTGAGGCCTGATTCGCATGATATTGAGCCAACCACGCCTGACGGGAGGACGCAATTGTTGACTCCACATATCCAGTTGACAGGACAACAACCTGTAGCCGCCGCGTTAGTTATCTAAACTACGTTGGCACAATTATTTTCATCGGCCCAGCGCAATTTTCTCACCCAAGCCTTGAAATTAGGAGCGGGTAAAATAGACTGGCTACGGGCTGAAATATGAACAAATTTGAACGCTAAATAGTCGATCGACAGGATATCATTTCTACTTTGAAATGAGATCAATCAGCGCAGCTTATCACGACTTACCAGCGCCAGCAGTCAACGGACAGCCGTAAAATCCAAGTAAACCACCACATGAGGTTGGGCCAATTGTCGCAGCATAGCATGACTTCTTTTCGCAGGTGAAATTATCAGGGCAACATCCCCCGCCGACAGAAGCCGGACATAATGACCAGCCACTAGCTTGTGGACAAACTTCTCTCCTTTTCACGTGCCGATGAGTATTCAAGCTCTTTTCAACCCAATAAAGTTCGTGTTGTTCGCCGTCGTCGTCTGGCATCGCTCCCGTCGTCATTGCCAGCAGCGCCACTGCTAGTAACCCCGCGCAGCCAACATAGCGTTGAAGACCCCGCATGGTGCGATGTGAGCGCCGTTCTCAGGAGGTCGTTCGCAATGTTTCGGAGGAATATGTTATGAAGGCAGATGTTAGAGCGCTGTCGCATCTGTATAGTACGATACGAAGCAGAGAATTAAACGCGCATGATACGGCAAAGAGAGGATGAGTTTTTTCTTAGAATTCTGACATCAGGACGTTGGGGGAGGGAGGTCTCCGTTCTGTACCCGGTTTAGCCTAAACGGTGAGAATATCTACAGGGGGAAGACGATGAGAACGAAGATTCTCAGCCTGCCCTGGGTTGGAGAAGGAAGATGAACATTGTTACAGTGCTATTCGTGAGGGGCGCAATAATGGGTCAGTTACCAAACTTCGCGCCCGTTCCCGCTGATAGAGGTACCTACGCCTTCTGGCAAGGCACGGTGTATAAATGAAGTAAGCATGTTGGCTGCAACTTTCCAACCCTGAATAGTGCCCGGGGCGTCTCCCGTCAGCACATGAACGGTTGATGACTGAACGGGAGAGCAAGGCGTGAAGAAACAGGTATTGACGTGACCAGGTCGTATTGCCAAGTTGTGGGCGCGACGCTGACTGGCCCAATAGATAGTTGATCAACCCCAATTTCACGCAGCCTGCTTTCCATTATCGGCTTGTGTTTGGTAGGACCGACACATGCATGCTGCAAAACATCAGGTAAGAAAGATTCTCTATTATTGGGTCAGACTAGGTGAATCTTCGTATTCTGCGTGTCCTTTCGAGCTAAGCTGAGAATACTTGATCACGCAGGTATCATTGGGTATTCGATTGATGATGGCTTGCGGATCCGTAGTGAAGCCTGAGAGGCCTTTGACCAGCGACGCGGAGCATATGGTTACCTGATAGGGAGAGGTTTACGTTCGTATTCCGTAGGGATCCGTACATGGGTAGGTCCGTCGTGTGTACGGATTAGGTAGCATGGATCCGTACCTACTGCGCCTACCCCTACCCGTGGGTCTTTTAAAAATCAGCGCTAGGAAAAGTGGAGAGATTGAGATGGGCCCGCTACCGTAAATCAGTACGGATTCGCACAGGATACACTGGGTACATAACCCTAACCCACCTGACCTAGGTACCTACGTCCGTACCTTACTGTCGTCGTTACCGTATCCGTACTGTACGGACGTAGGTTAGGTACGAATCATCGTGGGCACTTTATTGTCAGCCTGAGGTTGAAAAGACCATAGAAGAGGATAACTTGACGTGACCAGAGCTTCTTATAGGTATACTCTTATTACTAGCTTGTTTTCTCGATGGATCCGATGAAAGTCACATCTACACTTGTTTCTCAAGCTCAACTTCTACCTAGATACATCAGCTTCTCCTCTGAATCGGATCAACTGACGAATACCTACGCTACGTGTCCGTAGTGCGACGTAAATGTGTCTCTTCCCCATAGTTACCGATCCGTTGCTACCGGGTCTAGGCTAGGCACTTGTGGAAGAGCAAAAAAAAAGGGCATAAACTGAAGAACGAAGCCCAGACTACGGATCCGAAGCTACTAGCCAGCTAAGTACGGTGAGCGGCTCCTTCATACTACCTACCTAGGTAGGTACGGATTACTACGGACGTACTAGGTGTAGTGAAGAGTATTCACGTGCTTGAATTGGGTACCTTACCTATGAAGAAGTACGTTCGTACGGATCCGTAGATACCACCTAATTAATACCGCCAGCTAAGCTGCGCTGCAGCCCGCATTTTCCCTCCCATTTTGATTCAACCGACTCGTTTTCCGACGTCTAGGTATACATTTGCCGTCATATTGCATCTACATCGGCCCTCGTACTCAGAATCGGCTGGGGCCGTCCGTGCTATCCAAGGCTATGATACTTGAAAGACTTGGAGATCTGCTTTGATCATTAGGCAAAATGCTACTATACACAAAGCTTGCGCCACCTAGAACGCCGAAGAGGCGATCTAGAGCAGGTCAGTTTGGATGGCCATTCTTCTTGATGAGTGCTACATGGATTTCACCTACCTTTATTAGTATATTGGGGGCTGACTAGATAGGATGTGTTATGGATATACAGGTTGTATTTATTGGTATGCTCGACCACGTAGTCACTGGTGACATATACACGGACTAACTTTGTCATAGCAGAGAAAAAGTACGAGCCCAATGATTTGCTCTTCAATCCTCTCTACTTGCAATATCCGGGCTCAGTGTGCTAACATCCCGTGCAAAAACAAAAGAAGAAGAAATGCGATGAGAAACACCCGCAATGCTCGCGTTGCGTTGAACGTAACGTTGAATGCGGCTATGAGACAATAAAGCCTCGCCAACGGAGGAAGCGGGATTCACAATCCGTGTTCAAGGCAGCCACACCTTCGGAATTTGTCTCTTCGAGTGATGTTTACGAATGGCAGAAATGGGAATGCTGTGGCCCTCTTGAGACAAAGGCCAACAACTCACCATTATCTTACAAACGCACTGACACTTGCGACGATTCAACAACTCCTTCCGATGAGCCCGATGTCGACGACAGCCAATATCAGGACCGGCAGCTTGTGCGAAGAGAGTCATACGGAGCATGCGTAGTGCCTTCATCTACACGATCCCTGCGGCCGGATCTTGCTATGATCGCACCATGTCCTGTAAACTCGCCCACACTTGAGTTCTCCATACCAGCATTTTCGGAATTTTCAAACCGCCCCAATCGCCGCGCTCTAGTCGACCATTTTTGCAATGTATTGTCGCATCTGATTGTTTTCCGTGAGGATTCAGGTAATCCGTTTCAACAACTGGTTCTCCCGCTTTCTCACAGCAGCTTGCCTGTCATGAATGCAATTTATGCCCTAGCGAGCGCTCATTTAGAGTATCGAGGAGTTCGAAATTCCGAAAAATCCCTTTACTTCCATGACCAGGCCATTCAGGGTCTTGCGAGCATTATTAAGGACCAGGTCAAGGTGAATAAGAACGAGTTACTGGCTGCCATCATACTCCTCGTTTATTATGAAGTGGTAATTTCTGAAGCGAATGATATAAAACAAGGACGCTTTGCAACTAACGGTCTTTAGCTCGTGCAACGAGGGCGAACGAATATCATCAACGGCCACCTCAAAGGTGCCTTTGCTATCATGTGCTTAAATCAAGATTTGACCCCGGTGGGCCTGTTTCTGGAACGCGTGCGTCGCCCAGTGGCTAGGGTAAAAGTTCGTTTAGGGAACTAATCGCTCTCTAGGCATTCGGGTTCTATGATGTGATTGCCGCGTTATCGCTGGGAACACCTCCCATATCAACGGCTCCGAGTGCTGGCTCCCTACAACCAGTCCAACCACCCGATGCCCCGGCTGCGTCTCCTTTGTCAAGTGTCGACACCTTGCTGGGAATGGCTACGACGCTGTGGCCTATTATGCATCGTCTGTCAAACCTTTTGTCTATGAAAAAAGAGTTGGAGGATGCTCGGGTAAAGAACCAGACATCAAAAGTGGCAGTCCTCCGAACAGAGTACGAAGCGACCTCTCAAGCCATCGAAGCTGCACTTACACGATGGGAGCCCTGTCTTCCGCCTAATATCTCAATTCGGGATGATGTGCTTGTAGTGAATGGCTCAGAAAAAGATAAGATTCTTCAATTGTCACGACTTCAATCCATATTGCACAATGCATTCGCCTACCGGCATAGTGCGTTTGTCTATCTGTACCGTACGATCTACGGGTTTTCTCCAAAACATGAGCTGGTGCAAAGGAATTCACATGCCGCACTGCACCATTGTGTCAGGACGACGGCGGCTAGGGGGCCGATGGGTGCTTTGCTCTGGCCTCTGTTCGCGGCGGCCTGTGAAGCAATCAATACTGAAGATAGAGAACTTGCGAAGAAGGCCTTTAGCGAGATTGAGCAACGACAGGGCATGACGAATATTGAGGAAGCCTGGGCAATTGTACAGGAGGTGTGGAGACGACTTGATATGCCTGACAACGATCCTGCTACGGTGCCAAATGCAAACCTTTGGAGAGATGTCTGCGCTGAGATAGGGGTTACTATCGTCTTCGGGTGATCCGAAGTCCTTTCCTGCCATGTTTTGTTAGTGACTGTCAAAGAAAAAACTTCTTTATGCTACAACAATGTCCGTCCCGTGGCCTATTCGTCAGTCATTAAGATACCAGAGCGGGTGATCCTTCATCTTCTGTCTTCGAGTACGACGCTCTCCCTAGGTTATTGAAGATATCTACCGACATACTATGTATGTCCTGATAGATATCTAGATACGTCCGTAGAGAGCGAGAGTAAAGGTAATAACACTGCAAGTGGGATGCTACTTATGTATGTCAGTACAAGGCCTACTACCACGCATTACGCAGTATTCATATGCGCGGTTTGCGACTTGGTTGTCACTTGACTACCTACCTTGTTCGATCGATCCGGAAAGATTTCAGCCATGTCATGTCACATATCTTCGTACCTACACGCCTACCGTGGCATACCAACCGGATGTGCATAATGATGGTTGATCGTACCTACGCTAGTACAGCAAGTACCACAATTCTCCTTGTTCAGCTGATTCGTATTCGCTGCCGTGTCCCCGCAAGCTTCTAGAACATGGCGCCGAACGAGCAACGGACATCATTCAGACTGCCGGTACGTACATATATAGTACAGTACATAGGTATCTACGGAAGATCATATAGAACAGGTACCTACTGGTAGATAGGTATGTAGATATAAATACACCAGTTATTAGCTCTGACTACGGCCTACCTACTTGGCCTAGCGAACATAGCTCGAGTCGCTTTGATTCTTAGTGTACCGACCTAGGTACCTAGATATTCCGTACGTACGATGTAGGGCTTACTCGGCGTCTTTAAGGTAGGTAATAGGTAATTCACCTTTATAGGTAGCCCCTACTTATTACTACCCTATTCAGCCAGGAAGTTACTGTAAGAAGTAAGAATACCGGTAGTAAGTAGGTAGGTATTAGATGGCAGTACGTTTAGGTATGTTCGTAACTCCAGGGCTTCATAGGACAAGGTAGGATTGGTATCGCAGCTGTACGAAAAGAAACCCCCACAGATTAAGTTGCCACTCTAGGTAATCCTACCTAGGTATCTAAAGCGCAGGGGGAAGAATCCAGGGTCTTGTCCAGGGCCTGTGAGGAGAGAGAAATCCACAAATCCCCGCTGCCCACCAGCGCCTCGGGCCCATTTGTGGATTCGTCGCGGTTATTTCTTCTAGGATGGTGCCTTAGTCTAGTGCGAGCGACGGCTCCGTCCCCTCCATCCTTCATAGGTATTTGGACTCCTTTAAACGCGACGACGATCATACCGGCTGCGAAGACTGGACGAAGAAGACGACCTTGACGAAGATCAACCAACCCGACCACTCGGACGACTTAGACGACTTGGCTGTAATTATGGCAACCCTCGTCAATACCGGCGACGAGGCGTTGCCGACGCCCAAGCAGATTCGCTTCATCAATAATCAGGGCCAACCCCCGACGAAACGTAGGAGAATCAACGCCGCATGTCTCACCTGCCGCAAAAGAAAAACTCGATGTGCCGGCGAGCATCCCACCTGTTCGACATGCGACAAAAATGGTCATGTCTGTCTAGGGTACTCCGATGCTGTCGAAAAGAGGAAAGAAATAGCAGGCAGAGCCTCTGGCTCAAGTATGGATGGTATTCAGGTCGACCACAACGACGAAGCGGATGATAATGTTGACACCGATCCCGAAGCTGAGACGAGACAGTTCAAAAATGGCCGAAACGGGGGCAGATCTGCTGATAACGTGGATGAAGCATCCGTCATGTCCAGCAAAACGTCTAATAATACGCCGCGAGACTACGCTACACCCTCCCTGCCGTTGAAGTCGGAGCCCATGGAGTGGGACGAAGCCCATCCTCATTCCCGTTCTCATTCTCAACGGCCGCAGACGACGCCGCGCCGTGAAACGCTGACGGTGCAACACTTAGACCGGTGCCAGTCGTCCTTATCGACTGAAGGTGACCGGAGTCCCAACAGCCGATCCCCTGTAATGCATCATAATGATAGCGGTCACCGAGTGCCCTATTTTCGCTATTTCGGCCCAACCGCCATCGTCCCAGGCTTTAAGCAGATGGTTGTGAGAGTGCATGACAGACGTCGCAGCTCCATGTCTGCCACGTCGCCTAGTACTGGTTCTGTCCAGACAGGCTTGTTGTCGACCTCGCTACCAGAACTTGACGTGGGTAACATTGAAGACATTCCCTTTTACGACAATAACGATCCAAGTCCTGTACACCCCTTAATTTACAACCTCGTCGAAACCTTTTTCCTCCGCCTAGGCAGCAACTATCCTTTCCTCCGCCGCGACAAGTTCCTTGTTCTGTTGGAGGAAAAGCGAGTCGAGCCGATCTTAGTCGATGCGGTCTGCGCCCTTGCCGCCAGATTCTCCGATCTTAGTTTGTTTAGGAAATTAAACGACGGCAAGCTCGCCAAATCGGAGTATGGCCAAGCGTATGCCCAGCGTGCCAAAGCTGCCACTGTAGACACATTTGCCTGCCCATCTGTTGCTGCCGTCCAGGCATGCTTGCTCATGGCATACGACGGCTTTGGTGCGGACCAGGACAGCGCACTTTGGATGTATCTTGGTATTGCTATTCGTATGGCAGTCGATTTGGGTCTTCCAAGAGAAGATGGAGTCAAGTACCAGGGAGCCGCAGACCCATGGTATCCACGTTGGCATGAAAGGCACACCGATGTCTTGGCCGATGAAACTCGTCACGACGACAATGAGCCCACACCCGGCCCTGAAGAACAGAAGGAAATCGAGCAAGAGCGCATAGACACCTTCTGGGCCGTCTTCTTCCTCGACCGGGCCATCTCATCTGGTACAGGACGACCAGTCACGCTTCGAGACGAGGACTTCGATCTTACTCTGCCGAAGCCATCCCTGAACATGTCATCTAAGTGGCCTAACCCATACGCTGCGCTTCTTCACATCATTCACCTGTATGGCCGTGTCTCCGACGTCTTAAACAATATCAGACAACCAAAAGACCTGACCAAAGACAAGCTTCACAGGCTCGTTGTAATGGAGAACGAGCTGACAAAACTTCACCAGAGAATGGATTTGCGTCTTCGATTCGACGCCAACAATTTCCAGGCACACGTGAAGAACGGAAATGGCACGACATTTATATTGCTTCACTTCTGGTTCCACGCTCTCATAATCGTGCTCCATCAGCCGACGCTGCTCACGTCGCAAGGCACCATCGACCGCAAGCACCAGCTGAAAGCTCATAGCCGAGAACTATCAATGTCTAGCGCGAAGACCATTGCCGATATCCTGGCCTTCGCCGAACTGCTGGATCCCAGGTGCTTCATTGGTAACCCCTTTACGTCCCAACCGATATACATTGCCGCATGCGCCTTTCTCATCGAGTCAAAGGCCAACACGTCCCAGCCTCACTCCAGAAATGGGTCACCACCACCCGGCTTGAGAAGCCAAGCACTGAAGGTGGCAGACCAAAGCAGCGCATCCTCGAAACACCTGCTTCTGGCATCAGTCGCTCTGCAGAATTACCAATTATGTTACAAAGCCCTAGAGCAGATGCACGCGTACTGGGGTGGCGTGCATTACATCCTCAACGTGCTTAACCAGAAATCCCACGGACAGTGGGATTGCGAGACGTTCACGACGGAGGAGTATGAGAGCACCAAGCGAATCCGACAAGACAATCTCTCCCAGAGGTTTGGAAAAAACTTCGGCCCAACCTCTCCCATGCCCGACGGTGGGCCGCCCCTCGCGTGGTCGCTTACAGGTACGACTAATTCGTCCAATTCTAGCCTCACTCTCCTCTTTCAAAACCCCGTCAGCACCGGTATGGGCGTGAATCATCAGCCGCTGCATCAACAGCAGCAACACAATTCTGCCCCTGCAACAGCGCCTACACCACCGGGCAACATGATATACGACCCAATACGCCACGGCGTCCCGGAAACTCGCATGTATCCGCCCGCCTACCCACAACCCAACACCTCCGCACTCCGGGAATCAGTACGAGGACCCGAGCTGACATCGCGCCATCACGCGCAACGCCGATACGACAGCCTCAGCCAAGACGACACAGTAAAGTTAGCTCCATCTCATGAGGGCAAATTAGCCATGAACACATCGGGATCATCAAACATCGCCTACGGCCCCAACACACAGCAGACCTCATCTTCAACCTACGATCAACAAGCCTACATCTCAAATACCTCCACATCCAGCACGCCAAGCCAAACACAAACCTATTCCAGCAACAACACAAACACAAACACAAACAACAACACCAACACCCCATCCAGCAACAACAGCAACGCCGCCCCCATGACAACGATCCCACCCGCCTACACGGACACGAACGGACTCGCCTTCAGCGGGTATTCCTTCGTCAACGCGCCTGGTGCCGGGGGATCCGACCTGCATCTGCTAACGTACGACAACGAGACGGACATCGGACAGCACCTGGCGAGCTTCGAGCACATGGAGATGCTGGGCTGGCTAGGCGACTTTCCCCCGCCGGACGTCTTTGGCTTCTACGCCGGCGAGAGCAGTATGTAAGGGTGTGTGGGTTGCTTACACCTACCCTCCCTATCTTAGATATACCTATATTCTGCACATATTGATTATTCATATGCATATACATACAGACACACAGCGCATAAGGTCAAGATGGGAGACCATATAATACTGTCTCCTTTCCCTAAGATGCGATATCATTCACTAGCGTTCCCCCCTTTTTATCGTTCATGTTCAGGCGTCAAATATCATACATACATACATGCTTACATACTTTTATACTTACTTACATACTTACATATATACATACTTACAAATGAAGGATGGAGTTCCAAATCTCATTTCCCCAACTCTCAGCACGAAAACGAAATACATCCCCCCCTCCCTCCCCCTCCCCCTCCCCCTCCTCGCTTCCCTCATCCATCATCTAATATCTATCCACCTACCTACCTCTTCATCACACATTACTATCAGCATTAAAACCAACGCATCGCGCTTCTTTTGATATCACCCCACAATATCCACAGCCTCGCGCTTCTCATTCATATTCATCCATTTTTAGAAATATTTCACAGCCTCACATTGGCATCGCGGGTTTGATTTGGTCTGGTTTGGACAGGCTGGACGGGTTAGGTGTGAGATTTTATATCCAAAAAAAAATAATTACGAGTCTAGATTGGGACTGGACTGGACTGGACTGGACTGGACTGGAGGGCACGGGACTGGGCGGGATTGGATTGGGTCTGATTGGATTGGATTGGTTAATCAAATGGGATTGGGATGGTGATGTTTCTCATGAAACTAAGTAACTAACCTAGACTTGACGCATGAAACTTGACATATGTCTTACATGGACTGAATGAACTCGGTTCGGAGATTTTTCAAGACTCATTTTTGGCATCTTTGTTCACATACTCAAATGGTGATTGTTGCTCTGTGACGCTATAATAACGGTGGGAGCCATTGGGGCAGGATTTGGCTTGTCATTTATCTGCCGATGTTTATTTCTACTACAGAGGAGGTGGAACTTTTAATACATTCAGACCATGGATCTGACTAGACTAGACATAATACAATCATAGTACCTAGTGGGCGGCCATGATCAGTCCTTTTGTCCGGAAGGTGACTGACGCCAACTAGGTACCCATCATGAATAATGATGGAGTACCAGGGGTCTCTCGCACTGCCGTGTTATCCGCACATTAGAGCAGAATTCAACCTTGGCAGAAACACCCAATCAGAGCCTCTTGGAGGCAATGAGGGCTCAAGCATCCTAGGACCATGTGGCAATGTGTTTGCCAATATATGATCGCTCTGCCTTCATTAATACTTTCGCGCTGCATCTCGTAGTGTTTTCTTTGGGCGAATTCTATAGAAGGCTATAGATGTTGAGGCATTACCCCAGACAAAGAAATATGAAATCGCCATGATAGGCAAACAACGAGCGACTGATATGGCTATTTAAGGCGCAACAGCAGGGGGGCTCGGTGGAGGCGGCGAAGGTGATTCTGAGTTTGGAACAGGTTCCGCAGTATCACCAGGAGAAGGAGCTTTGGCCGTGGCCGGAATAGTCATGGGCCCTTTGGGAACAATGATCCGATTGGTCAATGGCAGACCTTTAATGACTGTCTCGACTTCTTCCCTGTTCAAAGTCTCGTAATCAACTAATGCTTTGGCCAACAGGTCCAGTTCTTTACGGTGATCTATCAACAGCTTCCGTGCTCGTTCATAGGCCTCGTTTACCGTGCGCTGAACCTCAGCCTCCACGAGAGCTTTGGTTTCGCTGCTGAGAGAATCGTATCGACTACCGTACTCCATATTTCCTAGCTTTGTAGACATGCCTAGGGAAGCAACCATACTGAATGCGATCCTTGTTGCAGCCTGGAGATCCTATAACAGCAGGTTAGTTTGAGCATGATAATGTATTTAACAAGAAACCTACCGACGAAGCACCACTTGTGACTTGGTTGGGCCCATACACAATCTCTTCCGCTAGCTTGCCTCCCAGGGCAGAATCAATTTGAGCCCGATAATTATCAACAGTAAATGAGTACTTGTCCATCTCAGGAAGCCAGGCGGTGTGACCTAGTGTTGGACCGCGAGCCAGAATCGTAACCTTGTATAATGTCATACTAGATCCCTTGGTCAACAGATTGACGAGAGCATGACCGGCCTCATGATAGGCAGTCATTTCCTTTTCCTTAGCACTGATTACCATGCTTTTCCTCTCAGCACCCAGGATCACCTTGTCTTTGGCCCAGTCGAAATCCATCTTTCCAACTGACGTAGCTTTATTTTTACTCGCGTGAACCGCAGCTTGGTTGACAATGTTCTCGAGCTCAGCACCAGATAAGCCAGACGTACTTTGGGCAATCGCCACCAAGTCGACATCCTTCTCTGCCTTGATCTTCTTTACATGATGCTTAAGAATGGCTAGACGACCACGAACATCGGGGAGGCCAACTTCAACATGTCGATCAAAACGACCAGGGCGGGTTAAGGCCTTGTCAAGCAATTCGGGGAAATTGGTGGCGCCAATAATGATAACATTGGCGCTCTGATCAAAGCCATCCAGCTCGGTGAGCAACTGATTGAGAGTCTGCTTCACATATGCAGCGTCGCGCGCATTGCGTCGACCCCCGATGGCATCAAGCTCGTCAATAAAGACGATGGAGGGAGACTTACTCTTGGCAGCAGCGAACAGCTCTCGCACACGCTTGGCGCCAACACCGACGTAGACTTCGTCGAACTCGCTACCAGACATGTAAAAAAAGGGGACACCAGCTTCACCGGCCACAGCTCTGGCGAGAAGGGTTTTTCCCGTACCAGGAGGACCAACTAGAAGGATACCCTTGGGTAGTTTGCCTCCAAGTTGAGAAAATTTCTCAGGGTTACGCAAGAAGTCGACCATTTCCTGTAGTTCTTCCTTGGCTTCCTCGGCGCCATGAACGTCAGTGAAACGAGCCTTTTGCTGCTCGGCTTTGACTTCACTGTCAACTTTGCCACCAGGTCGCTTGAACACGCTTAATCCCTCAATAATCATAGTGATGACCACCAAGCTGAAATAGGTAACGAGACCAAACCACAAGAAAAATTTAACCCATCGGAAGACGTTACTTGCAAGAGTTTCATCAACAACGACGTGAAGTGGACCATCCCTAGTGCCAGAACCCTGGGAGGCCCCGTTCTTGGCAACCGCGAGATTGCCTCCACGAGAACGAGCGGCCAGGGCCTGGGTAACAGCTTGGATTTGCGTTGGCGTGAGATCACCGGGTAGATTCTTAACAGTCTGGCTGATATCCCCATGATCCCCTACATGGCCAGTAGCAGGCAATATCATACTAAGGGCTTTGTGGTAGGCATCAGTGGCAGCTGGATTGGTGGCAAAACGACCGGACTGGTATCTCTCGATGATTATGGCAGGCATGTTTGCTTTCAGGAGAGCCTGGTAGAAGGCATTCTGGGCAGTGGCACTTGTAGGCTTCCTATTAGCAGACTCTTCCATATGAGCGAGGAGATTCCTAGACAATCCACCACTCTGAAAAGATCTTCGTTGGATGGAAAACGCGACGAAACTTGGAGTCAAGGGTCCGCGAAGAGAAGCCGTAGATGATGTACACATAGATCGATAGAGAAAGTGGCGGGGATAAAAGCGGTGGACGACGGGGTTCGACGCCAATAACGAAGCACGTTGCATGGTAGATATGGACGAGCGTATATCCAATGACATCGGGAAGGTTTTTTGCAAGGGGCGAATCGGGGACGAGGCTGCATCGTGTTGACTATTCCGCAAAAATTCGGGTAGTTCAAGTACGGGCGAAGTGGCGGTCGCAGTCACGGTTTGAACCGAACTTGTCGTTGTATAAGTACGTGTAGTTTGGCTATCCTTTGTAGCTTGGACTTGTCGAGAATTGGAGACTACATGCTGCAGATTCCAGAAGGGCAGTACATGAAAGGGGACCGTCAAAGCGTTTGCGATGGACGGCCGCAGCTCGCTAGCCGCAGCGGCGACACTCGCGAAGGAAGGTGTCAGCATCGCCATCGCAAGCCGGCGTCAAGGCGCGAGGCCGCTACCGATCTCCAGATGGTTCGAGCCGGAGAGGCCAGCCAGAGCGGCCAGTTGGAGTTCGAAATAGGCCGATGACGGTGAATGAATAAACAGATCAGTAGTAATGTGGCATTCGTGGTGACTTAGAATGAAGCCCTTGACCTCAATTACGGATCAAGTCTGAACGAACATAAAATGTACTATGGAACAAAGACAAGAGAGAGAAGAAGAGAAATGAAATGATGATTGGTGTGACTGGTTTATGGGTTGTTAGAAGAATTTGGTGGCGGCTGCATTCTCCCAGTAATGTGTAATTGTGAAGGCACAGTCTCAAGTTTGCTGGCCTCGTTCTCCTAGTGGCTGTCGAATGTCACCGAATCCGAAATTCGCACTTGCGGCTGCGGTGCCGCTCTAATCAAAATATACCTACCTGGGTACATAGGTAGGTACCGGCTACTTCGTACCTTTATATGGAGAAATACGAGTCCAGGTACTTTTGTACATGGGATCATTTCGTACCTTCCTACCTCCACTAGGTACCAACCTATGTACCTAGAGGTACCTAGGTAGATACTTACCTTATGTAGTCCGTTAGGTTCGTTCATTCACTCTACCCACGTGTCTTGTAGCGGATACTAGGTACTTACTACTACCTACCTAGGTACCTACCTACCTACCTATGTGAGGTAGGCTGATTTCGCCACCAATGACTAACCATTATCTATTGGCCGCGATAACCCCACCTTGACAGGTGGGATACATACCTTGGTACATGCATAAGTGATCAATCAACTGTCATGTTTGCATATGCGATAGGTACGTCCGTACGGACCAAGCATTGGCCGCCCGAAGAATTCCGTACCTTACCTAAGTACGGACGTTACTCTTCGATGATACGGATCCGTAACCTGTACTTGTACATACAGTAGGGACTCCATGTAAGCCACCATGCACAGTTCCTTTCTGTATGTAGTAGACTAGGTATTTCACTGACCGTAGCAGCATCATCTTCCGTCTTCCATCGTCTGTCTGATTGCTCAGCATGATTGACTTGACGATCTGTACGTTTGTACGAGACCTCTCCTATACTCAAAATACATTAGGTAGATGCCATATATCAAGCCAACAGTGTATTGAAAAGTGTGGAACTCGCACGCATCCCCTCATACTCGATCAATTATCGCCTAGACACTACATAGGCAAGACAGATAACAGTACTTGGTCTTTCAACCCCCTCTCACTCTTTCAAAGTAGATTCCTTTGTCAACTCCTGCCGGATCGCCAGCACATTGTCGACGATCACTGCGTCTATACCTTCGTCTACTTGGATCTGAATATCTGGTCAGCAGTTGCCTATAAATGCCATACCACGCAATAACTACGCCACATTATCGTCGTGGCAACGTGATTATGAGGAACAACAAATGTTGGAGAGAGGAACTTACCTGTACTTTCTCCGGGTCGTTATTTTGCACTCCATAGCTCACGCACACTAGGCCTGACTGCTTTACTACCTTGACCAGTCGTGGGCTGTTGACAAATGGGCCCGCATTGCTCACAATGCCGAGCAAGTTCCACTGGCTGGCGAAGCGAATGGCCTCTTGTAGACTGGACGCCCGTATGTCGCTGACTTCGGACACGCCTGCGTCCGTCAGGAACATGATGGGTATGCTGGGTTGCTTGAAGCTGAGGCAGAGACAGATATCCGGGTTGAAGCTGCTGAAGATGATGTGCCTGTTTTTGGCCAGATCGTACACCTTGTTGAGAACTGTGTCGCAGAACGAGTTTAATTCGATCGCGTATGTGTCCATGGAATGCATCTCGGTTTCTAAAAGCATCGGATACTTCATCTCAATGTTGAACCCGACACTCTCCGGGACCTTCTTAAATAACTCTTCGAGTGTTGCGAATGGCGCTTGAACGAAGTTACCGCGAGTGTTGGCCTTGTACCCCGTCTTCTTGAAGTTCAATGTGTATTTCATCCGCTCCTCAAGAGAAGTGTCGGTCCGGCTCTTGTTGGAAAAGTCTACAGACAGGGATCTTTGCTTCGGTCCACTATCCCCGTTGCTGGTTCTATTCGTATCAGGCCGTCGTCTTTCTGGTAAGCCCCTCCCAGACCTTCCATTGGTTTCGTTGTTGATATGAAGGAATTGCTCCAGAGTGAGTGTGTGCACCGGCGCATCGATGCCCGTCTCACTGACCAGGAAATCGTGATATATGACGGGAACATGGTCCTTGGTCAGCTGGACATCAAATTCCACATACTGTGCGCCCAAATTTGCCGCAGCGATTAGGGACGAGACGGTATTTTCTCCCAGCTGTAGCGACTTATTGGCGATGAAGTTTTTGCCGAGTCCACGGTGACCAATGAGCATGGTCGGGGCCAGCTTCTTCCAGTATGTTCTTTGCGAATTGATCTCCATAGAAGGATGGGCAAAGGGCGTAATGACGAGGAAGTTGAAATTGACGGCACCGATGACCTCGAGATTGGACCCCATGATAGGCACACAGACGTCGCCCTGTAAGTTCATCCGACTCGAACCGAGGTTAGGGCGGACTGACGACAATAAAGCTACAGCCCGGCCAATTTTCTTCTTCTCATCCCCTGAATACGTCGGCACGATATCGAAGAACATCTTGACCTGGGATGCATCGGGTGTGTAAAACAGGATCGGTTCGGTAGAGATATTATCGTGCACTGGCAGGTCAATCGTCGTTGGATCACCATGAGCCCCTTGTGCCGAAATGACAACGGAGAGAGCCGTGTCCAATTCGTTGGTGTGGGCCTCGGTCAATGGAACACGATCTAGCTTAACAGGCTCGACATTTTTCCGCATGTCCATTGAGCCCAAACTCACCATGACTAGACATTCGCTCTTCTTGAGATATCGGTGGCCGAATGATTTGACCGGGTCTGCGACTCTATTGCTGCCATCCGATTTTCTTTCTTCGAGTGATGAACCCTCCGACGGGGGCGAAGAACTGACGACTGATAGCTCATCACTGACACCACTGGCACCGTTTGTTTTCGTGGGGGAAAGAGTGGTATGAGGTGCAAGAAGCGTGGCAACGGCGAAATGACCGCGTAAAGCGGCATGTTCCTTTGCCGTCCAACCAAACGAGTCGGGCTGCGAAGCGTCGATCCCGGCTTCAACCAGAAGTTGAGCCACAGAGAGATGGCCATCGACCGCTGCTATGTGCAGTGGGTTCCAGGAAAAAGACTTCTCGGTCAACATTAAATCCGCCTTTTGTTCCGGGGACCCTTCTATCAGGATCCGAGCGCATTCATTGTGGCCAAAACGAGCAGCAATATGGAGTGCCGTTTCACCAGTCGCATTCTGCCAATTGATATCCACACCAGCTTCGACGAGCATTCTGACAATACCTGCAAAGTTGGCGCGCGTAGCCATAGCTAGCACAGCACTCGACTGAGACACGGGTTTTCTGTGGATATGATTTTCCCCTTGCCAGTTTTCTCCCTTCAACAGGCATTTCGTGGTAAGAGGGTGGCCACCGATGACAGCAAGGTGCAAAGGCGCATTCCCTTCCTTGTCTTGCCATTCAGGCGCATCAATACCATCGGTAACATCAAATTGACCCCACTCCTGCATCTTTGACATGATTATCTCGCAAAGCACAACTATTCCGTACTGTGCTGCGTAGTGAAGGGGGATGCGACCTTGGGAATCCCGGCTGGATAGAGCAGAACGTTGCTTTGGCTGGAGACAGTCGAGTATGTAGCAGAGAAGCTGAACAATTTCGTCATCTTTAGTCAACGGGGACCTTGTTGAAGCAGCAGCGTCTGCCAAGTTGGTTTTATTGTTGGAAGCCTGAACTGGCGTAAGATAATGACTGTTGTAGGGTAAATGCACGGAGACACCAGTAGCGTTTGGCTCCAAATCGCCAGCTCCGGATACAGTTTTAGTCCGTCCGATATACATTACCAAACGATGAATGCAATTGCGTTCGTTCAAGTCATCTGGTTCGTAGAGGGACTCGAGATTTGATAGGAGATATGAGATACAAGACTTTGAGCGGGATGAGATAGAACGCTGGAGTAGATTCAACAAAATGTCCTGGGGTGCTCGTGAGGAAGCCTCTAATCCTTGTTCCGATAAGCTCTGTTTTAGTGTCTCGCGATTGTCTTGCTTGATCGCCGAGTCAATAACATCGAGGGCAACCTGAGGGATATTCGGCAACGTCTTGGATGCCACTCTCCCAAGTGATCGGGCTGACCTCGCAGAGTCGGTGGATCTGCTATCGTCAAAATTCTGAGCATCTGTCAGGAGGGGTATCCACTTGTTCAGCTCGTTAATTAGACGAGCTACAGTGATATCTTTGGCGAACGGTTTAGGGTCAACCATAGTGGTGATGTATCGATCCTGCGTTCTCTTTGTTGTTTGGGGAACCTTCTTGTCCAATTTCTTGGTGATCTTGACAAAACCTCTCCGGTTGATCTCACCAAACCATTGCAGGTTCCTAAGTTGATTCCGCAGTTGGAGAAGGGCGTCCATCAGCTCTTCAGATTCTTGTTCGTCGAGCTCGGCCACCATGGCTGGGCTTTGACCATAGCGGTCTTGGAGAAGCTTAAGACGACGATGTGTCTCGGCGAATTTCTTGTTATAGAAAGAGTCGACATTCTCCAAGTTACGATCCAGAGCGAAGAGGAACTCTGTGGGGTGGTCAGGGGATACTCCGGGATCTGTCAGATCCTCAAACTAAGGGGATGGCCCACCTGCTATATCAACCTCCTCCCCAGCCCGAGCCCGCTCGGCTGCCGCTTTGATGAGTTGCTTCAAGCCATTATAGTTTATGTAAGAGGAAGCCCAGTCTGGGACTTGATTTCGGGGAAGACTGCATGCAGCATAAGTACTACGAGGTCAGGAAAAGAGACTCCTGAATTCCTTCGGGGAGGAGGGGGAGGAGATCGAATTACCTTCTGCCGAACTTCATATCGTCCCCGTGACAATCTCGGTATCTTTCAATCAGTAGGACTACACACGGAGTGTTCAGTCAAGGGCTAGTACGGATCTGTACACCAATAGCTAGGCCCAATCTTCTGCCAAGAGGAAGAATTGGAGCAAGTGGTGTTATTCAATATCCCGTGAAAAGACAATCTGTGCCGAGGAGAGTAACCGGCCAGCTGAATGAAGGAACTTCTCAGTTCAATAGAGGTGTCCTTTACAGGGCTCGGAAGACACGCAACATCAACGGTTCGTAAACCGGAAACAAGGCTTGGCCAAGTAGCAACGTAATTGGGTCACTTCAAACAGGTTAGGAGGTAGAACTTCGTAATTTTGACCTGTGCGACTTTGCGACACCCTGATCTGATTATAAGGTCAAGGGATATTTACCTGCCTATCGACTACGTGAATACCTAGTGGAAGAACTCGGGTGGAGAAAGGCCGCAAAGAGGAGGTAGTTACTGTAAGAGTGGTTGACGTATGTAGTGGCAGTGGATGACAACTCAGAGATTCTACACTCTCAGTACCCACGTCAGCGGTTTCTCGGTGAGAGAGGTATGGTATAGAAAAACTAGTAGAGCGGAAAGAAAGGTGGCAGTTGGAGATTGGAAAAGAAGATAGTCCGCGAGTTATAGACAACCAAAGGTAACGCCAGTCATGTGAGAGGAAGTGGATAGACAGTGCAGGGTTGCAATACCTATGCCAACGAGGACATGCGGGTGTATGGGGAACATCACAAACATACCTACCTAGCTGAGTTTGTAAGTAGGAGTTCTAGGTTATGTGAGAGATTAGACAGCCAAACTGCTTGCTTGCTTCTTGATTAGGTCGTGTTCCTAGTCCGTAGGTATGTAATGTAGGTAAATGAGATCCGAGGCCGGAAATATCAAGGCAAAGACGGGGGGGGCCAATGAGAATCAACCTTCCTCTTACACAGGGACCTGGCCAGAACCTTGCGGTCGAAGAAACGAGCAAGTATCAAGTTAAAGAGAAGAAAAAAGATTTCGCACATGACTAAACAAAAAGAGGAGAAAGAGGGAGGGGAGAGAAAAAAAAAAAAAAAGAAGACGGCCTTTAAAAGTCCAAGCAAGAGATAAAACAACGGTTCATTCCCGAGAGAAGACCTTATTCCTGGATGAAGCGGGAGGTACATAAGGTAGGTAGGTACCTCAGGCTGTCAAGTCGACTACCTAAAGTACCTATCAAGGTGTGCATCTGGGCATGGTTTAGTGCTCGAGCGTAGGTACCTATTTAGTGTACGTTACCTACCTAGGTACCTGTGAGTATTCGAGCCAACCGAAAAACCGCGCGGCGAATCGTGACTGTACAAGAAGCCTCTGATTGGCCCCTGTACTCCAACGCTTTTTCTAGCAGCAGGTACGGAATACCTTAGGTACCTACTCTGCGTACGTACGTAATCCGTAGGTACTCGTGCATTCAAAATACCTACCCTAGGTACCTATCTGCTAAGTACGACTACTTACCTTAGGTACCTAGGTATGTAGGTACCTACCTAAGGTACATAGGTACCTACTTAATGTTTACCTAATGTTTGTACGGGATTCGTTTCGTAGTAAGGTACGAATAGGCAGGGACCGAGTTTTTTATCCAAACAAATCCCTCCATTAATGTAGCAAAACCGGCTCGTTCACCGCCGGTGTGCAACCACGTGCCTGGTCAATTTGTACCATAGAGAAATGGCACACACGGTAACACACCCACGTTTTTATTTTAAGAGGAATGTACCTAGGTACTTCGTCTAGGTAGCCTGTACTATGTACCTACACTACCTACACTATAGGTTGTCGGCAGCAGGGCAGAACAGCGCAGCTAGGACCCTGTATACCTACTATTAGCCTATATTTACCCTGTGCGGCGCGTGACCAATGTCTCACTTGGCACTTGTTACGTCCGTACCTCGTGTACGTATACGTACGTGCCTAGGTAGTACTTACCTAATCCATACCTAGGTACGTACGTACTTACCTTAGGTAGGTAGGTATTAATGTCTAGGTACCTATCTTAGGGTACGCATACGGATTAGGGACCTTAGGTATACCTAGTTAGGTAGGTATTGTATTGCTCTAGGTACGGATCCGTATATAAATCTTCTTTAGCGCAAATCAATTAACCCAAGTAGGCAGTACCTACCTACGGATCCGTGCCTACCTACTAGGTACCTAAGTCTGTACGGACCATAGGTACGTCCGTAGGTACTTTAGGTACAGGCCGACACCGCCCGATGGTGGCCCCCTAAGTAGGTACCTACCTAAGGTAGGTATCGTTGGCTAGCCTCGTTTAAGGCAACGCAGAGCTGAGAAACATCAGTCAGCCGAACCGCCCGTCGCCTATGACCTCATTCCCCTGATAAGGTACCTTAGGTACGTATAAAACATAGACGGCGCCGACAAGTACTGTAGATAAAGACCCTTCACCAATCTCCTTCCAAAAAGTATCACTGGTTCAATGAGCGCTTCTTCAACACTCTAAATTTTGTCCGTCCCCTACGGTATTTTCATCGCCGATCTCAGATATACTTATGTGGAACGACTTTAAAATCTTTACCGCAAGCTTGTACTGTAGTGTAAGTGTCCGGTTAGTACGGATCCGTAGGTGTCAGTAATCGGCGTAGTGTCATGTAGGTCTAGGTACCTAAGGTAGGTAGATAAGTACACATGTCAGCCGATAAATAGATATAACAAGGTATTGACTACCTAGGTGTCTAACTGTGCAGTATCTAGGTAGGCAGGTTAGTTAGATAGATCACGGCCTTGACGTCGTTGTCGTCGTTGTCGTCGTTGTCGTCGTCGTCGTCGTCGAATTTACTTACATCCTACCTACTATCATGTAATCCATAACTACTCACTTACTGTAGGTAGTTGACCTATGCCAGCGTTGTTAAGTCTTGAGAATCGTCATACCTACGGACGTACACTACACTAAGATATCGGTAGGTATTGCTAGGAATGCCATGGTAGGTATAGATACCTACCTACACCCATCCTTCGGTACCTTGGTGCATTACCTAGGTACGTGATGTGATGCTGTAGCCTGTGTCTCTACACTAGAACTTTAGTTGGGGCATGGCACGAGTAGGTAGTGTAGGTAGGCTAGGTAGATAATCCGTGGTGTTTAGGTAGAGTCCACACAGTCCACACTACAAAGTTCTGAACTAAGTAACAGCCAGCCATACTTCTTCAATACATATTGGACTTCCACTACGAAGTACCTAACGGATCCGTACGGACGTAGTCCGTATTCCGTAGGTACGAAGGAGTTACTACTACTACCTACGGATTACCTACACTACTTCTACCTACCCGTTCTTCGTACATAATCATACGTGGGGTAAGTAGGTATACCGGTAGTGTAGAAAGAGTGCCGATGCCGGGTAGCTGAGAATTGGCATCCTACCTACGTACGTACCTACCTAGGTACTTACCTGGTACGGATTACGGATCCGTACTCTCAAGTGTAATCCGTACTAATTACATATAACCTATGAAATGAACATAGGTACGGATCCGTATACCTACATGTGTGTATAAGTACATATGTACCTACCCGACACATCAGATTATGTAACTTGGCAGCAGTACCCTATGCGCATCGCAAACCCACGCGCCTTCGTCCGGCATCCTTCAAGCCTCCAGTCCGAACTCCGCATGGGGCGCGGGTGACATGCGGCTTGCGTAACGAACACCTTGTGTCGCGCAGTGCAGTCGTGGTAGGTATTAGGAAGTCATCATTCATTCGCTGTCCACCGTATCGGCGCTGACGTATACACGGGATACTGTGGCAACAATGTATGTAATGTATTAAGTAAAGGGTTCTGAAGTAAATACGTACGTAGTAAATAGTAAATAGATACGTCCGTAGGTACACTAAGTATCGCCATAGTATACACATTCGTATCAAATATACGAGGTAGCAATGCTCGTTATCAAGACATGGCACGCCTACGGTCTTTCAGTTCTACCAGGTAGTATAGAATAGAAGGCACGGTTGCAAGGGTTCCCGTAGATTCGTCTCTCTGTATTGTGTGCTCTATCCCACTGCCGTGGGTTGAAGAGGTAGATCATCACCACGTATCGGCCACAGCTGAGGGCCGTCAGGTTTAACCACGTCTTCTGCGCGTTTTATCTTATTGATGTTCGAAACCGCTTTGACTACCCTAAAAATTCTGGGTTCATACCCGGAACCAGTCTCCAATACTGGCGGCGGTGAATAGTTGGGGCCGCAAAACCATGGTCCTTCCCTCTCCGATAACTGAATTGACCTGTCAGCGTACTCTACGAGTTTAGCAAAGGGTATTGCGTAATAATTTCTGTAAAAATACAGGGCTGCTCTCTGCTTTTCTGGGTGCATGTAGGTGAAAAGTAATGCTCTAATAGAGTCTTCGACCTCTTGAATCTGCTGTTCTAGTTGCCAATATGGCTCATCATACGAGTCTTCTCTGCTCTCCCGTGGAGAAACCACTCTGCGGCGGAAAAGGAATAGCAACGTTTGCACACCAAGCCTCTTCCAGTTGTAGTTTTTCTCTAACTGGCGGATCAAATCCTCGTTGGGAATGGCTCTGAACATCTGGGCCTTGATATTGTACATGTCCGGGAAACCGTCCAGTCCCACGTGTTTCAACGCACGGCGCAGAGCGTGGCGTTTAGACCGCATGCTCGGACTCAATTGATAATCCGAAAGCAGTATACCCCTCTCGTCAAGGTTGTACCCCCTCGTGGAGTGGATGATAGCAGCTTTACTGGAGATTTCAAGTTCCACAGTCATTCTCTCGAGATCTAAATATCTTCTTTGGGTGGAGACAAGCATTGCTAGCGTGGCATAGGCCTTTCCCAATGGCGCCACGATTTGTCTGCGTGACTTGGCTGTATCCAGGTGGGCAATAGCTAGCTCAAGGCGACTCACGAGCGACTCGCCTGAAAGTAAGGCATCATCCAGTGAACGGCATAACTGCTCCATCTCCCTCAACTCTACTTGCGTCTCCCACCGGTTGAAGGTCAATTTCAATGTCTCTGATGATGTTGCGTACGACTTCCAGCTCATACCGTATATTTCGCCGAATGGATACCAGCAGATATCAACGATCTGATGTAGACTCCTCAGGAGTCCACGGACTGCTGACGTCGTGTTGACTCCCATCAGCCACACTATGTAGTGGTTGAAATAGTCCAAATATCGGATAATCCCAATAATCGCTTTGCGCGCGTTGGCGAAATTGGCCTCAAAAAGACAAGCTTTCAAGAGCTTTTGCAGTGTGGTTAGTGGGATAGGCACACCTTTCCGCAAACAGGCTACAAAAGTCATGCATGCAATGCCAATCTCATTATGATACACCCAGCCCCTGATAAGTTGATCGAATATAACATCATATCTTCCTCTTGCAATATCTTCGTTATATCTCTTACGGATGTCTTTCCTTACATCAATTGGTCTGATCGAATCATGCTCTTCGTTCAGTGTAGCATGAATTGCGAGATATGGCCGCCTCATCCTCATGTGCCGGACTGCAGCGCGAAACCCTCGCCGCTCATGAGGCTCTCGGTAATGATTCAGCATGCAGATGACAGTCTGATCAGTAGGAGGCCAGTCTGTTCGTTCCAAATAGGAAGTGATAACAACCTGTGCGAGATCGGGTCGTTGGATACGGTTGAAGCCGGCTATGAGGACATTATAAGTATGGATAGTGGGGGGTATGTTAGACTTGAGCAGGTTGTAGCAAATCCTCCCGACGGTTTCTCGTGACGGAAGGGCTCGGTTAAAAATGCGACGTATTGAATCATGCAGCACACTTCGTATGTGCTTGCTGTAGGTTGGGTTGCGGCCCGGGTTCTGGTAATAAGGATAGTCGCGTCCATGTATAATATAATCAAGTTCGTTGAGGATTCTGTCCCCCAAGGTACCGTGGGTAGGGTTCAGCGGCTTATCTTGCGGTCGTAAACCGTTATTCTTCTTCGACTGTGCGAGTAATTGAATGGAAAGTATCAGAATAGCTCTTGTCGTTTGTTGTAATTGGCCGGGTGTCATAAACGCTGTATCTATAGGATCGACAGCTCTCTCCTCGGCGGCCACATCAACCTCGGTGTTAGCCCAGTCAATTTGATCTTCCAGCCATAATTTCTGATGCAAAGGCCGACTCTTAATGTTGTAGATCTCTTTGAGTTGGTTTATATAAGGAAGGACCGCTTGATAGCTATTCCGACTAGCCAGATAAGTTGGCATTGGCCAATATTTTGGCTCATACCGATCCGGCTTATCCAGCTTAGATAGCTCATTACTGTCATAATCTTGGAAGCTTCTGGAATTTTCGAAGTCCGCCTTGCTTAAAGACGATCTCGTACGGGCAATCTCCCCGTCCAAAGCTTGTCGTCTTTGATCCTTTCGGTGGGCATCGAGAATAGTCGCGGTACCAAGGATGGTAGTGTAGCAGGCTGTAAACAAATCGGCGACAGAGACTTTTCGCTTCGGCACAGAAGTGGCCGACCGCCGAATTAAGCCATGAGTCGAGTGTAGACATATTCGGCAACGACAGGAGGACTGTGCTAGAACAGCACGAGACCACATCGTTTTCGTGATTAGATGGGATCGCCAAAGCTATGAAGAGGGTTAATGAACCGAAGTGGAAGTCATTTCGATCGAATTGACCACGGTCGAGTAGATCGGGAGTATATCAGCCACTGATACTTTGACCGGACAAGAATATTGGTCCCGTTTTGCTAACAAAAGCGTGGGTTAGCTTTGCGCGACAAAATGAGGACCATACAAAAACGTCTCTGCGCCGAAGGTTACGAAGAACGAAGTACAGATGATGAGATGATTATTCCGTACCTTAGGTAGGTACTTTTAGCAGGGTTTACCCAACTTACGTCCGTATAGGTATGGGCATAGGTACGTGACAAAATTATTTTCCCTACAGTATCTGGCCCCTGTAATCGCATAAACCGTGAATCGCAAAGAGTTTGCACAGAACCGAAAATTTTTGTATGCCATTTTGCTAATATTTGCATAAAATAGCAAAATGCACCTTACATAGAGGTATATGCAATCACTGAGATTTTAAGGTACAAACCTTTTGTGGCAGTCTACCTACCTAAGGTACCTACCTCAGTATGGTAGATACGAAATACTTTGTACGGATGAAGTTGGCGGACGGCTGTTGACGGCTGTGATCGCACCTCCCGGCATTGTCATGGCCGAAGAGTGTTCGTACCTTAGGTTTGTACAACACTCCGTTAGGTACGTCCGTACCTCTCTAGGTATATTACATATACTTCGTACTTCAGCAGAAAACAAATACTACCTACCAGGTAGGTATCTTTGGCAACTCAGCATTCGTAACTTCTACCTTGCCGCATGCAATACGCTAGAGATTCTGCTTGAGAAATTCTAAACTCAACTTGTAAGATGTATGCGCTTACTTTGACGGCAGAGTTGAATGGGTATGTAACTCTCCCAGCTCCGACACCTAGTATGCGGCGAGTTCAACACGAGTTCCGTTCTAACGAGCCATGAAAACTTATAGAGTGACCAATCTGCGGCCGAAGGACAGCGAAGAGAATCCGTTTTGGTATACTTTCACAGTACAATGCACATCCTGCCGCGAGACGCATTCGAAGCCCGTCGCAGTCAGTCGGTTTGTAAGTAGCTATGTTGGTCCCTTTCTCCTATGCCGTGATTATAGCTTTAACTTTTAATTGCGATGCTGACTTTTATTTGTAATGCTTTGAAGGAGATGAATGAGTTGAGCGGCAGCAGAGGTGAAGCGAACTTTGTATGGAAATGCAAGAATTGCAAGGTTGGTTATAACAGCTTCGACTTCGGAGTCTTTTGCTTTGAGATCTGACATGGACACAAGAGAGAATCATCCTGTTCAATCAAGACTGCGCCGAGGCCTTACGAACAAGGGGAGCCGCCTAAACGCCAAACAGTCATCGAGTTTGACTGCAGAGGGTTAGAGTTCACTTCCTTCTCGCCGGAGGTAAAGTATCCCTCTACCTACGTTTACTTGTCATTTGTTTTTATGGAAGCTGAATTTCATTAATTTTAGGGCGAGTGGCTTGCCGATGGTGTGGAGTCCGGTACAAAGTTCGAAGATATCGAGCTACGAGAAGGCGAGTGGTATGAATACGATGAGAAGGCTAACGATGAGGTCAGCATTAAGGAACCCAAGTGGGAGATCAAGCGGGCGTGATATTCGACCTAGCTCTACACGCTACCTATCTTGAGAGAGCTATATGGATACGTTAATAATACTATCTGATCCTCTTCTCACATATATACTATACTAGTAGCAAGATCATGAACATAGCAGCTTGTAAGAACGTGTCACGTCTGTTAAGAGCCCTAGGTAAAATGGCGGGGTCGACACGTATAGAAAGGAGCGGGCCGGTTGCCGTCTACGGATCCGGACAGTTTCGCTCAATACGGAATCCGTAGCGATATATTCCGTATTCTATGCTTGATAGTTACGTCTTGAATGTTGTGCCTTACCGTAGGTGCCGGTACGGACGTAGATAGTCGTTAGATACGGATCTATGTACGGAAGATCCGTGGTCCGCAGGTCGTGATAAATGAGTGTGACAAACTGTATTGACACTGTATGGAGTTACTTACCTTAAGGTACGTGCTTCAGCTCCTCCCTCTCTGACCAATCACAATCCCAAACGAAACAACCAGGAAAGTCGGATTTTCCCCAACTCAACTCAAGCTTTATGACAGCCTCGACAGGGACAACACGCGATCCAACCCACCCTTCAGATACGCGACAATTGAACATCAAGATCCCCCACCATGAGTGTGAGAATCCGTCTTGGTGCACTTCTCGACTTTTACGGACCGCGTCACTAACCTACATATTTCCCAGTTCATGCCCATTAATCCGCGGCCGATGCTGCAAGACCTGTATGTTCCCACGAGCAATCACCCGGCCGAAATGCTCACCTTCGTATACCCTCGAAGCTAACATCTGCGCCAGTGTCAACCAGGACATTGTTGTACGGCTCAAGTGGGGCGAGACTGAATACAAGGGCCGTTTGGTGTCCATTGACGGTTACTTCAATATCCAGCTGACGAACGCCCAAGAGTTCATCGACCAGAAGTTTATGAGTGACCTGGGCCAGATTCTCATACGCTGCAACAACGTGCTTTGGATCAAGGCTGCCGATAAGGCGGATGTTGCAATGGAGGGGTAGAGTGAATCTAGGACAAGACAACATTTTATTCGTTGATAGTACTTTTTCTTCGTCTTGGCGGTGTTCGTGGTATAGTGGCATTCATCATCGTTCTGTTCACTTTGTCATATGGATGCACGATACACCTACCGACAAGGCAGATAAGATGCCCGGCGACATGGATGGGGAATCGAGAGATCAATTTGTATGCGCAAAGCGCCGCGTGACGAGTCGAAAGCCCGCCGTTTATCACTTGATGCAGGCGACACGGTATGGGATGCCGTAATCGGAATTTCGTCCTTACCCCCGGAGCTTCGAATTGTATCAATCACATCCCTAAAGCAAGGCTTGTTTATGTCGCATGAGGACGAAGATCATTAATGGTAAATAGAGGATGCTCAGGTCATGGGAGCATTGTGTTGGTCTTGAACGCTGGTTCCTTTATCTTTCTAGATCTTGAAAGAATGCGTGGCTGGGAAGGGGTAGATGGACAGCATCGTCTGCTGTTCTATGCTGTCACGCCTTTCATAGAATAGGGCTATGGCATATCAATGCAATATCTGAGAGCCGCCTAGGAGTCGAACCAAACTCCGAGGGGAGATTTCACATTCTTGTGCTGTTGCTTGTGCTTTCTTGTGGTTGCTTGTCCCCGGTCCTTTTAGTTTTCCATCGCTAAAGCCCCAAGCCTGCCCTCATTCCAACGCCCGTGGCTATTTTTACGTGACATACCTTATCACATTAGACATGCTACGTTGCGGCTGCTGCAAAGGTCCGAGCCCCCAACTTTTACCCTCTGTGTCTCCGAAACCCACACAAATGCCTCCACCATCCATTCGTACCATACCTTGGCGTCGTCTGTTTGCCGCCACATGGTAATCTCAAGCTCCGAGTCGGGAGGAAAATAGAGGGGTTGCTGGGATTGTATTAGTAACACTACAATGAAACGTTGCATTCCTTTGCCTGTCCAGAAGAGAGCGTAGACAACATTCTAATCAAAAATCTTTTTCTTCAACTTACCTTCAGTGGGAAGAATATGGGAAACCAGGAGATCAGATTCTTGCTCTTCTGGTCAATTGTAGTCGGCAGCGTGCTCAGCTCCACCATCGGCTTGGGATTCCCTTCATCGTCCTCCATCTGGGGTTTGTACAGCACCGACTCAAAATATCCTGCTAGCCCGTGTATCACACCACGCGTTCTACACACGAATGTGAGATGGCATTGCCTGGTGTTATGATCGTTGGCACCCACGCCACCCGCCATGCTCCCTCCTCCGCCTCCCACGACACCGCCGGACCGACGTGCTGTGATAGCATCCATGGTCGATTGCGGTAAGGGATGCTGAAACTCCCATGCCATCTGGAAACGTTCGTGTCCGGGGACGCGATTTGCCACGAAATCAATGGCGAAGAGGCGTACAACCCACGGTGTGTTGAAACTGTCGAAGCTGCTGGCCTGATCCCAGCGTTGCTTGATGTCGGCATGGAGACGGGGTGTCGAAATGGGGCTTATGTGGGCTGTATAAGAACTTGGGATTGAGATGCCGTGGTTGGGCGCTAAAACGTGCTGAATACCGTCAAGGCATTCAGGCGAGAGCTCGTTGTCACCAAAGGAGCCCAGGAGCTCGGAAACGAGTATGTCGACTTTTCCGTAGACAGGCTCGCCGGGGCTGTCGGGTGCGGAAATGATAGGCCCTTTCCAGGCTCGCATGTCTGTCTTCACGACTGTCACGCGCCCGCCCCATACCGAACGGTTTTGTCGTAATAGATATACATAGGCGTTAGGGTTCTTCTCGATTGCCCATACTTTGATGGGCACTCCGGTAGTCTCACTCGCCCATAACGCCCGTGTGACGAGAGGACCACGTCCGGACCCCACAACGGCAATCACTACGCCATCAGGGCTAGAGGTGGGTTTTCCTAGTATTGACCATTCTGAAAGCGCTTCCTCGATAGCACTCTCGTATTGGTTGTACTTTATGGGATCTCCCTCAAACACCTCGTAGGTTACGCTTTCTAGGTTATCTGATAGTGGCTGCAGAGGAGATTGCAGCCAGTCCTGGAAATTCGTCAACGTGCTCAGTTCCAGCTCCGTGTACGGATCTTGTTGCTTCTCTAGGTAATGGAGGTACTCGAGGTAAGGATTGTGTCCCGAGAGTCCGCGATCACTCTTGCCGGACTGTGTCGCCGCAGCCTCTGCCAGGGTTGGAAATTCGGATGCCAACGAGGTATCAATTGCTTGTTCCGTCGCAAGGTCCTCCTGAAACGCCGACCCTGTATCACAGAGAAGAAAGTAAGGCGCGTGCTTCAGTCGCATGTAAGTTTTGATCATCTCTTGATGGTAACGGCTAAGCGACGGGTGGCCAGCCTTATTTGTTTGAAAGGTTGCAGGACTAAAGGTCAAGTATTGGACGGGCTCAGAAAACCATCTCGTTTGCAGCTCCATTGTGGGTAGTTTCCAGGGAAGTCTCAAGGCTTTCAACTGGGTTAGCTACAAGCTACAAGCGCCTTGTTTCCGAGGGATAGGAAGAGAGTAAGAGAATGGATAAACAGACTTGTAGGCATTATAGCCGTAAGAGTGAGAGTAGTCAATCAAGAAGAGCCGACGGGATACTCACCAACGAAAAGCCTCGCGTCATAGTCACACGCTGTACGTATGACATGCCATGAATCCCAAGTACTAAAGACGTCAATTTCCTCAGGCACTTGCGATTCATCCTGTACTTCGCTGGAAATGGATAGGAGGGTGACCTTTTTTTCTAGACCAGGTTCGCGATACATGGGAAGGTGGATGATGAGGTTGACTCGAGCCCCGATAACGAGAGCTTCCTGTATAGCCCTAGCGTACTGAGCGATACCTTGAGCACTGGCAACCTGTGTAGTGTCGTGCTTAGGTCCTGGGAGGATGATGCTACGCACACCGCAGAAATTGGCATAGCCCACCTCGAGGTTCAGCACTTGCCTCGAGATACTCGCAATGACATGGTTCGGCGAGCATAAGTCGATCCATGGACTTACATATGCCACGAAGCCGCTCGTGTAGGCTTCTGGGTAGAGTGTTGTATCATCTGGAGTTAATGAGGCCACAATAGGATCTACAATCGATCCAGCTCCTTGTTGCCCATTGATTTGCGACAAAGTCTCTCCAACAAGCTTCACTACACGGTCATGAAAATGGGTGTTGGTAATAGGGGTGGTAACATATTTGAACTACAGCTCTGGTTAGATCTGTGCGCAGTGCTACATTGAAAACTTACACCAGAGTTCAATATCTGACCATACTGAAGATCAGTGAGGGTGTCGATTTCTGTAGATTCGTGGCGACCGATGTGAAATGTTGGGCGAATCTCGTCTGGCCCAACGCTCCCGTGGGTTGTATTTTCGTAGGACATTCTGGGACGGCTATTAAAAAGTGGTGAAGGACTCGACAACTAATGACAAGCTTGACTGAGATAAAACGAGGTGGAGATATAGAGATTGTTGATACCTATTGATCAGATTTCCATCCCAGCAGGCTGAGAGACTTACTCTCATTGGGTGTTGCCTCAGATATGCGAAGTATACGGATCCGTACCTACTACCTACCTTGTAAATACAGAAGTTGAACCGAAAATCCGCACAAGCGATCTCTTACGTACCTACTAGGTAGGTATAAGAGTCGCACGATGATACCACCTAACTAGCGGGCGGGAAAAGCTGGATTAGATTACCTAGGTAGGTAGGTAGGTAATCCGTAAGTAGAGAATTGTTTGATAGGTATTCCGTACCCGGGTAAGAAAGTACTTTTAGTAGTGCCTACATACCTACCTAGGTAATCCGTAGTTATTACCCTGTTATGCATACGGACGTAGGTACTGGTTTGACACACAAATGCACACAAACCGTCCTGAGGGCGTTCTACCTACCTACCTATCAACAAATACGGATCCGTACTTCGTAGTCCATACGGACGTACTTTGTGCCTCATACCTAGCTTATACGTACGATCCCAAGCAGAATCTGGAAGTACGGATTACCCACCTGCTGCAACTACTACCTACCTACCCAGTATAGGTTGGTAGGTTTGTTGGTATTTTCAATAATTTTCGGTGTTGCGGGGTTCCTGGGAAGAGAGGGGCATCGGTATGTCCCACATGCCTATACGTAAGTAGTGTAGGTACTAATATACTTTATAGATACCTATGACTACCGGTGTACATCCCATATTATTCAGGTATCATTTAAGTACCTAGATATACATGAAGTGCCTCCGACACGGAAAAGCGATAAGATAAGGCTGGAGTTTAAGCGGCTTATTAGCTAATCGACGAACCGGTACGTCTGTAGGTACCTAGGTACTTAAGTGTACCTAGGTAATCCGTACTTAACTGTGTACCTACCTAGCTACGGTAGGGGCGCGTACGGTTACATAAGGTACCTACCTACCTCACCACGAAGCACAAAGTAACAGTACCTGTAGGTACCTTAATGAACGCACCTACCTGGACAGGATACCTAACGGTGTTGTGTACGATTCGTACGGATTGATTATTGCTGCCTCTCGTGAACTATTACTTACTACTCCATGGGCATTCTTTTACCTTATACTACACCCTGACACTTATTTCGGCCATCCTGCCCAAGAAACTGAAATAGGTATTATGCCCACAATGAACCGGCGAATGGTACGAAGAGCCTGTACGGATATATTTTGTGTTGTGATGAAGCTGACAGCGGCGACTTTACATGCCTTTAGCTCACCAAGGACGAGGAGACTACGGGTGATGAGGTCGAAGTCCGTCGCGAAGACCAAGACAAAATCAACAAGTTCAGTCGTCTCCACCAGCGCGAGCTGAACCTCGAAGAAGAGCTCAAGAACAAAAATGTACGATAGTCGACGGCTGGTCCAATTCGGTACAATCAACGGCGAACTAACCTATTGCTTGATCATATAGAAAGAGAAAGAAGAGCTTGACGATGTGACGCTGGAGCTTGAGCTTGCCGACGAAGACGAGAAAGTACCGTAAGCTGACACTGAAATCTTCACAACGGATCGCCACATGTGAGTTTCCGGCCACAGCTGACCGTCCTGTCTTGTGCGGAAATACAGATATAAAATCGGTGATGCCTTCTTTCACGTATCACTGTCGCAGGCCCAGGAAATGCTCGTCTCGTCAACGTCAAGGATAGAGGACGAACTCTCAGAGCTAGAGGACAAAATGGCCACAACGAGAGAGGAAATGCAGCAGCTAAAGATTGAACTATACGCCCGTTTTGGAAGAAGCATCAACCTCGAGACGTAATTACGGCGAGTGGATCCAAAGAACAGCTGTAGTGGAGAACCAGATGAAAATGGCACGATGTCGATACCTAGTACGTACGTACGGACGTAGGTAATCCGTATCAACTCTTTCAGATGCTTATATGTACAACATGTGTCGGCATCTGGTTGGGTCAAATAGTGTACGAAGTAGGTAGACCAACACCAAGTGGGCCACGAGTAGGTACAAACAGCATGGCCGCATATTAATAGTAGCAACCCGGGTTGTTTGAGGTTGCAATCACATAATACCTATGTATATGGATGCAGGACCATCCTGGACAGCGATATATCCTAGAGACCTGAGAGTTTGCACTAACCACCTCGTCGCCTCTCTGTTTGGTTGCCTCACAATCACGATAGAGAGCAAAGGAAATAGATACATGCAAAAGCATACCGATCCAATACATATTATGTAAGTGTCTTATTTGTCTACGCTCCATGTTGACAAGTGTCACCACATTTTATATGAATGTTCGCCAGATACGACCGGTATCACAAACAATGTCCGAAAGGTAAAAACAATTTTGAGCCACGAGAGGACATACTAATAATGTAGATATGTCCTAGGTAGTATGGAATACACCAAGTAACTGTGGTTGTGTATTTATAAGCGTACCGATACAGGATACAGCACAGAGACCTCTCACTGCCTACTACCTACCTAAGGTACTATTACTACCTTGGCATGCTAATAAGATGATATTACCTACCTAGGCGGGCATGGATGTCCCAGATGTCAAACAAGGGACAGGGTCGTAAAGAGAATCACTTGGTAGGCGCCTTTGGCGTGTCAGTGATGTCATGAATGCGGTGCCGCGGCTGATGTCCCATTGATATCATCCAAGAAAGACCGGGTAAGCGGCTGGGTGGCACACAAATATGGAACCAGAGCTCTTAGCATTCACATGCACTGAAACAGGTGGGTAAGTAATTTCATGTGGCTGCCGGTTCTGTTCTCATGCTGTCCGTCGGACGAGTCCCAGAGAAAAACTAGCGAGCGACACGCTCTCGCTAACCTGGACTTTTGCTCCTTGCTCATATAGGCAACTCCATCTCTACAATCCAACTCTACTATCTTGTCGCGATAACTTTCAAACTCGAGACGTCATTGTCGGCCCAAAATGGCTTTACGGCGACTGTTACCAACCGCTCTGTCCGCAGCCCAAGTCTTTGGCGCAGCGCATCCTACCGTCACGCCTGCTCCAAGTCCAGAAGATCGTGACGAAGCGCTTGCGCGTCGGAACATAGATCCCAGCTCATATATCCACAGCCTCCTAGGAGGCCTCGGGAGCGACGTCTCGAGCTATGTTGCTTCCGGTGTTCCTCAATTCTTCCAAGATCTGCCCGTTGGCAAAGCCGTGGAGAAGGCGCTCGATATCGATGACGCTGACCTCAAGGCCACGCCAACCCAGGTTCTTAACCTGCCTGGATATGCTAATTGGACCGATTCCGGGTGGAACGTACGGGTACATGGGAATGTGTACAAACAACCCAACATAACTCAAAAGAAGCTTGACAGCTTGGCCAATAAATTCCTTTTCGGTGTTGATATCGACGAGCTTCCCGAGGAAGAGCAGAACCAGGCTCGGAATGTGACGGCATCCATCTTTGTTGTCCAACAGGGAAATATGAGCGTCATTGTGAACTTTGAAAATGACGTTGCTGTCAGTCCGAATGCTAGCGGTGGCGTAGTCAACGCCCGCGGCGGAGCACAAACCATTGAGTTGCCGTTCAAAACTACTGCCCAGGGCGATTTTGACGCATGGGTAAATCTGAAGAATACAACTGGGCCTAACGCAGGTCACTTGATTGCAGGCAATGCTACCGATACGATACAGTCACTCAACATGGTATGTATTCATGACTGGTTACGTTCTAAAGCTTATAGATATATTGCATGAAGGATGAGGCTCAATTAATTGACATCAATTAGTATACAAACGGGACGGACACTGGTAACGCCACTGCATACCTGGTCCCGCCAACCGGATTTACCATCGTCTCCGACATCGACGACATTCTCCGCGTCACCAAGATCTATGATCCAAAGGAAGGACTACTAAACTCGTTCGCACGACCCTACGTCCCCTGGGAGAACATGCCCGAGATCTACGCCAACTGGTCCGCGTCGATTCCCAACTTCCACTTCCACTACCTCACCACCACGCCCGAACAGGTGACAAGAAACTACATGGATTTCATTTACAAGACGTACCCCCTCGGCTCCTTCGACACGCGACCGCTCAATTTCTCTGACGTAGACGCCACTCTCTCCATCCGCAGATCTCTCCTTGACAAGATTTTCCAGACTTACCCGACGCGTAAGTTCGTGCTTGTGGGCGACACCACGAACTCGGACGTCATGAAAGACTACCCTCAACTCGCGAAGGACTACCCGGGGCAGGTCCAGTGCATCTTCCTTCGAAACACGACCGCGACCGATAGTACCGATCTCTTCCCCTATGACACGGAAAATTTCTCTGGCCTCGACTTGAAACAGTACATGTTCTTTGTACACCCCGACGACATTCGCGGCGTCGACATCGTTGGTGGAGAATGTCGGAATCCGGACGTTGCGCAGAATGTTACGTTCCAGTTCCAGGGGCGCGGATTCGGGAATGCAGCAAATCGTGCTGGGGAGTGGAGCTGGACTGTGCTACTTGCTGGGCTTTCAACGGTGTGGATCTGGGTTGTGTTATGATCTTGGGGCTAAAAAAAAGGCGGTTACTTATGTAGGTTCTGGAACGCCGTCATCATGTTCATAAAAACCTGGGTAGGAAGTACCTATTGTTTCGGAACTACCCATGTGTTTGTTCTTGACCATCAAGTTTTTTTTTTGTTATACGGTTGGTAGTTCATGATATTATAGATCAATCTCAGGTCTGCGTAGACTCAATACAAATTACAATGGATGGATGTTCGGACATAGCGACTGTTGGATGTCAAGTAGAGTTTTGAGAAGGCGGTTGTTCGACAAGCACATTCACGAGGCTTTGATATTATATTATAAGCCCTGTATAGGGCTCTTGGCCATTCCCGCAATGCGGGAGACGACATCACTGTAGAAGCTTTGATCCATAGAAGTAATCTTCATTGATTATCTTCAATTAACTTGCGATCCGGATACGTACAAGACAATCGTCCTGGTGTGACCACTTCTTGCGACTACCTAGTCACCATGGTGCGTCAAGGTCTGCGGCCTGCCGACTAACAATTATCAAAGTAGGAACTAAATCGACACTATCTCTATGACTTTTCTGTTTCTTGTCTGTACTTTTCTTTTGTCTCGCGTCTTCACCGGTTGTGACTCTAGTATAAACGGTATGCATCTGTGACGAAGGGTAAAAGGTTAACCGTAGTACCCTCCACTGGTACTACACTATATATGCTCCGCGATAGCATCCGCTCTCGCTCCCGCTCAAGCGTGATGTGATAAGACGCTTGCATATGCGAAACCATGATCACCTTGATCGCTACGTCAGGTCCCAGAATTTATTGCCGTTGTTGCTGCGGTACCAGGTTATTGTTCTAACGTTATACTGGATAAAACTGAAAAATTATTTATGCTTGCATTCGGTAAGCATGAGTCTCGCAGATGGTAAAGTGTCTTTCGTCATGATCACGTTGAAATATGGATTACTGGCCTCTCTGCCTTGCCATATCCGACACCCGGACAAAGGGGGTACAAGAAGAGTAAGGACTGTTCACCGGCCACCAGAGTTCTAGGATAATACTGAGATAGTTTGAAACGCATATAAGCTCAATATTAAGACTCTATGCAGCCGTGGCACGAACATGGAAGGCCAGTTGTGTTGGAACATTTGGTATGTGATTGAAGCTAGCGTTGCCCAAAATGGTAGCGGTGGTACCCTACAGCATCGTGCCGATGGGGACGTCCCAATGGCGGTTTGGGTCATTTTGCCTCGAGGACGGCAGGAAAAAAGGTATACATGGAGGATTCGACACAGCAAACTGGCATGTGTGATGGACAGTCCCCATACACAGCATTAGCCATTAATAGCGGATACCCAGATATGTTCAACATATTATGTTGCATACTGCTAGAATCGGTGGTGCTTGCACAGACTACCTAATTCTCAGGCTCGGGATGGAAGACTACTAGTCCAGCCTGTGCAGCTGTGCTTAGCAATAGTGAAGATCCTAGGTAGAGTAGAAATAAAAGATTCAACTCCAAATGCCCATGCTTGTCGTAATAGCTGTTAGCTTGTTCCTTTCACAATCAGTCCGGAATGGGAAACGCCTTATGACCGGTATTGTCAAACCGAAGAGTTCTGTAATCGGGCGCCAACATGCCCATGAAATGCACGACACAAAGCTCAGTATGATCCTTCCCTGTATTATGACTGTTTGGTTTCTTTAGGCTGTACTTGAAGTACTTCAAATGCGCTCTTATCTGATTAGGCATGGGGTTCATTGTCGAATTATGAAGTGAAGCACCGAGAGTAGTAAGGCATCGACATAAAATTTCTAGATCAGACCTTCGAAGGCTTTTGTCCACTGATTATATAGGATCTCACGTTGCTAGACGAAACTTACCATGGAAAGGTCTTTATTCATTATGAGCTCGAGGTAGCTTTTTAGCCAGACCGGTCAGATCAATTAGCCACGGCCGGCACCTTGACTTCAAGTCATTGGGGGAGATGACAATGTTGGTGGCCATATTATCTGATTATTGATTCCCCCTTCAATGCCAATCTGGTGCCGATACAATGTTTGAATTATAAGTTTGATCAAATACCTACCTTTAAACACCCTAATGCTCATGAATTCCTGGTTTCTTGAGTTGGTCAGAAGGCCATTAAACCAGTCACATAGGCAATCTTTTACAATCTAGGTGCGACCTTACGCCTTACTCTGTAAATTTGAGTTCGGTGGTTGGATCTGAGCGATAGTTGTCAAATAGTTGAATCTAGGACTTGGCTACGAGTAACCCTATTATAACTCCTGACTCCTTGTCAAATTCGATGTATGCTGTAAAGGAGATTGAACGAGCCAAAGTGCTAGATTACGGGTATTCAATGAATCCTACGACATACACTTACTCAACCAGGAAAAGAAGCCGATGATTGGGACACTGGGAAGGACGCCATGACTGGCAGCTGTTGAGTAAGGCTGGTGGGAACTGTGTATGCATTCAGTCGGTAAGGTGTGAATAATTATTAAAATGAAACCAGATTTGCAGATGCTTACTCATTGTCCTGATATGGAATAACTACTACTTACGTGTTCATTGAATGCTGTATTATATACCTAGGTATACATTATAATAGCCAACACGTGACCATCATCCTTTCCTCCTAAGGTGATCAAGTATCATATAATACATTTGAATCCGCCCTGTGATCTGCTTGCTTGCAGCATATTAATGGGCTGAGAAGATGTCATGTCTCACTTTTGAGCATCAAAGAGAGGTGGTCACCTTGACACTCTTTTATATAGATATAATGTGGAACGCGGGCTTGAGGTTTGACCGAGGCGAGTACCACCGATTCCTGGCGGTTCATCCATGAGCTCGTTCGGTACTGCAGGTGGTTCCGATACGAGGACACACAACTCGAATAGCCGTGGCGGGGCCAAAGGCATCGTGGCACCTAAAAGTCTGAAGGAAGAGAAGTAACCAGCATGTTACAGATAGGGTATTAAGACAGGAAAGCTATATGCTGGTTATCGTACGAGATCATGCGCGCTTCCGGGACTTTATGCAGCTCACTAAGCTCTGCAGTAAGGCACGTATCCCCTGGCTAGGATTAACGGCAACATCTTTCCTTATTTCCCTATGGAATATCTGGCTACAGGTCTCCCGAGGACAAGGCATTAGAGGCTGGCGATGTCCAAAATGTAAATTGAGGTTGGAAATTGGTGTCACGGAGCGAGAATTAGTCGTACCCATTTCCTCCACCCCTTGCATTGCCTACTCCTTGTGTCGAATCGCAGTCCCTTCATTGTCGGAGACCGGACTAACAATGAAAAATTCACTTCATATAAGGGAGAGACCAAGCAGCTGGTAGAAAGTCCATATTTCGCTTCTCCTCGTGCAATATCAACTGTCTCAAACCGGAGAGGCCGGCATTCTGTACTGTGACAATTACGTGGCGAAGAGCTAAAGCCTAAGGTAAGGATGCCGTTTGAGACTTACAAGTTTACTTTCAGGGATCCTTTGATATGGCTGTATTGCGTGTCGGATAGGTAGAGTGAAAAGATGTTGAGACGTTGACTACGTACGTACTCATCTACGGATTTGGTCTGGCGGGCTGCTAGTTTTCTAAGGGACGGACCGGGTCGGGCCGGATCCTAGGTACCCTTGTCAGATGCCACCTAAATATGCGGGTAGGTAAATAATTTGCAGGGGCTCGCCAGCTGCAGGTTCCAATAAGTACCTACGCAGTAGGTAAGACCAGTAGGTACGGACGTAGGTAGGTAGTGTAGGTACCTAGGTACCTAGGTAGGTAAGTGAGTGAAGTCCGCTCTTCGAATGTACCTACCTAGGTAGGTACTGGAAACATTCGGGTAGGTACGGGATCCGTCGGGTAGGTACTTTGGTACTTCGTACCTGTTTCAGGGGTAAGCTGCCGACCGTCCCACTTTTAGGTACCTAAGTAGGTATACGTACAGTACAGAGTCGACTGAACAGGATGGATGATTGGCCGAGCAAGCCGGTTGAAAAAGGCCACAAAAAAAAAAAAAACATCGTCAAGTGGAGAGCACACTTGTTTTTCTTCCATCAAGTCACTGTAAAAGTCGGCTAGCCAAGACGATCAAGGATAACATTGCCGCTAAAACGGCTGCTTCCGCAAGTTCTCGTTTTTATTTGTTTCTTCACAACTGGACCCTTACTGTAGGTAGGAAGGTAGCTCGCTCACGAGACCAGCGAATGGGGCCGTTGAAAAAGACCCCGGTTTGATCACGCTCACTTTTCTGGTTCAATCTATGGATAGGTAGTGTACGAAGTACCTAAGTACGTACGGATCCGCATATGCAACTATCTACATGGCTTCCTACCTACCCTGCGTCAGATAGATGTACCTACCGGTATGTTTACTAAGCCGTTCGAAGGAGAGATACGAAGTAAGGTCGGTAGGTAGGTATCCTCCCAACCTACATACATACATACATACCTACTTACAGTACTGTACGTATAGATAGGTAGTATGTAGATACTTTCCAGGATATGTGGTCACTGGTACCTATTACCTACTATCTAGCTTGCCTCTCCGAAGCCGCAAGTCTTCCGCCGAGCCTGAAGTGAACGTCAAACATTTAGGTACGAAGTAGGTAGATAAGTAATCCGTACGGATCTACCTAGGTACTACCTACCTACTTACCTACCTATACACGTACCAAGTAGGCACAGCCCCAGGTTCCCGATGGGGCTCCTCGTCATCGTCTCCAGATCCATCTACGGACGTACGCTACATACGGATTCAATACGACAGGATAGGATACCTACCTAGGTATACCTATTGGGTATAGATACGTACCTATATTACGAAGTACCTAGTGTAACTTCGCCTTACGGAAACGGTAAATGCAGGCGTGGTGGGTTCGGGTTCATGGCTTGCCTGGACTCGGATGTTTATTCTGCGCATAATGAAACCCAGCCAACCCGTTACGTTGTCACATTTCCATTCACTTCCCGCAATGTGTACCAAGTACTGTATCTTCCACCACGCCACGGATACGATCCGCCGCCGCCGGCTCCCCAGAGGAGCGGTATTGTCTGCATGAAGTTGCAGCAGTTGACAGGCCAGGATTCCCAGCCTCCCGAACCAGCGGTTCCTACAGGCAAAACCCTGACAGGGGATCGTGCCCACCATGCATTTACATACCATCCCTGCCTGTCTACAGATCGTCATTTTCACTGCCAGAACCATTGCCTTGCCTGGTCTTATGTTTACGCTCTGTTGCCCAATTTTTCATCTTGTTTACGGTTTCGCTCGCATATTCCTAGCTTCAATTCCTTCAATTCCTTCAATTTCAGTGTTGATAATCAAGTGAATTGATTAATTAGAGGCAGTCTTCCCTTACATATTTTTTTCTCCCGGGCCCACCTCTCCCCCTGTTTTCAGCATAGGTAGCTTTATAGACTTCAATAGATATTTCCACCGGATTCCCCATGTTACTACCTATCTCAACGACCTCGCAGATCCAATCGCTTTCTTTCCTTTCCTTTTCTTTTCTTCTCCTTGTGGTGTTACACACAGCACCGATGGCCATTCCTTTCCAGCTCAACCTTCGGGTAGTAGCAATTTGTGGTTTTGACAAATCGTTGCCCCATTTTCATGTGGCGTATCTGAGTGGATTTCCTTTCAAAAAGAAGCGGTTGTCACCGGGGGACTAGGCAGGGCAGTTGTAGTCATTGGGAGTTGACATATCTGGGTTGACTTGTATGTCACAACCCCGGTGGAAGCGTCCTCCACTTCCACCAGAGTGTAATACAACACCCCGGCCTCAACTCGGGGAACGCATATCTCATATTTCATTGCGGAGATTTGAGCTGATATCGGCTCAAGCTCTCTTCCTTGGGACTAAATCGGTCAAGTATTGATTAGTGGTATAATCCACATAGGAGGAAGAATCTACCCAATACTCACGCTGCATGTGGCGCACGCGGTATGATTGACGTATACCCAGTTAGGGCAATCATGCGTGTAGAAATATTTGCATCGATATCTGTAATACCCACCGCTACCGCTCATTTTCGGGACAATCCTTTTCGGCGCTTCTCGAGGACTAAAGATAGTGCTTTCGGGAAATTAAAGAAAGGTCTGATGAAGTATCAAGTGGGCAAATTTGATAACGACTGTCCGCTGACAGTCAAGCGGCAGTGTATGAATGAGATGTCCAGGAAGACTACGATAAGTAGAAGTTTGACACTACTTATCGAACGAGAAGTTGTCGAAGAAAGTCTGCTACTGTTAGTTGCAGAGTGCCTTCAGCTGAGATAGGATCAGAAATTCGAGTCAGGGTTTAGACGGGAGGAGGCCGGTGATATAGTTTTGCATCCCCGGGAGTGCATATTCACAACATGGATCGTAACGCAAGCTAGTTAGCAGTGTTTGCGAGAGGTGCCGGAACCTAACGTGATTATTCGGACATATATCCGTACGTACGCAATGCCAGACGACCGAGGAGCGTGATTTGGCATTCTAAGGAGGGGTGTATCCGATCTCATCACACAACAACTTTCTTGAATGGCACTATACTATTCGACCCCGGATATTCTTTACACGCCCACAGACCAAACAGGAACTGCTTGCAACACACGTTAGAGGATCTACATATTCAATGAGACCAGGGGACCGTGGCATTAACACATGGAGCCAGCACGCGCTGCTTTTTAAGAAAGCACATATTTGGTTTCTACCTACATTACAGTAGTAACAGACGTGCGGCTTTTCTTACCAATACCTGATAATAGAAGGTTTACCCTATTTTACACCCTAACCATTGTAGTTTCACCCCCATCACACAGGCGCCAACAGAACGCAACCAGCCCACATTGAGGTAGCACCCAGAAATCCAGAAAACAAGGGCGGGCACGGAGACAATATCTCATCAACTTTGGCACATCATACATGCATGTATTATGTGTGCAGGTATGTAAATTCAAACATACACACAAGGGGGGGGGGGGCTCCTCCTAGTCTGGCCAGAAGCGTGCTCGATACGACCGAGTCTTGACCTCATCATGGGCATATCTGACTTGGCCATCTTCAAGTTGGTTGAGGTGTCTACAGACTACCTATATTTGCGCACAGATCGGCACCTCCTTGAAGCACTTTAGCTACATCTGCACCCGCATCACATAGCAACTAGGACCAGCGGCTCCTTGATGCTACTCTGTCGATATGATCAGCAATTCGCCCCTTCAACGATCATTCTGAGTCCGAACATCCACGCCGGACTGAACTGCCTGTGTCGGCTTCAGAAATATCTGTGCCGATCCTTCCTGGGTGATGCAAGACCGTCGCTCATGGATGAGGCTGAAAGCAATACGTATGCTAGTCGCTTGTTAACAGGAGGAAGTGCACCTAAACTCTTTTTCAAGAGGCACTATTGTATCACGTATAAGGATCGGGTGCTCACCGTTCAAGTGCCTGTTATCCCTGCTTACGGTTCCTAGGCTTCATATCATGTCTTCCACTGAAATCGAGGGCGAGATATCACCTTACAACTTGCTGTGTACAGACACAAGAGGCCATGCAAGAGGGTAGCACGGCAGACCGGGGCAAGGGTCTGTCACGGTGCGAGCACGGTTCACCCGTGTGAAAAGGAGGTTGTGGAAGCGGTGGATATGAAATCTCCGTCTCAGCAAATGGGGACACGCCTAGGACCCTGGGAAGTTGTCGCCTGCATTTACCACACTCACAGAGTCACCAACAACGTTGGCTCCAGATCGTGCAAGTGGATTCTATACCACCGGCTACACATTCCGCTCAAGGCTTACTGGTTTTAGCGAGTATCGCATTAACTTGTATTTCATTTCGTCGTTGAAGCAGCATGATGCTTGTGGTCAGTTAGTAATGGAAGTCATGTACGTTTGATGATAATAAGCCAAGCGGTCTTTCAATGAAACCCATATCTTTTCAGAGAAGTTGAGGCAGCACGAAAGTTACTGTCGAGTTATCCAGTATGCTTAACTTCTAGAAATATTAGCTGTGTTCACGGCATGAGTACCTCGAGAGAGGGAAATGGCTTAACTACTTTTAGAGTATTGCGGCAGTGAGATCTTATTCCCATCCTACCAGTGTTGGAAGTCATCGACTGACCACCACCATAACCATATGAACATACGACAGAAAACAAGGCACAAGTGATGACCGTTAACATATCTGCTTCTATATTGATACCACAGCGTACTGACATACGGACCAACCTCTGACTCAATACCATCCAACTAATTAACCTGTCATGGTATGTTTCGTACGGCCTATCAGATCAGATCTACAAAAAATCCGACGATAACTGGCCCCGATACAAAGCGAGCGTTCATCCTCAAGGGGTGCCACCATAATGCATAGATGGAGCCCTTGATGCCCGTACACTATCAGAAAACCTGGTGAGAACTCCGTGCAGTCAGGATATACAACATGACATAGCACGATTATCGCCCCAACAACGAAGATCTATGCGGGTAGTCCTTTATACTGTCGCAGCTTGATTATAAGTTGTACAACAGTTGTAGAAAATATCTCCTCTTGGCATAAGAATATAGATCCCAACTTCTCGCCAGACTTTGTATTACCGTTACAGCTTGCAGAGCGTTGACTCATCATCAAAGGGGTTGCCCCTTACACGATGGGTTTGACACTAAGTAGTAAACACCGGCCAGTGCCACAAACTAGAAATTGCCACGCCCACGACCTCTTGTCTAAACCCCTTGCCCCAGTCAACTCATGTTCTAGCGTAGCCCTTCTGTGCTCCCTATTCGCCCTTTCGAGTCTTGCACAACAAAAGCCCAGGGAAATTCCACATAATCCTAAAGGCCCGGGCAGATTCCTCCACCCCCGGAGTCCATAAACAATGTACGATGGCCGCCTTTCGCCCTTCCGCTCCGTGGCCCCCACGCATCATGAGCATAAATAAGTTCGCGGATGATATACCGGCCGCTAGCTACAGCGGCAGTGCCGTCATCCAGCCTACGTGTAACCTGATGCGCTCGTCTATCTGGGGCTTACCGAATGATAACCCTAGAAAGCCACTAAGATTCGATAATGCAACCCATCTACTTGAGATCGCGGCGATCCCGCCCATTCCGTGGATATGATATTTTAGGGTAAACCGTAAAGAACTAGTTTTTGGTATCGAGGTTTTTCTTTAATTAAATTTCCAGCCTTGTAAACTGTAGGCTCTGTGTGGTCAACCATTCTAATATGTAAGGCTTACAACGGAAGCCCGGAGCTTTCTCTGCTCGGTCATAATATAGGCACTTTGAGTTCGTGTGTCTTCGTTTTACTCGCCTTGCTTGCACATTCTTTTGTTTATTTACATAGACCCGACAGGGACTGTAATTAATCAAACTTGTACTGTGACATGATTATGCCAGCGTCAGGCCGACATGCTTTTTGTTTTATTATCCCCTCCCCTTTTCCCGCTTGCACCCCTACGTTAGCACAGTGACGTTGCAAACTCAACACATCTCCAATGACTCTACTTCTGGCTTAGGGGCCTGAATCGGGTTGCTACTTAGTATGAAGTATGAACGAAGTGACCTAGTTAGGCTATGCAAGTCCTGCTGCCACTCCTAGTTGGGCAGCAGCGAGGGCAGGAGATGCGAAAGAAGCGAGAAAAATAAGAAAGCTCGAGACTCTAGTGGGACAGCCGGAAGTGAAGGAAGCTGTCCCGATCGGCGATCTCCAGTCAGAGATCGAGGAGAAGTTGCAGACCATACTAATACGCAATGCTGACATGACGAAAGCAAGGCGGCTTTGTCAAGCGTGACGCCCCGATGGCCCCGTTCACACTGAAGGATTTCGTTGCGGTGTGCGTTGTAAACTAGGTACATCAACCTTAGCTAGTTGGTTGCATATCAACGGCTTTTAGTGCTGTCAAGTGTAGATAGAGGGCCAAAACAGAATGAGGACTGAATTTGGGATGGCGAACATAGTCAAATGACGTCGATATTAGTGGACTCAAGTCACCATCGTTCCACGTACCCAGGTCAGTCTTTGAGTTGAAAACTAGATCTTCAAGAATGGGAGGACCTGACAGAGCGGATGGTTTTGTACGCGATGTGTACCGTATTTTGCTTGTTAGCAGGTTCTTTCAACGCTGCAATGGATGACCCTGAGAGACGGAGTTGACTCAATTAAGTGTAAACTTCAATGTGGCACTTCAATGAATAAAGCAGCTATAGACTGAAATTTCCTAGAGTGCCATATCTTTCTGTGTTCTCTCACTAGTATCTAGCATTGTACGGGATAGCTTGCTGCCTGAAAGTTGCCAGTGTGCGGATTAGTTAGGTTCGTTCCCTCCCCCCCCGGGAACCTTGATTTAGAGACTTTTGGTATGGATAGTGTAGACATAATAATAGACAAGGTGGTTACAAAACATAGCCGTTGATTCTTGTCTGGCTGTCAAAGGTGCAACTTCTGACCCAGTTGAGACAACAAGTCGTAGAACCTTAGCTCAGCCTGCTCAGGCAACAATAACAGGACTTAGGCTAGGTGAAGCCCTAATTATAAGCGTCACTTAGGGGGCGCTGACAGGAACTTTTGGTGTTTACGAGTAGTCATAGTAGGGTTGGTCAGCCATCAAGATACGCTCAGTCTCGTTCCAGGCTGTTGTCACAGTGAGGGCTAGGAGTGGCGTCCAGATCGACAGAGATAAAAATTTTGTAGCCTCTTTACTCTTGCTTCTATCATCAACTTTATGCAATTTGACTTTCTCATGAACGAGTCTAAAAGACTCGATCAAGCCTGAAAGCACAACGCGGACAATTAATGGTTTTCTGGCCATTAGTATCGGAGTGGCATTGATGTTGGGTTGTTTGAGCTCGTGTCAAGGCTGAATATCTATATAAATGGTACTCGTGTCGTCGTTACGGGCAGTAAATACCTAGAAATATACCGAGCCATTTCGAAGTATCATGAGAAGGATATTGGACGGTCAAATCTCTATTCAACACTCAGCGATTTTCTTGATCAAACTTTGGGCCGCATGGTAAATCGAGGGAATATTTTCTGTATCGAATCTTTCGGAGATCGCAGGGCTTGAATGGAAAGCGGTTACTCGGGAAAGCGTGTTTCGGGAAGCAGAGAATTCGTGCATGGAAATTTGCGGCGGGTATAGGTTGTCAGGACTTGAGACTCAGGCACACATCGACCCTGTGCTTAGGAAACTAAGACACAGGTTACTGACCACATTGTTGATAGTAGGATATCAACGAGTTGAACAGCAAAAACAATTTCAGAGTTACGGCAAATTTTGTCCGGGCATAATTAATAATTGACTAGCAACCACTTACCTTTTCACCTGGGTGCGGAGCAGAAACTTACAGACAAAATAGTACGTAATGTAGGCAGCCAGCCCGGCTGTGTACCGCAGGAAATATCACGAGTCTCCTTGGTAGAACGGTCATACCGAGGTCCGTACCACTATCCCGATCCACGGGATATCACACACAGGTTCACTCCCTAATTTCCGACCTGATATGTTATCACGACGTTGGCCTTTTCACTCTCACGTCACACAATGACACAACGAACATTGAACGATGCGCAGCCGAGGAAGAAATCTTCTAGTACCGAATTGTAGTAGCTTCACAAGCGGTGCGTCGGCGGGTCATTGTATAATTGTAGGTACCCTAGCTATCTAGGTACTGTAGGTATTAACATCTCCCTTATTGATTGACACGATGCGGACATGCCTACCTTGCATCACATGTGAGGGCGCAGCTTTTTGGAGGGCTGTCATAGATCGGTATGAAGCGTATCGTATTCAGGAATCTTTAATATAGAATATGAGTAGATCTTCAACCAAGCGTTCGCTTCTCGCCTAGATTTCATCGTTGGGCAGAAATTATTAGATAGAAGACCCTGGATGGTCCCCATCCCAAACGCACTTATAAGAGACCCGCTCCAATAACTCACTCTAGTATAGCATATAGCCAATGCTAATGCAAATAGTTGTACGAAGTACATACCTATCTGCCTGGGCAGATCTGAGACTTATCTAGGTAGACGGCGAACTACATACAAGGGGTCCACTGGTTTGAGTTGTGCGGTCCGCGTGTTAGGATGTGCACGTAATAAGTGTGACTACGACCGCCAAGGATGTACGACTGTGTTTGCAATCGTCTAAACCTGTCCGAGTATGTCTTCTTTACATCGATTTACGCGCGGCCAAAATGAGTGATAGAAGAGAACTCCTCAAATACACCAGTGTGTCTGTCACGAAGAACATTCTCACGTTGGTTATGCGTAATATCCAGATGCCATCATAGTACATACATAAGGTATGGATCTCTAATCTCGAGTGTTGAAGTCGATTTTAGGAGGCGGTTTGACGATGGCAGACCGATGCGGGCCGGGCGGTGGCTGGAAGCGGCTGGTGGTAGTGGCTGGTGCAACCTCTGGTGGATTGTTGGAGACGCGCCGAAATCAAAGATCTGGGCAATCAGAATTTTAGATTATTATATTATTATTCCGTACGGACGTAATTTTGCCGTCATTTCCGTCCGAATGCCAGATTGGATACGAACTTTCCCTCATCAACTCATCAACATAATCTTAACAGATGAATGTCTTCAGACTTCACATGCCACTGGACGAAACACTCGTGGGCGTAATAGAAAGTTGAAAGCCCCATTGATATATCCTCCGCACGAATTTGAGCTTTGGCCCATGAAATCTCATGATCTAGCGACGATGAGATCGACCGCTCCGTGATGCGTACTAGCAGCGCCGAAAGCTGCTGCTAGGAATATGGAGGCCGTCAGGAGCCCTCTTCACATTGGTTCAAGACGTAGGTGCAGCAATTGAGGTTTTGTACCTATCGAGACTTTGTCTGGAGCCTTTATATAATACGTGGAAAACCGTCTAACTTGGCGTTTGTGTACGCGGCCAGCGCGAACATGCCAGTCATTTTCGATGTTGAGGCTCACAATTTCCAGAAACTCGTCGCTTTCTTCAGCTTTGAATCAAGCTAACAATTTTAACAAATTGTCACCTAACTCTGTGCAAGAACATCTGTCGAGATTACGGCGAGAGTAGGGAATACAAGCTGGGGCACTACGTTTCCTGACTCTACTTGCATTTGGAGTCATCATGATACGTAGCCTGTGTGGCCGTTATTGCATCAGCAGACCGCGGTGAAAAGTGGTGTCTAATTTTCGATATCAACAATGAGACATGGCCGAAAGTGCTCCGAATCCGCTCGGAGAGAGTGCGCCAATCTGGCACACTCCTATCTGAGGCCCTTGAATCTCATATCCACAGGCTGACTATTCCTACTACGAGGATGGAGTCTTCTAATGGTCCTCGAGAAATTTCACGAATTAGCAACATGTGTGAGTAAGTTCTGCGCCTTGTCCGTCATCATCGGTGGATGAAGGAGATTCGTGCGCGGTCATTTGATTTTCATGTTCCATATAGCAAAGGTCCACCATTAAGGCCATGTCAATGGATCAGCGAGCCACCCTGACATGATAAAATCTCGGCTTTTGTATAGCTGTTTCGTGCCGGAGTGCCGTGATAGCAAGCTAGCAGCCTAAGACAACACCAAGGTGTTGTCGGCGACCCGATGACTGGCTGAATCAACGAATCTAGCTTTCCCGGCTCATATTGTATAATGGGTTGCGTGATGAGATTGGATGGTTTCACGCCTGTTCATATATATCAGGGGCTATCTGAAGACTGAGGCCTTAAAGTTTGAAATGGTATTGTGAAATTTCGAGTTTGATATATTGTTAGTCAATTGCTGATTCATACAGTTGTACATTGATGATATCCGTGTCAACGAATCATCAAGTAGCTCGCTCATGAAATCACAAACTGCAGTTTTATGCATGATGTCTTACGTTGAAGCGAAGCGCACTGAGACATCACGCCCTTGATAGCATTCGAAAAACGTGCATCTCAAACTAGTGTCAGACACGGATATTCGGACATTAGTCTAGTTTCTGAGCGCGCCATAGACGGGAGCACGGCGTTCAGGTTGTTTTTTTTTTGTTGGTTTCTTCCTTCTACCGTACCTCTGGTACCCTATTCATTGCCCTTTCTATGTTATTTTACTACGAGTATGCCTTATCATGTTCGGGCGCACAACCTCCTCAGACAAAGCACCCTTTTCACAAGGGCCATCAGGCCGTCCCAGCTAGCTTGCTATGGCCACCAGAAACAGCTAATGTTCCACGACGGGGCACGAACATTCGGTCAATACGCCACCCAACTCTGTCGTACGAATCTTCACCTCTTCAAAACAGTCACGGTGACCAACCATGCTGATCTTGAGGCTGTATCATTTGTGGCTAGGACTGGTGAGGGCCCTGGGAGAGGGCCCTGGGCTCTCCTTTCTCGTAGGTGCCGAGCTTGCACTTTCTCAGGGCGGCCTCAAAAATGCCCGGCAGGCATTGGGCGTGATCTTTGTGCTGAGACGTTGCGAAGTACGAGCTCAGTGCTGAGCAAAGGCGAGGAAGGAAACACCACGTCCGACCTAGACATGGCCCGTAAACACAGTTCCGATATCTAGAGAAATGCCCATCACAGCTGGATTGTATAGCTCTCACGCATCAGACGCAGGCGGGCAGCGTGTTAGCTGAACGGCTGTGCCGCGAGCTACATGAGGGTGGGTCCAGAACCCCTGAAAATTTGTGGAGAAACTGTTGATGATCAATCAACGAAGCTCGTTGCCCGCACCAGGAGCGAACATGAGCGGAATGTGTCTCCGAATTGAATAGGCGATATGCATCTGGTAGCTTCAGTCATAGCGTTCGTCCAAAGTCTTGGTCATTAGTTTTGAAAATTGTGGTTTATTAGCTTATTGCTAATTCTGCTGTTAGGTTTACCAATCTGATCAAATGACGAGGGCTGCCTCCGGAGCTAAAAGCTGGAACCGGGCCCGGGCCCGGGCCCGACCGCCTCACTCACACACTCACACTTCAAGATGACACAGCCACCGGCTAGTTAGCTGCAACACTTGTCTATTTCCTTTTCAGAGCCGCCAGGGCGCCGGCAGATTTTACAATGACCTAACGCCATTCAAGGAGTGCACCAAGGTGATGACGATGACCTGTATGTATTCATAAGCTATTCCTACATCGGCATCTTACCTATTTGATATACCGCATTAGGCCAAAGATATCCTAACTTCATAGTAGGAGATAGCCATTTTCTGTCTGGTGCCGAGTTGATTACTTGCGGATCCGTATTTCATATACTCAAGTAGGTCAGACACCTTCAGCACACACAGGCGTCTAGGTAGGTGTTGTGCAATTGTCTCATATGTATTTGGCGAAGAGGTCCCTCAGATAAAAGCCTCTCAATAGAGAGTTATAACCATCCAGATGGACCATATCTCTTGGGCGAGTTTTCCACAGCAGGGACGCGTGTCTACAGGAGACACTGCCTTCACTAAAACTCTTATGTAGATACCTCTGGCTTTTACCTCCTAGGGACTCCCGGTGTAGAACTCATTTGTATCTACCTAAATATGGTAAAGGGCTTATGCAGACGTTGGGATTTGAGAAATCCTAATGCACTCACAGAGAAACTCCAACACCAGTACGGACGTACGTGTAGCTAGGAAGGTATGCATACCTATCCGACATGGAGACACATACCTACATGATATCTCATATTTTGTTGAACAATCCCGCCTGCCTACCAGTAAGATGCCAAAATCGACCTCGGCAGGGACTTTCCAGGACAAGGCTTTCAACATAAATGACAAATTCCCCAATTCTTGGCACATCGTGGTGTACGTCTATCCTGACCTCTCATGGAAAGATTGCTGCGAGAACATCATGGACGGCTCTTTCTAAATACTTCCCCCCCCCTTTCTCCCCGCGGCCTTTTCGTCCGTTAATGGTGAAGCTGCCGAATGGCTGACACCGAGGTAACTATGCATAAGTCGGCCACCCTCTGTACACTAACGATACCACGGGATAAGTAACAGAGTTGTCAATAAATAAGTAGGATGATATATAAGCCTAGCGTCTCGCCCTGTTTGTAACTAGTCAGTCTCTCATACTTTCATCACCTCAATCTCAACTCACTGGTTTAGTGCGGTTTTATGTCAACATGAAGTTCTCCGGCATCATCTCTGCTCTCACTCTTACCGGTGCGGTGGCGGCGCCCCACCAGTACACAATAACTACTATCGCTGGTATCGAGGTCATTTACACTCGGCTTGTTCGCGAAGCTCGTGCACTCATTGAAGTGTTCCAAGAGCGACAGCCCTATCTCGTCAAGCACCTATATCGAACATAGCTCTTCGGCGCTGCCGCTATGAATGCCAACGAGACTCTTAAGAACTGGATCGACCTTGAGCTTCATGCTGTTGGCACCCTTCTACACGATCTGGGCTGGGACAGTATGCTCCTCTCTCAAACTTTTTATGGCAAGTACGATATTGTGACTCTTATGCACAGACTGCAGTCATCTCACGAGCCCAGTACTGCCAGCCATATCAATACTGAATTCGTCTCCTAGCATCGAAGACCCAAAACGAGCAGCCTCAACAACAACTATGGATGGATGCAGATTCTTGGGTTAGGTACTATACGGATTAATGTGGTGTAGGTAGGTAGTGTAAGAAGTACCTACACTACATACCTACCTACTACCTATTTCACATTTACTCCTAGGTTAGACGTTGATATACTACTACCTCTTTCACCAACTAGAGCTACCTACCTAGCTACACTACGGATCCATACGTACATAGGTACTGTTGTTACCTGCCTAGATTGGCTGGCGCGTTGACGTATCCGTAAAATGTTTTACGCCATGTAGGCATCAGTCAGTTTAACTTGAGCTTCAGTCCTTGATTGACCATTTTGAAGGGCAAGGGCAGAATGGACTGGCCAATCAGTTTACTGTAGGAGAGTATTACTATAACAAGTACGAACTAATACTTCGTAGATAAAGCCTCTCTTCTCGAACTTCCACAGCCTTCCTAATCTAGGTATTCGATGTCTGACAAGGTTGTGCGTTGGCATTTGGAATTGCGAATACGTCCGTAGGTAGGTAGTATTATTACCTAGTAGGTATTACCAATTCCGTAGGCGCCAAGTAGGTAAGCAGGTTACCTACCCTATAATATCCACATTCAATGTTACGGTAGTCCGTAGTGCGATACTAATTGAGAAACCTACGATCTCAGATCAAATTTTTCAAATTTGTCTTATTAAGAGATTCATAAGAGAAATGCTCAATTCACGCTGGCTTGAACCAAATATTGTTTTGTGTGAGTTGATGGCAGGAGACGGTGTAGGTACCTATTTAACTTACTATGTGAAGAAGCCGCGGAGATGGCGGGCCGGGCCGGGCCGGGTCGGGCCGTTCTCTGCGAACTACTCCTTAAGGTAGGTCTACCTAGTACCTATTGTACAGTACGAAGTAGGTACTAGGACGTACGTCCGTACAATTTTTATAACTACTATCTACTTTTTACTACTACCTACTACCTACTACCCACGAAGTACCTAGTATAGTATATTAATGTCTAGGTACATGTAGGTAGTAGGTAGTAAGTACGAGTTTCCGTTACCTAGAAACTACCTGACTGGTGCATACAGGTTACGTACCTATCCGGAATTGAAGCCACTCCAGAATAGTTCACTAAGTAGAGAATATGTAGGTACCTATATGAGAGCTTTTCTTTTCTCAGTAGTAGGTAGTATTCCGAAACCACGTCTTCGCGCAATGATACCTACTTATACCTACAAGACTTTCTCGCAAGCTCACAACTCCTCGGGCTATATATGAATTCACAGGCACCGTCTTTTATAGTAGCTTGCCTATTTGTCACATCGAGGTGTCAACGGGCGAGCTGGCTCGCATTAGTGAGCTTCTGTAGCCGTCATGATCATGCCCTCGCCGTAATCATAATAGGAGTTGTCTAAGCATGTGAAGATAGCATTTCAATTTTTGAGGAGCGGAATCTTTGGGCTGTTATCCCATTACATGCCACGTTAAGCGAGATGTTGGTCGGACTACCTAGGGTAATGAGCAGTTCCGAAACATCTTATGAGTACGGACGTACCTAGGTAGGTGATGCGTATCCCGCAAGAAGCCGGCTCGCACCCTTGCTCGATAACCCTCCTGCCATCTAAGGAGGCTATATCAAGTACTACTCGAGCGACCCTTGTGGTCTCCATCTAATGATAAACAGAATGCGCAGTCTAGTGTAAGCCATATTGCATTCATGAATATTGTATGAGCGGAGCTGGCTATCCCGGACGGGACCTACATGCTAAGTAGGTAGGTAGGTATGTCATACCTCAAGCAAGGGATACAGATACGGAATATTTCATGCTTACATGTACAGGTGTGATCTACTTGCCAACAAGGACCCAACAAGGAAACCAACCGACGATCCTCGCCAACTTGACCGGTCAGAATGACACTTTCCACGTGTATCTGCGCTGCGCTGCGTGCTCTATGGCTACCGTTGCTCTAGATCGCGAGGATCACCAAAGCGAGGGATAGAAGGATGCCTATGCCTAGGTACCTGACACTACAGATATGGACTGATGACATGCGTCATGCCGGCACGAGCTCCGAGTGGATCGATCGAAGTCCTGCTGACGCAAGGGCCGAACGACTAATTCTCAACTCGGTATTGCAGAATTGCTCGCCCGATCTATACAACATCGCATACCCCTCGAAGACGTATGTTACCAGGCTCGGCGATGCAAAGGTAGCGAACCTATGTACTGGTAGTGATGAAGTATGTATAATTACCCCGGAATCATGCGTATCCGATGGCATTTATGCGATATAAGACTCTGGTTGAATATCCCCTGCTGCTGAGTCTTTGGGCCGTTATAAAATTATAAAACCAGACGGGAAATATCCCACTTCTCAATTTACGTTATTTTCCACCGGAATCTACAGCCTTTTTTTTTTTTTTTTTTGTAGCTCACGACTGTTATCACGGCTAAAGGTGAGGCTCAAGACTACACAATTAAGCTCGTTTTCAATGTTTAGCAAGCGACCACGTTCTACTACCCTATCCTCATGCGACCATCTCAACTCCATCATACCCATCATTTGGGCATGTCAAAACAAGCGTCAGAAACGCCAGCACGGCTCAGCCAAATATGGCCGCAGCCCCGTTTATCTATAAACCTTGTTTTCCTTCTATTGATCCTAGCGCATTACTTTATGACTTCCCATGATATGTTTAAGGTGAACACAGGGTGTTAAAATGAATTCATTGAAAGCCGATTGAACCTTAGTGGCCCGCCTTCATTGCCGCACGTCTTTTCATCTTGTCCGCCACGGCTTTCAGTGCCAGTTTAACATCTTTTTGTCCCTCCCATGAATCGAGATCGTAGTATTGAGGGGCAAGCTCCTACAGATTAGAATAAAGTAAGTACAGGATCCAGAAATGATAAAACGAATACTAGGAAAGAAAAAGAAAGAAGGTGGAGGACCTACCAGCAACCATTCAGGTCGAATGCCTGTGACTGTGCGAACGTATTGTTTCGATGTCAAAACAAACTCGTTGTAAATAACCCAGTCATAATCAGTACTGAGAACAGTGCTCGGGTGAAGCATGACTGCTGAGTTGTTGTCTTTCAAGGTTCGATAGATCTTGCTGGTCTCGCGCTTGGCCACCTGCATGAAAAAGCCTGCTACGAGGGCTCGACGTATATTGGTGTAATAGTTTTTGTCACTGAAATCAGTACTAACCAGGTCCAAACCGTGCGTTTCCATGATGCGTTTAAGCTGTGCTCGGACATTGTCCGCACTCGAGAGGTGACGGAAGGAGAGGTAGTGTTGATGACACCATTTCTTGCCATCTTCACCACGGCTCAGGATACCCTTGAAGGCGTGATAAACATTTAACATGGTGAGATGGTCACCGTCATTATGTTTGAAGAGGTTCTTCATTTCGTCTGCCTCCCGCCTTTTTTGGGCTGGGCGCACAAAGATCTGGGGCACGGACAGCAGAGCGGTGAGGGAAAGTATCTCGTTTGAGCAGTAGAACTCAGGACTAGAGATCAACATTACTGCCAATGCTGGATCAAGCGGGAATTCAGATGCTAGACTGCCCAGCTGTGTGAGCTCTCCTTCGTCATCAAGACAGGCTAGGTAATTGAGCTCCTCAAGCGCCCGCATCATGGTCTCTGGGGCGGGCGGATCCATAAGATCAAAATGGACCAGATCTTCGACACCCAATTTCTTGAGTTCCAGAACTGTGCTGGCAAGATTGGACCGGAGAACTTCCGGATACGTTTGTTCGATGAGTTCTTCCTTAAAGGCCTTTTCCGTGTAGAGACGGAAACATTTTCCCGGCTTCGTACGACCTGCTCGTCCAGCCCGCTGCTGGGCCGAGGCCTTGGAAATGGCCGACACGAGAAGCGACTCTACTCTGAGTCTTGGGTTATAAATCTTCTGTTTGCTAAAGCCAGGGTCTACGACATAGACAATACCATCGATAGTCAAACTGGTCTCGGCAATATTCGTAGAGACAATACATTTCCGGCCTGGTCGACCGCCCTTCCTCAAAGGAGTCGGGGGTGGATCGAATATCCTCTGCTGCTGATGAGGCGGCAAGGTACCGTACAGGGGATAGACGTCCATGGGACCGCAGTCGGTCTCTCTGAGGAGCTCATCAACCTCAAGAGAGATCTTTCGGCAAGTGTCCTCAATTTCCTCCTCTCCTGTCAGGAATAGCAAGATATCACCTTCTGGTTCACACGCGTGAATCTGCAATACAGTCCGTATTGCGCCTTCCACATAATCTTTCTCGGGCTCTGGTGTGTAAAATATCTCGACGGGATGTGTGCGTCCAGGAACAGCCAACAGGGGGGCATCAAAGAAATAGCGCTGGAATTTTTGAGCATCGAGTGTCGCAGACATGACAATGAGCTTCAAGTCGGGTCGGCGACGAGTGATGTCTTTAAGGAGAGCCATCAAAATATCAGTAGCCAGAGTACGCTCATGAGCTTCGTCGAGAATGATACAACTGTACCGGGACATGCTGTTATCGTGCATGGCTTCTCTTAGTAGCATACCGTCGGTCATGTACTTGAGCATAGTCTTAGAGCTCGTCTTATCTTCGAAACGTATGCTGTAACCAACTTCTTCGCCTAGGTTGACATCGAGCTCATCAGCGACACGCTGAGCAACGGACATGGCAGCAACTCGTCGCGGCTGCGTACAGGCCACCATTTTGCCATTTAGATGAGGAAGTTCATCATAGATGACGTATTGGGGGATCTGTGTGGTCTTTCCCGAACCCGTCTCACCAACGAAAACTAAGATTTGGGATTTCTGGTACAAGTCGAGAAACTCCTGTCGCTGCTTGTGTACGGGAAGATTGCGGCGAGATTTGAGGATGGAAAAGTACTGCTGCGAGTGAGGTTCTCCAGTAAAAGGATTGTTGTCACCGTCCTCAGCTGCCTTGGCCTGACTGGCAGTGGTTTCGCGCCGCTTGAGGTTTCGCAAGGCAGATCCTGCAGGTAGCTTGCCATCGGTGCCGTTACTGCTGTAATTGTCCCAGTGCGCCAGGTATTTATTATGCTCCATCTTGTTTTCTCCGCCTTCCACTACCCCGACTTTCGCTCGCTTAGGTGATGATGAGTCAAAGTTCACTGGGCTCCCAAACCTCTTACGTGCAAGATTGTTGACCTTGGAATTCCTGTCGTCTGCCATAGTGATTTTCGTCGTACGGTGATGCTTCCGCCGCCACTGCCGCAGCGAAGATGATGCCTAGGACAGGAATCCGGGCAGTCTACAACGCAAAAGTGGGCAAAACAACACAGAAGTGGCGTGTAGGGTAATTTTGAATAAGAAGAGACACACGCAAAGAGGACCGAACTGTATTGTCTGGGTACATATCTAAGTAGGTGCGAACCCAGGTTTTTGTTGTATGAAGTGATTGCGAATGTTTTTTTGGGAGGGAGGGAGCACTTGATGCTTAGACGCGCGCAGAAGAGAGTCTCGATGTGATGCTGATAGCGATAAGACCCACATTCACATTTGAATGCAGAAGTACCGGTAGGTATCTTAGGTACGTACCTAAGATACCTACGGAATACCTAAGGTACCTATTCCGTCCAAGAGTTTGTAGGTACCGACGAAGTACACCTCCTGGGGTAAGTACATCCTTACCTAAGGTACGGATCCGTACCTAGGTACCTGGTAATTACCTAGGTAGGTTAGTCCGTACAAACAGTACCTACCTAACTTACCTACATAGGTATCGGATTTGGATTTCGGAATTACCTAAGGTACCTATTCTATACATAGATAGGTACAAGCACTTATTAAGTGAGAGATACGGATCCGTAGGTACCTACTACCTACTTATCCTAGTACCTCCGTTTAGGTAGGTACCTAACGGAATAGTTCAAACGTTCATACGGATCCGTACAGATTACGGACGTACATGTTAATTATCCGTTTCGACGTAACGTAAGCGTTCTAGTAATGTCCACCAGCCATAATAACTGATAAGAGGTAGTTACGGCGATTTCACACGTTAAGAATGACTAGGTACCTACTCCCAGGTTTACAGTACGGATCCGTACGTACACTATAGGTACCTATGCCTCCTTCTTCTACCTACCTAACTGGTTAGGTATGAAGTAATGCTCTAAGGCATTTAATTACCTAACCATTGCTGAGTATTCGTAGTATATTGCAGCCACCCTTTCGAACTCCATAAGAAACACAAGCCTACTGTACACGGACAGTACCGTGTCCTCTCAAGCACGTCTCAAGCACATACAGCTTTTGGTGATTTCCCGAATCTAAAACCCTTCAGATTCCATTACCACCTGGACCCCTGTACACAACTTACTCCCCTGATACAACATTGCCTATCCGTGTACTGTAAGGAGCCCTGCGATACCAAACGCCGTGTTCAGGACGAAAAAAAAAATCATTATCAATTTCATCCAGTCGCAATTTCTAGTCGTGTGTAAGATGGTGGGCATGCTCATTTGTCAAGCGTCATCGCCGAGCCCGAAAAAGGAACCACTGGCTTTCTGGGCATTCCTGATGATACACTCCACAAGCTCCATAGACCCGTCTGACACCTCTGGCAAATCGGGAGTTCCAGCTGCCTGGTTAGGTGGCGCCAGTGGCCTCATAGTGGGAGAAAATGGAGGAATGCGTTCTCCTGGAGCAGAGGCAGTAAAGTGCCGATTTATAATATCTGCTCTTGGTGTTTGATGTGCTGTGGCACCCAGTGGATGTGGTTCGATGGTGGATTGGCTCTGTGCGGGACACGCCTGAAAGCCAGCACACTGAACCTGTTGCGGTTAGCCTGAAGTACGTAGTTCTGATGTGATGGTCTGCTTACGGCTTGATTGATCTGAATTTCCGAATTGGAAAGCTGCCCCGTGCTCTCAAGCTGGCTGTAGAAAGATGACGTCTGTGAGCAAGGTGTCGTCGATGTGAAACTGGTGGCGGTCGAGGTAAGTGGAGATGACTGAGTCATAGCTGGTTGAGCAGGTGTTCGCATCTTTCGTAGGGTTTCCCAAGGCCGCGGCGCGGGAATGTGCGTTCGTTTCGGTGGGCCTGAAGCGGCTTTGACCGAGCTGGGAGAACCAGGCACGGCTTGTAATGCATGAGATACAATAGGGACTGATGGTGGAGGAATAGGAGTCGTAGATTTGGATTTAAATGCCTGCCTAGACACAGGCCGACTTGATTGAGGCGTCGACGGTAATCCTGGTGCTGGAGTTGCGGATCCTCGCGGAGTAGTCGAGTTCGAAGGAGCCATGGAAGTCCTGGGCAATGACGAGGGCTGAATTTTCCTGTCAGTGTCAGACAGGGTATTCAATTTTACGTCCCAACTGTCTAGCATAGCTGCATAGTGAGTCCGTATAGCTGGGTGTAGGGCTGCCCCCGTGTTGACGTGAACCTCCTCAGGATTAGAGTCACTGACCGAACAAGAATGCCTATTAGATGGTTCCCTCACCACTGGTAGAGGAGAGACTGATAGTGGCGTCGACTGTGCTCCAAAGGCCGATGTTGACGGTAACGCCGTGGCGCGAACGGTAGCCGGCATTACAGTTGCAGTGTGGTATATACCGTGCGATTGACACTGCGGAGAAGCGTCCGAATTGCTCGCGGGTGGCGGAGTACCCGTGGCAGGTTGATGAGAAATCGAAGACAATCCGGTGTTAGTTGCATTCAAACCTATAGTTTTTCTCTGAATATCAAACAACGCCCCAGGCGTCCGCATCAAGTGCGCTCGAAGGCTTCCCTCGTACCCATTCGTGAACCCACCCCATTGCGCATATGGTGTTCTATATTTCGTGGAATCCCTAGACATAAAATCAGAAAATAATATCAAACCGAACAAACTCACTCTACCCAAACACGAACCTGTTATGATGGACTTGGAAAAAGGCATATTTCTGGATTACGCTTGGTCGCAACTCTCTAGGTTGATCCAATTCAATGACTGACTGTAGTCGACCCGCTAAAGCTTGGGCTGAAGTCGAAGACGAAGTTCGGATGCCGGATGATGTCATCGATGTATTAAGAGAAAGATTTGATACCAGTGAGCTAGAACGTCCCCGTGCTTGTGACTGGAACAGCTGGTTATTCTGTGGTGACGGTGAAGGCCCGAGACCTGGAGGTTGCGTGACACCATGGCTGAAAGGTGACTTTGTCATAGAGTCCACTCGGGCATGTCCGTATGATGAAGGGGGTGTGCCGAAACTTTGCCCAGAGGCAAGTGCAAAGCGTCCGCTATGACTACTTACAGAGGACTTGTTTCGTGTATGGCTACCGTTATTCTGAGTGTGAAGTGGCCTCGCAGTGGAGGATCGTCTCGATGCAGATGGTGACTCGGCCGTGATAGATGTAGAAACAGCATTAACATTGGCCTGTGGCGCAAAGGCAGCAATGTACTGTTGTGCTGACGCTTGCGATTCTGGCGTTGCATTTCTAGATTTAGGCACACACGAGGTTGATTGCGGCGCAGCCGGCTGCGGTAACTGCTGGCTCGACTGAATCCCTTTGGGTAGTGAGTTATACTGTGTCTTCTGTGGTGTCTGATGTAACCACTGTGTCTGAGCTGTCAGTACAGGCTGCTGCGAACGCTGTGCTGGACGTTCGGGTGGTGCGTATGGAGATTGTTGAAATTTGTAGTAGGGTAAATGCGAAGACTGGAAAGCATTTTGGGACGTAGCAGCGTAATTCGAAGTCGTAGGTTGAGGCTGCGTGTGCTGAAATGATGTATTACCGGTAGAATTCTTGCGCTCGAACTGGGAAGGCTTGGGTATGAATTGATACGTAGTAAAATTAGGACTAAAATAGGTTGGTGGGACAGGATCTCGAGGCTTGTATTGGTATGGCTTCTCTGTCTTTGGGGCCGACTTTGAGGCCGACGCTGGGGTGTGAATAGAAAAGGCGAGACCGTACGACTTCCGTGGTGGAGGGGGTGGAATAGCTGGCCGGGGAATTGAGTCCAGGAAGTTGCTTTTGGGATTGTGTTGTTTTTTCCGGAGATCATCGGTGTACTGTGGTCGGGCATCCGTAGAATTTCTACCCAGATAGTACCAAATCTGGTTGTCTTTAGACAAATCGACTTGGACTTGGGCCTTATTCGTGCCAATATCGTGGTGGTTGAATTCTGCCCACATAAAGCCGCCTTCCACGAACGGCTCTTCAGGACGAGGAGGTTCTTCAATTCGTCTTCTAGTCGCATTGATGAGCTCCTTGGCCTTACGCGATGTCGGCATTGGGATGGCATTCCTCGATGCGTGTGGTAAGCGCAAATCAGCTGGATCGGGCAAAAGCAACCATTTCCATTCAACCTCCACTTGGTCCCTAGAGATTGTTAGCCAGCTCCAAATATTCAATCCAGTTTTATATTCGTACCCGTTTGGTATGATATCTATGAGCAACGTTTGTTCACTATCTCGATTTTCGATAACAATGCCCGCAAAGATATCACCGCGGTGATATTGAAACTGGCAAATATCGCCCTTCTTAAGCGCCGAGGCAGCCTGGCGCGTCTTCTGGCAATCATCCAAGACGTCACCATCCAGCTTCCTATCACGCTTAGTTCTGTGAAACCGGCAAATGAACTCAAATGCCTGCTCCTTATACTCGGTCCCGTCTTCGCCGAAGATGGGCACTTCGGCCTCCTCAACAAAGACTCCAGCCGCGGCGGCGCAAGTTGCGTGGTATGATCTTGCACATTTCTTGTGTGAGCATTGGAAGCACGTCCCCCTCTTGGAGCGACAGAACAAACACTTAAGGTCAAGTCGAGCTTTGCTAATACTGGCGACGTTTGCGACGACCTCTTTTCCGTCGACTGTCTCAATCCAGGTCTCTGCACCGTACAGGGCACACAAGCGATGAGCCTTGCGATTGTCATCGGTCGGTAGTAACTCAATACCAGGCACATCATGCGGGCATAAACAGCAGGGTGGCTCAGATTGACTCTTAAGACGCAAACGAATCTTCTTGACCCTTTTCTCGCCTTTATCAGTCGCCGCCCGCTTGCGCTTCCGCCCCATCGACTTGACTTTGATGGTTTGGATGGACGGAGGGGTAGGCATGCCAGTCTCAAGCTCATCCTCATCTTCTTCCTCATCTTCGTCCTCGTCCTCGTCCGTTTCCTCGTAATCTGTTTCTTCACCCCGCAATTTCCGTTCAATTTCGTACACGTCGACCCATACGCTGTCTTGCGCCTGAGCACATTCACACTTTTTCGCAATCTTCCCCATTGGCAGCCAGGAATCCAGGGCGAAGTTGACAGCCTCTGCACAGTTGTAGCCAAGATTGTATCCGGAATGGTAACCATAAGGGTAGGTCACGACGAATTCCCCAGGATAAGAGATGCATTTATTGACCTTGATGTTAAAGTTCTGTTGAAGATGGTTTGGCGAGATTAGAAAAGCCTTGTGGCGCAGGAATTGATCGCATGCTTTAGCATCTGTAGGCCAGATGCTTTTCATCGCAGCTTCGAATCGGCGTGCATCACCTTGGGAAATGCTATACCACTGTTTCGGCGCGCCAAAGTGGAGATAATTGATACTGTAAAGATCCACATCCTCCAAATGCCAGGCGAAAGTGGACTTCCACATGCCAAGGTACAAGTAAGCTGTGTTGACACCAGGGACTTTGATACCCAGTACATCGAGAAGGTTAGGAAGCTTATTCAGATTCCAAGTTTCGGTACTATCATCAAACAACGTGCCAAGGACATCGGCTCCATATAGAGGCGGCGCATAAGTAAGCATTCGCCAGTATGTGCGCTCCAATTCCTCGCACCTCTCTGGTGTATAGTCAGAAATGTCCATTCGGTAGTCGAAATCACGAAAAGCCTCCTCATCAATCTTGGCAGAACCCTCACGCCGGGCATATTTGCGTCGAGCAGAAGTGCTTTGTTCTTTAGGTTTGGCTTGTCTCATTCCACTCATGCGACCAACAGCTCGGGGGGCCGGGTCGTCGTCATCTTCAATATTATCACCGATCTCATCCTCAACAGAATCGACAATGGTCTCCGTTGGCCGTGGCGAAACCGGTGTAATAGGACGGTCGTCCAATTCCGCAGCGCCAGATTTGGCGCCAGCTCTCTTCGACTTACTTCTAGTGAGACGCCCGCTGATAGTGGCACCAGCACCATTACCAGCACCGTCATCGGCACCACGCCTCTTTGAACCGTTTGGCGTATAGGCAGGTGTTCCTTTGGGTTTCGATGGTGCTTGCGCGCGCCTTTCTCCTCGCCTAGCAGGAGGCTGATGCTCACTTTGATCACAGAGCTGGCGCCACTGTGGCAGATTGTATGATCGTTGATGGAGGATGTTTACTTGTCGGTAGGTACCACTAGTACCCATAATTTCCTGTTTAATAGGTTCACGAACCCTGATTTGTTTTACCAAGTTGTCGAGTACGGGTAAGCTGTCCTTCCATTCTTGTGGGGGTATAATTTTAACGATGCCAGACTTCATGCCATAGGAGTCGATCTTTTCCATCTATTTATAGGCCCTATCAGTATGCAAAAGGCAGATACGAGACAGTGATAACACATGTGCAACATACGAATTTCTTGAAATCCTTGAACTGGCGCATATCCGGTTTGAAAACCGGCACGTTGCCAGACCAGTGGTCCGGCGTGACTTCGCCAATATCTTCATCCAGAGGCTTCTCCAAAGAGTCTTGTTGGAAGTGGAGTGGCTCCTGATCGGGTTCAAAAGTGGGCTCCTCAACATCGCTTAATTCGGAGTCGTCGTCGCTGCCATCAAGCTTCATGGCATTATTGCTGTCGGGTGGCGAATGCAAGCCGATAGGCTTGGACGCAGGGCGAGGCGCAGTGTAATCGACGAGCTCGTGCATTGCTTCAGCATCGGGCTGGGTATCATGACTTTGATCGGGGCCATCATAGATGGGATGATGATTGCCGTCGAGCATTGAAGTTTCAGGCGCAGGCGCCGAAACAGCAGCAGTCGCTTCGACGGACATGATTGCGAAGGCGAGGCTGCATGCGACCAACGAGAAAATTAGATTTCTTCATCGACGCGACCAACTGGTCGTAGCGGTTCCGGCGAAACCGCCTTCGGTTGAGAACTCGTGGGTCGGAACTGGAGAGAAAAGTGAGGCCGACGTCAAAAGTACCTAATAGCAGCAGTGGCGGCGACAGTAGCGGTGCGACGTTTGTTTGCTTGTTCGTTCGTTCGTTCGCTCGTTACCTTGATATTATGTACGCTATAATTATGGAGTAGTTAGCTGGTTGGTTGGATCGCTGGACTATGCTGGGCCGGGCTTGTCGTCTGGTTGGATTGAAGGTTGATCGATTGCTAGGACGAGGGATAGAGAGAGGCAGACAATGTAGGTAGACGTACGACCTGAGTGGATCGGAAAGTGGATAAGCAGTGCTGGTTGGTCAAGTCTCTAAACTTCCTTCCCAATTTGTGGATTAAATATGGGTCTCTGTACTGTACGAAGTAGATCACTCCTGGGGCTGGGGTACCTTAGCGAGTGGTTCATGTGTGGCTTACGCGCACAAGAATCCCTAGTGGCTTAGGTACCGCGAGCTAAGATGAATTTGCTTAGGTACCTAGGTACGTACCTACTTGCATAGGCTTCGTTACATAAGGTACCTACCTAATCCTGTTCGGCCACGTGCCCGACCATGTTGTAGTATTGAGGTATATTTATAGAACCCCCATTAAACTCCCTACCCATTACGTTTGCTCTTTTTCTCGAAGGCATTTGCTATGATAGGAATGGACATGACCGGCACAAGCCTTTTTTGAGAACAACCGAATGGAAAACATCACGAATCCAATTCTATTCTGCTTCAAATAGGTATAGATAGATAATTGATGTAAATAAAGATTGTAAACAATAGCTGAGGCTTATAAAGCCCCATGTCAGTGTCACTCACATTACATCATCGTTATTAACATCCTCAATATGTACGTAGATCTAATCAATCTCATCTAATTACATTCATGAGGTACCTACGGTAGATTCGAAAAAATTTGCGTTTCTCTCTCCAGTAAGACTGCGCTTCTACCACCTATTCCGTATCTTGTGGTTTCATTAATAATTATATGAGCAGACAGCCAAGGTTTTTCACCCAAAAGACACCACTGCATTCGCCTGTCGTATGCTTCCGGCTACACAACCATTAATATAAGTGACCCATAGAGCCATGGTACCTCATGTGGCGACTCAATGCATCAACAGTGTAAATCATAGACATCAGACTCTCGACGAGAGTCTCTCGTCCCTGTTTGCTGTGTTTGGTAGCATGTACCATAGTAGATACCGAAGACATGTTCATCCGAGCTGATCAACATCAACATTACCAACACGCATCAACTGCAGAAGACATGCTTTCATAAACTTACGCCGCAGATTTGGATTCTTTATCAAGCTCAATACCTAATTATAAGTATCATGGAATCGACTGGCTAAATACCTACTCTACGCACTCTACTTATAAACTGCCGGGATAGCCTTGCGTGCCCTATGACCGTTAAATCAGTGAAGATGTTGGTTCCCAGCTGGTATGGTTTGGATCGTCCATGAAGCGTCATCAAGTTATACATCGGACAATGTACCTACTTGCATGAGCCCAAGCGTATTATACTGGCACAGGCTTTACTCGGCTAGGTGTCATGACTGCCCGGGCGAGTTGCAGGTTGATGGAAACTTATCAAGTAATGCCAAAAAAACATTACCACGGCGCATGCTAGAGACGTAGAAATTGATGCTTAGGGTTGTGAGTTGTATGCGTTTTTATATCTAACTACCATTTCTCGCGTCCCTCAAAGTGTTGAAGGCAAAGCCTTCGAAATCTGAGGCTGACGTCTACTCGGCTCCCTCGTAATCATTTCAAAGGCAATGATATAGGCGGGAGAGTGTGAGAGCCAAGCAGCTCCCGCATCCGCCCGCTGCACGAAAATTGCGCCACGGTACGCCGATCTAGACAACATGGTGTACAATGAGGTATTTGCCGCGTATGACAGACGTGAAAGACGGTACCCGAAATACCCAGTAGACTCCCATTCTCATCCACTCATTTTTATTAGGCCCAGTTTTTTTTTTAGTTTTTTTTTTTTTTTTTGGTGTGTGTGAACGTGTATTTGTGTGTCGGACGCCAAGTAAGCGAATACACACAGCATAGTGGTATGAAAAGATCGGAAAGTGCAAGGAGAAAAATGGTGCAGACTTGATGATCATTGCGTGACAACAGTAATCGGATAGCCCGACAGGCTCCGTCCCCCCTCGCGTGGCTGCAGAAGCCGATCCGCGGGGTATGGCTCTCGGGGCCACGAGCGAAACAATCAATCCGAATCCATGTGGCGTCCCGCTGTAAAAGTATCGGTATGGCCATAGTCAAACTTCAACAACCGGAAAAAGCATGACAAAGCATGTGGCCTGCCGACCCGTTTCCATGCTTTTTGGTCCTATGTTCCATGGCAGCCTTCTTGGAATATCACTTGATAAGAGAAAAGGGACAGAGCCCGCTTTGTGGATGAGGCCTCTCAGACCGTACGAGCTGACTCGCCCAATTTTCAAACGATGTCATCACCTTCTTGCGCATGGGCTTCCTTTTTATGCGGCTAAGGGAAGTTCCTCCAGCGGTGTTAAAGCAAGTAGCATGTAATGGTATCTCTATGTGTGAAATATAATGACAGAAACGTTGAAGTGCAAAATGAGTTTCGCAGCGCTGTCCGCAACGACCATGTCGTGAAAGGTCATGAACATTATGATGAGACGGTTCAGTAAAAGGTCGCCTGATATATTTCGTAGTATGCAATCAACGCACACTTTTACCTGCGCAGACCGACACGGTCTGACAGGTTACGCCAAAAGCCCAGGCGCTTGCGTTCTGGGGAACTCATCATGGCCTCTCGTACCATGGGGCCGACAATATCCTCGTCTCCGCGTTCGGGAAACTTGCCCTCAGCATCCATACGGGGGACTGTAGTAATGATGCACTCGCCGATTTTGCCGCAACCTGCTGCCTCCCCACTAGCTACGATGGCATCGACTATTTCGTCGTGAAAGCGGCGCCAGGTACGATCTATTTCCGCCCATTTTCGCTCTGTGTAATTGTAAGTTTTGGAAGTAAGTCCGTAATGCTCACCAGTCCGGACTAGATGCTTCGTATAATTGACACGAGCCGTTTCCCAGTCTTCTCGAAGCTTACGGAGCGTTGTTAAGGCTGCGACCTCCGGCTTGTGTGGTACCGGTAAGATGGTAAAGTTGGCGTGTCCGAGAAGATCAGACCAGCTATCCGGATTAGGAGGTAATTCGCTTGGTGCCATGATCTGGCGGATCGACGAAATGGATGGTCTTGTGCTCAGTGAAGGGCACAAGAGGAGTGGTGATTGCGGCTCCTCTCCAAGTGGACAAGCGATTGTAGGCGATTGTAGAGGTGAGCGTTTTACAGCAACGTAATCAGCAGAGTTGCTAGTCATCATGGGCGGTAGTAAGGGGGTCGTCGCCAAGGCACGCTCGCGTTGAATGGACAGCAGCACAGAATCCGCCTGCGACGTATCTAGGGGCCCAGGTAAACTGACACTGTCGCTACTCTCGAGGAATGACAGTTCCGGTGTCGGCGGATACGGTGGTTCATTGGAGCATTCTGGAGGAGGCTGGTTCGAACCGGACACAGATGATGATCGACTAGAGGCAGCACGTGACATGGACCGGTTCTCAGAGCTGGCGTCCGAGTTAGGCGAACTGGCTGTGCTCAACTTTCTGGGCGATTTCCATCGAGAAAATGATGGCAGACGAGAACCTAAGCGGTGGGACAGACCCTTGAGTACAGGCACCGATCCAGTACGGTTTCTCCTCGATGCACGAGGGTAACCAGGGAAATCGCTGTCACTCAGACATTCAATGTGGTATTTAGAGTCTTTTTCTTGCGAAAAAAGATCAAAAGTGGTATCTCGGTGCGTGCAAGGCTCGTCGCCTGAACAAGTGGAATGGTTAGCAAGTGAAGCAGCAGCCAGTACTCTGATGAAAATAAGTACACATACACAAGCAATCATACAGATCAAAGTTCTCGGACAAATTGTCATATGCGACGTGATCGTATCTAATGTAGCAGTCGAAGCGGTCGTATTCAAAGGGCTCTTCTTCGACGTCATCAAGAATGCGTTTTTTAGGAAATTGGACTTGGGTAGGCGAAGATGGCAAGTCTTCACAGCTAGCGGGCGTAGCTGAATCAAACGATGACAAAGAATCCGAATAACGCAGGTGTTGCCAAGCAGAGAAGGTTGGTGTTACTGGGGACGTCATGTCGGACGATGTCGAATCCACTGAAGTAAGTGGATAGCTGTGGATTTCTTGGTGTTGCCAACTAGGGTAGCGATTAATAAAAGAGCCATCGTCCTCGGCTGTCCCGCCAGGGACTGCAGTAACAGCAACGCGAGAAAGAGTAGTGGTCCACTCTTCCTGCTTTCTCCTCCGCTCAACGAGTAACGGCAACTGGAGAGGGCGTAGGCCGGGCGACATGTTGTTGTCAGTAATGCCAAGAAACGCAGATTAGGAATCGCCCTGCCGGCCGACGCCAATCCTAGGGGTCTGATGAGGATCTGTCTAGGTCAACTACGACTCCGAGCGGCAAGATGTGACAGATAGTGACTTAAGTAGGACGTCGACTCGTGAATATCGTAAATGATAGTAATACTATCCTGGTCGGGCGTTGAAAAGCAATACAGATGACGAACTTTGTTCATATGGTTATGTGACTGGTGCAAGCGAGCGGCAGAAGTTGTTGATGTAAGTGCGCGCGTTCGTTAATGTTTGGCGTCTCAAGCGACGGCGAGTACAATAAGTAGTGTCCGATGGATGATGCTTCTCCGATATACCCCGGCTGTTGTGCTGTTTGACGTCGTCTTCTTCAGCCCTTCTCTCCTTATTTCTCTGCCGCCTTCGAGCCTGAAAGCTGAGGTTCCCTTTGCTCTTTTGTTTCGATGGCCACCATACAGGACACACAGGGAGATACGTAAGTTCTACCTCCACATAATATAGTACTTAAGACAGATTGGGCTTATGCGGGTTCCCTGGTCACGGACGGACCCGATAGAGTCAACGTTTAGAGAGTCCACCGGCCTGTGACAGGCTGCGCGCATTCATACGTGTACTACTCGCCGTGTACACGACTTATATACCAAGTTACTCTCGTCCACGTGTACGCAGCAGCAGATGTGTGGTGTTGTGGTGTTGTGGTGTTGTGGTGTGTAGTGCGTGCGGTGTGAATTGAGCTGCGTGGGAGCATTCATGGGGTAAATAGGTAGCAATTAGACTGCTCGCGTTGCGTTGTGCTTGGTCCCTCCAAAAAGAAGGAAGCAGGAAGCTGTCTGTTTACCAATCAAGAGGAAGATTTGTCCCAGTTCCGATACTGGCCCGGGGGTCTCGTGGCTATAGGCAGGCCCTGTGACATCCAGCCAAGCGAGGGGTACCTAGTGGTGCGAAGATCTCTCCAAGCTCGAGTCCTCGGCGGTAACAACCAAAACACAGCAGCTGGCAATTGGCGGACACAGAAACGAATGAATGTATATATTCGAGTGGAGAAGAAAAAGCTCCTCTCTCAACCTTATAGTAGGGCGCGAGGAGATAGGTAGGTATATTTACCAGTACCTAGAGGCTAGGCAGGGTAAACGAACGTGGGAGACCGGGGGGGGGGGGAGGGGGGTGGTTCGGTGCAGCGCAGTCTAATGTTGATAGACTGGCAAATGCTGAGCAGCGCACTACCTAGGTATTGAGAGGGGTTGCTTGACTTTTTTTTTTTTTCCTTCTCTTTCTCTTACGTAGTATTCCATATAATGTTTGCTTATTTCTCTTAAGATCACAGATAAGTGAAGAGTGGGCGGGCGGAAGTTCGGAGCACCTACCTATCTACTACCTACCTATGTAAAGACACTACCTACACTACCTAGGTAGGTGACGGAGAATTATTATGTGGGTTGGGCGATTTGGTGATCATTGTTTGACTGACTTGGACTTACCTAGGTACACAACACATGTAAGTACGAAGAAAACTTCAGAGAAACTCCATCGATATGAGTGATCTGCCACCTAGTGTACCTAAGGATTTGGCCGGCGCTTCTGTTGGACCATACAGCGTACAGGAAGCAGCCCAGCCAGGTGGACGGGTTCTTTTTTTTTTCTTCTTCTTCTTCCTCCTCCTCCTCCCTCTTCTTCTTCTTCTTCTTTGTCCTTCTTCCACAAGTACCCCATAGGTACTCCGTACATTATCACGGGTGTGTAAGTACCTACTGCCTAAGTACGTCGGTACGTTACGTAAGTACACTTACTTCGCACAAATGTAGCTTTCCTCGTTCTGGCCTAAATTCATCCTTGTTGACTCCATCTGAAGAGACCATGAGTGCTCAGCCTAGCCCCATCTGGCCCGAACCCAGACGAATGGGAGCTCCATGGAACAGGCAAAGCGGATCCCGGGTCGGGCAGAGCAAGGTCGGTCGGCCGGTTGGGCTGCTGTGCTCAAAGATCTTTTTCACTGCCCAGCACTAGGTAATGATTGGGTTTGATGCTTGCTTACATATCTCCCCTTGTTGTTGATTAGTTCAGAACAGCGAAAAGTCGGTCTAAAGCCACCACAGGTAGTTGCATGTACAAATAGGTAGGTAGTATGTACGCAGTATGTACGGATCCGTACTTCGTACGAAATGGCGGGCGGGCCCGATAGGGACACGGGTAGTGTAGCAACGAATACGTGGACGTACCTATACGTCCGTACGGATCCGTACCCTACCTATGCCTTAGGTACTTCGTAGGTTAACTTGGGTAGTAGTATCAGCCTTAGGTACCTAGAGGTACTCTCTTCGTACGGGCTACGGACGTACTACGTACACGTACACTGTCTTAGATACCTAGGTACACACCGAGACCTGAGGAAACAAATCCGGAAAAAGGCTGGTACTTAATTACAGGTAGGTACAGATTACCTCCTATGCAAATACCTACTAGGTACCTACATACTTATACCTACCCTACCTACACGACTTTGTACCGAGGTATTGCGTTCCGTATTCCGTACGAATCCGTACTGTGTAAAACAGAACCTAAGGTTAGGTACCTTAGGTACTTGACAAAAGTTCTTCATAGACATTTGTGCTTATCAGCATCCACCTGCTGAAAGATTTTTGTGAGAATTTTGGGTGATGTGGACTCAGCGCGACGCGCATGCTCTCACATGGGGTGGTGAGTACCTAATCGGGGATAGGTAGGTAGGAAAGTACCTAAAGGAACCTTGTCTGTCCGCATGACATTACCTAGTGTACCTTACCAGGTACTTGAGTACCTACCTATTACAGGGGTACCTACCTGGTCCGTAGGTCGGTACCTACTACCTAGTAGGTAGGTAGGTACGCTCGAACCACCCTGCATATAGGTAGACAGAGGAAAGTGCCTTGATTAGTCCGGCTATTCTACGGACGGATTACAGTACCTACTTCACTCGTGGAGGAATTCTATACTACATAGTAGGTACGTACTTTACGAAGTACCTACGGGACGTAGGTATCTAGGTACCTACTTCAAGTTTCGTAAAAACAGAAACAACTTTAGAATTTTTAACGCTTCACTTCTTAAATCAGGGCTGGTACCATACCTACATGTAGGTACACTGCGAAGTACGAAACACAGTGCCCGTGCTGGTACCTAAGTACCTACGGACGTGCTTAAGAGTGTAAATAATGGTCACAATTTGTGGGGTTGCCCTCCCCATCAATCCGGGGACGACCCTCGGCCCGCTTCGACTGGCGACAACTGGCGCAGACTTAATACACTTTGGTATGTACGAAATAAATGCACTAAAAATGGGACTGACAGCAGTTTCCGGTCCGTATTTCACTTGGTTCGTCCTAATACGCCAGGTAGTGTACCTACCTAGGTACTTTGTACCTACCTACCTAAGCATACACTAGGTACCTGTAAGCGAGGTAGGGGTCACTGAATATTCGGAGTGGTGTGTCTGTCCGGAGAATAGCCGGACCTATACGGACGTACGTACAGTGTATAAGTACCTACCTAGTGTAGGTAGGTACCTACTACCTACCTAGTGTACGGACATATGAACCCATGTCTATATAATATGCTGCCCAATCAAAGCGCAGAATACGTTATTATCTACAGGGGAGATTTGCGGAGCACTGACAAATGTCGTTAAGTCCCTACCTAGCAGCTACCTAGTGTAAGTATGTACGGAATACCTACTCCATAATCACCGAGGCTGAAGTTCTTTTTCTCTCCAGCCGGCAAGTGCCCTTCCTGCTGAACATTGCCATCTATTGATCTACCCGACCGTTATCAAGAGCAACTGATGTTCAGTACCTATCGTGATATGATGATGTTCAGCACTCCCAATTCCGATATCGAGCCTGCCAGAGCTGTATTCCAAGACGTACGGCAATCTGCATTTTCTTGGAGTTCAATAAAAAGTAGAGCGTATGCCCGTTGTTTTTCACCTTCAAGCCTCTTGCTCCGCACCCATCTCCTTGGCCACCATAAGGCAACAACTCGGTCACTCGCTCCACCATACCAGAAAGGGTACGGACGTACTCATCTGGACTTTGACCGCCACGCATTGACTTAATACTTTGAGGTAGCAATAAGTCGACATGTTTTTGATTGGTGTAGACCCCCGTCAGTGACCGAGTTGTTGCCTTATGGCGAAGGCCAAGGAGATACGTACAAAAACACTCTCCATCCCCTCCCCCTCTCTTCATACGGGTACATTTGAAGGTCGGTGGCACTACATACGCATCGATACGCGCGCTGGTTTCACCATGTTTTACCCTGAATGGCGACGGAACCCTTATTTCTCTTGTTGGTGCCGTCTGTCGTGTCACGCTCTCGGAGTGTCAAAAAGCTTTTTTATCATCAGATGCTTTTTCTTGCCGTTTATTTCCATTTTGAGGTGCCTCTGTTGTTTTTACCCAACCCTTTGTCGAGAAGAGCGGCGATTTGAAGTCTGCACGCATCTCCGTATGCACATATCAATCAATCAACTCGGGCCTCGACAATATGACTCAGTTCGCCGACCCATCATCGTATTCGCCTGAACTACGGCATACTAACCGACTTGGCCTCTAGCATTCGGATCTTCCAATATGCAGCAACCTCTCAGGAGTTGCCACTCATGTCAATTGAAGCCTCGAAAACTGGCGAGAGTCTGAGCCCGATGGGGTATATACTACCATGTTATCATACTGAACTAACTGAACCAGCTTGTTCATATTTAGGGAGGCGATAACGGTCCCTCATAATTTCTCTCAATTGCCGAGCGGGCCGTCTTCTCTTCAGATAGATAGCAAGTCTGTGACATTGCACTTCGCTCGAGCCAACGGCAGCAGGCCTTCAAATGGCTAAATATCTAGGCAAAGTCTGCTTAACCTAGTACTGTTGAATCTGGGGTAACGGCGGAAAATCTCAAATCCTTTTCCAAGACTCGTTCCTCGATGATCCTGCTTGGCATGCAGTTCCCCGTTACGCAAAGTCAGTCTGAAAATATATGCTACCGATACAGCATAACTTACTCGGCCGATGTTCATGCTAGGGTCAGACAATAAAAGGCTCGCTTATGACCGCTCTCAATTAACTAGTAGATACTACCATTCATACCTATCCAATTACCTACAACTCGCCTAAGCAAGGTTATTAAGTAGAATCCCCCTTCCCTCCCTCCCCCCTCTTTCTCCAGCTCTTTACCATTGGTGAAATTCCGCGAAATGGGGATACTCGGTCTACTTTCTACTACGTCCCTCCTACCAAGGACCACGAGACAATCAATTTGCCATGAACGGCATATACTACGGGCTCATTATCTGACGATAATAAATCACCGCGCCACTAGTTGGGCTGATCTCGCTGCGCGTTGTGGCGTACCTTGCATTAGTCAAGACGGTCTGGAGGGTCAGGCAACATGCCTATCATTCGGCGGGTAACGCAGAAAAATATCCATCTGTGATCGGCTAGGTATTTTGGAGATTTTCACACTTACTCAACTACGATCTAGCCCTCAGGACTGATGTACCTGTTAGTCTACCTAGGTATTTGTACGGCGATCAGCACTCGCCTGAAGTACGGTAGGTACAATCAAGATATGCTGTATGCACCGAGCCCACCTCCAATCTCCGGGGTTCCGACAAGCTTCTATATGATGTCCCGAAATATCCAGCAGCCCGTATGTAGTGTACCAGTACGTTCCGTCGTGGGGACTTGTAATGGCTTTACAGGATCGTGAACATTCCATATTGCATGCAGACAAATAAGTGCAATCGTAGTGCAATCGTTTAAACTTTCAACGAAGTCAAGTATCAAGGGCCTTTTGTTGTAGCCCTAGAATAATAGGAGCACGTACACTATACTATGTAGGGCTACTAGACAGACACCTCTCATGTTGTATGGAAAATCGGCAAACAAAAGGATGTGGCATTAAGTACCTACCTATCAGTGACGATGTGTATTTCGTGGACACTACGGCATCGAGCAACTTGGCCTTTGAGAATACCGAATCAGGTCACGTTCAACAACTGACCAAGCTGGTATATAACAAGCAGCCGCATTGACTAGATAAGGAGGCCCTGCCACAACATCAACATACGTAGCGCGGTATGCACATCATTCATCAGTTTCCGGCCCTGGAGACGATATTGGCGGGAACGGCCAGTGTCGTGACCAACAGCTATCTAGTGTAAGTCGGAAGATGGCAGTTCTGCGTACTCCGAGTTTGGTCCGGAAATCCTTGACTTATTATTAACAAGCAAGAGCACAGTCGCTTCGTCCAATATGTCTGGTTCAAGAGTGGCGAAGCCAGACGCGCATCGCCCTGTTTACATACCTTCTAAGATAGTACCAGACTACCTAGGTAGACGCTATACGGATTATCTAAGTACGTACGGATCCGTACCTACCTAGTAGTACCTATACGTACTTACGACCGTAGGTACCTAAGGTTGAGCCTTCTAGGTAGGTACCTTAGGTAGGTAGTCCTACTGGGGCTACGGCCTACGTGGATACTAGATACCAGGTAGGTATCACGTAGGCAGCCTAGGATGTACCTAGATAGAAAATCGTAGAAGTCACTGGGATGTACGGATCCGTAGGTATTAGAAATAGGTAGAGGAAGCTAGATATTACATAGGTACCTAAGTGTACCCTAAGATACCTAGTGTACGTCCGTAGGTAGACGTTAATATACCTACGTACCTACCTACCTACGTAGGTATTATTAGGTAGGTAGGTAGTACCTTAGGTAGGTAGTTAGGTTGTGTGTATGTATGATTTATAGGTGGGGCAATGGTTTAAATTCCGTGCTCCCATTGGTCCGATTTGTATATCGGCCCTAACCTAGTAGACCCACAAGGTAGGAGGTACCTAGTCGGGTTAAGGCTTACGCTAGGTAGCTAGCGTATGCAATAGAGGTAGGTAGTAGCGACTCGGATCGTGAGCCGCTTTTATCCGCCGGGGCCGAGCCATGTGTAGTGAGCGTACCTATCGGACATCCGGGTGCCATCACTTCCGCCAGCCCTCTCTATAAGAATATGGTGTATGTAAATGAATAAATTTTATTACGTCCGTACAAGTATGAGGGTTTGGACATTAGGACTGAGGTTTGTGCTTAGTCAACCAACATACCTAGGTATTCTAATGAAATCTTTTCACACTCCACTTTTGGAGTGTTACTATCTGTCCGTAGAATACCTTAACCGGCCCAATTGCAGCAATTTTGACTTATTTACAGGACGAGTTTCCACGGTATGTGCAGGGATTATTTGCAGAAATACGAAGTAAAGTCCGTATTCCGTACGGAATACACTCGGCAAATTGTACGGGATAGATACCTATGTTGAGTAGGTACATGTACTTTGTAGGTACCGGCACTTCGTAGGTATTTGTTATCGATAAAAAGGTGAGTACCTACGCTGGGCGATTCACGTTCGCGACCGTATCATTTACCTCAAACCTCCCTACGAAGCGTACATTGTACATAATGCTATTAGGGACTCACGATGATGAAAACAACAGCTCGACCCCGACTCTTTTAGTGTACGATTTGCTAAGCGACTTATCTCGAAGCCGTCCGGGCCGCGCACACCACTGTTACGTACCGATGTAGTGTACGCCGTTGATATCGTGATCAATATCGTTCTACCGGAATACTACCAGTGCATGATGTTGGTTACGGCGTCTGCTCGAAATAGCACATTCCTACGCCCGCTGGAAGGAAACGTCCAAGGTATCGATGAATATTGCGCAAGCCACGCATGCTCGAGCTGAGCGAGGATCATGATCTGATCCTGGATGAAACGGCAGCATCGGACCTCACACAAAGGGCTTTAAGAGGGGTCTCCCCCATTCTGCAAGGTACGGTCGTCTGTAGGTAGGTGGTTTATGAGCTCACTATTATGCGCGCCATGCCGCAAGCTTTTTATCATCCATCCCGTCCATCCCTTCATCGTGGCTGGCTTTGCTTGAGCTTCGCGAAAATTGATTTATTATGTCTCTCAACGACTATCCCGTAGCACTATGGGGCACTACATCATGTATTATCTATCATTATATGCGCTTATGCTAATGACATTAATAGCCTATGGGTGCCTGATCGCAAGCACACTATTTCACTTGGTATTGGCACACAGCGTCGGATCTTCACGAGCGATGAGGGGATTTTCCTTATACGTCATAGGCTCATACGTTTCGTTCCCCCAAGATCAACCGACTTTTTCTCCCTAGGTAGTCAGGAATGTCTGGTTACTGGATTGGCCGGCTACCTATGTATGATTCAGCCTCCCTTCACTATTAATACATGATGCATCCTGTTCTCGCTTCGCTTCGTCACCCAATATGGCAAATCGAGCCTACCAATTATACACCTTACAAATCGCAAGCCACTGCAAACCCGAACATCCGACGCGGTAAAAGCTTATATTATAGAGATGATAGCGGATATTGCAGGATTTACCTCGGTCTTTCGTAGGACCCTGTTTACTTCTGGCCTTGTTACTCGTACCAATACATACACACACATATGTATGCAGAACTGTCGTTCGCCCATAAGGCTGAATTACCAATGGAGGACGTCCTTTGGTGCGGAAGGTGGAGAAGGGCGATTATTGATTCCGGCCTCACCATTTGCTAGAGCTACGCTGGGATGTGTGCGTGGCATGATGCTGATGTGGTGGTCCCCTATCTCATGCAGGTACAGCTGACAGCCACCGGCAGACATGTCCGGATTTGCCAATTAGATGTCGTGCTTATTCCGTACAATAGTAGTTAGGTATGTCCGTATGGACTCTCGATTAGTGATCGCCGAGGCGCGACTTGGGCTTTAGGATACTGTAAACTTCTATACGTAGGTGCTGCACCTACGTTTTGTGGTCTACCTACGTCCGTACCTATACTGGTTTCTCAGTAGACCACCTTCCATCTATTGTCTGCTCTCGAGATAAGGGCGAGCTTTTCTTAGCCAGTTTTCTCTCTGACACTCTGCTTGCTTCGGGACTAAGAACGCTGAGAGGTTGCATGCAAGCTTGCCTGATCTAGACGTAGCGTTAACTTCTTCCCTGCGATGCTGGATGGTTCCTGTTCCTACTTATGCGGTTATCTCGCTGTATCTGTGACTTTGACCTTTTTACTTCTTTTCCCTAGCCTGTTCGTTGCTCGAACCCGTCTTGCCAGGCAGTCAGCCATCGTAACGGTCACCGTTAGCCAGGTACGATGATGGGTAAGCTGCCAGCGCCCTTATATTAGCGGCATTGTCTCTGACAGGTACCTAATGTAGGTACTTCGTACTCTAGGTAGGTAGGTATACATGTAATTTCTGGCCAGTTCTTCCATCTTAACCGTGCAGGCAAAAGTCCTGCTCATTTTGTGTGCGACCCCTGGGATGGTTAGGCTGTCTGCTTGGTAGAAACTCTCTTTCTGAATGAAGTCTAAGGTATATCGATCGAACACCTTCAGTTAGGCGGAACTACTTAGTTGATTCTGAAAAGTAGGGAGCAACGTACTGTTGAATGCTTATTGACCAACACAGAACGTCGACAAGATGTACCGTACCTAGGTATGTCATCACATTAGGATTTTCCTTTAGGAAAAGATCAACAGAAGAACTGTGTATGTAGAGTCCATAGTCTCCCGACTGTCTGAACCTCTCCTTCTTGGTTCTTCAGTCGAGTACAATCCTTGAAAAAGGCCTTGACAAGAAGACACTCTCTTCGTGCAAGCGTGCTTTATCAATCTTATTGCACTCGACAACTTCATCTTGATCTTTGAAGCTTGACACCTTATGGACGTTATCGTCCGCTTGACTTGACCCTGCAGCAAGCAGGTTCGTAGTGGCGAAAACTCTTCCAATCATAGGTAAGTATTATTGGTTGTTGACGCCGGGATCAGGCTGCACACCAAACGCATATTTACCGAGACTTGACAGCGTGATAGGGCGGGAACCACGGAATGCGATAAGGAAAAAATATAGAGCCATTTTCTAGACTAGCAGCAGCAAATATCTGCATACAGCCTGCAGAAAAGAGAGGTAATTGTCTCACCATACTTGCTAAGCCCGGTAAGGTGGTGATGGAGGGTGAATTTATTCTCCGTGCGGTTGAACTACCAATATAACTACACGACAGGAATCTGCGCCGTATTGTGTAGAAAGTTACCTCGATGTCTCAACACGGGTACACAATGCTTTTAAGTTTTGGGTCACCAACAGGTAGATGTAGGTAGTTGATGGGATCAGACCTTAACTCGGTGATGAGCGAGTCCACATGGCAAGGGTTATTTTCGCCTCTCTGAACTGGTTGGCTCGGAACCAGATATCCGGAGGCCGGGCTCGACTGAGTATTCGTAAGCGACCATTTATCGTAAACGTGCTGAGACTCTCTGAAAGTTCATGTCGGTGCCACGTAGTTTCTCACCAGTGCCAGCACGGCGACGAAAAATATTCTCACATATACATACACTGTACTGCTGTAGTGACCGGGATTTTCGCTGGTATCACTGCGTGGTCTTTGTCAAAGACATTTTCCCAAGTCTTGGAAGAGAAGCGGCGCCGTTTAAGATCGATTCGGTCCGATATCTGAGAGTGTTAGCCGGGAATCTAGTGTACTAAGTAGAAGCCCGGCAATTTATATTACCTACGCAATGCAAACTGAACGTGATATACCACTTCACACTGCAGAGGTAGTGACGACACTACATAGTAGATACTGCAGATAGTCTATGGAATTCTGGAACGGAGGTTTTGGAACAGTCAACCGACCTCTCCGGCCTTTTAATTCTAGTATTAATGAGATATATAGATATAGGTATTCTGACTACAAGGTATATATGGATTCAGGCACAGTTCATGATAGCAGTCCTGGTATTTGATTCAGACGCCTCACGCCCTGAGAGGTTTCTGTTCACCCTCGGTAGTACGAGTCTCAGGACACCGACGAGACTTGACCAATAACGCGACAATAGTAGTAGTGTAGTAGTACCGTCGGCTAGATAGCGTGAGCCCTCAGATGCAGGATACACGTGGATACCGTAGATATTTTTCGTGTCGCCGATGAGGTTGACGAAGGAAATGCGTGCACCCCTCTTCACCGGCGGACGGGGAAATCTGTTGACGACCCCGACGACAATGATTCATTAAGCTTTAATAGCGCCAATGAGGAAGAAGAAGAGTAGCGATAATCGAGTAAACTGGTAGCTAGCTGGAGTGAGAGCAGAACATCGATTCTATACAGGCCTGAGTGTTACACTCACGACAAGGAATCGCGCTCCCGTGTTTAGGGTCGATACGGCCATGATGTTTCAGATTACCGAAATCAACATCAGAGAGATTATGTGAATGCTTCGGTCCGCGAAACGGCTCAATGTGTAAGTCACGATGAATGAGGTGAAGGGTGTGGCCATCCACGCAGGTGTGTTACTGAGTATGGCGTCGATAGTGCCAAAACCCAAGAGTCGCCACAAACCCCAAACCCCCCCCTCTTGCCACTGCCCGGGGGGAATACTGGGAAGATGGAGCCAGCAAATAAGTATGCTGGTGGAAGATAAACAGTATAGCTTTAGAGCTTTGAAGGCTATTTGAATGTTCTTTTTTACTGAAATGGAGCCGGCAATATTGGCCTCGCCAGTGTTGTTGATGCGGTGGAGATTATTTCGCAAACTGTCATGGCAAGACCTAGATATAATGACGGCCGCAGTCTTGTGAGCAGCAGGTACGTTAGGGGATGCATAAAATATACCCTACGATTGGGATACTTGTCGTCAGGTTGAGATCAGCTCCTCCCACCCCGGGCCCTCCTTTAAGAGTTCGTAGACTTAGGTAGCCTGCGACAAGTTGCTGCTGTTCACTGTCAGAATTGCACAGCAATGTGTGTACCATGAGATGAGCGGGTCTCAATTTCGGTCGAGGAAGCTGAGCAGATGTATCAGTACTAATATTAACGGGAACAAATGTACGTCAACCTTTCTCAGCACTTCCTTTTTGATGGCTGGTATCCATACGCATCCGCTTCCGTGAACTATAGGAACCGTGCAATTGATACTTGCCAATAACTACTTCGTTTTCTAGCAGCTGCTTCAATAGCGTTGGGCGTGTTTTCGGTCGCCTGGGGGGCTTCTTTGACTCCTGTAGTGAACTTTGATACACTGTTATTTCACCCAACGGTCCACCGTGATATCATACATTCATCTTTTATGCAGCGCTGCCTGTCCGACGTATTGCTCGACCATTCCTCCTCCCCATTGGGTGACGCCTCTGTGTATGTCCGGGTAAGTGGTGTAGCAAGTTGAATTATCGGCTTAACTAATCTCTTGTTGGCTCAATCTACTAAGTACGCGAGGAAGCCTGATAGATGCCGTGTGTATGCTCGGTCAACATTTGTTTATATCATAATCTCGTATTGGGCTTCAAGGGACATACTTGACTAGGGAAGTGTTTGACGGGTTCTCTTCCGAGTAAACCGGCGATTCCGGTTTGTCGTTTCAATTAAGAGAAATTTCTGCGTATTTAATTTGCTGCCTGACCGTTTCCTAATTCCGCTCCTATTTCCCTGTATTCTATATGATTAGTTACAGGTCTAAGCGCTTCTTAAATACCATGCTGCTAGCCCTCTCAAGTCGACTAATTCACATACGCCGAGGCGAGCTTTCACGGAATAGACTGGTCTCATACAAAGTGTAGCATGATCTAAACTATCATGTTCATTGGGTGATAATGCCCTACATTCCCCGTGGGAACGAATGGATCATATGCATCCTAGTTATTAGCATTGATATTTATATATATACACGGGTATCTTGACTTCTTCCTAGCCCATGAGTTCACAGCCTCCCCTCACAACGCCGACGACGGCGCCCATCTGGATGACCTCGCTTGCGCCACCTGAGACCCTGTACTCAATTTCGGCTAGGCCGTCGAGCCAGCGCACCGCCACCTCTGGATTGACCTCCAACGTGACAAGCTGGTCTGATACCGCTGTGATGATGTCAGCCAGGGCAAGGCCGTTCGCAACCTTTAGGGTGTTGATTGTGGACAGGCAAGTCGTGACGTCACTCGTTGTTAGCAGCGTGTTCACGATCTTTGTGATGGCATCAGGCGGCGGGGCTGCAATACAATTGAAGATGGTTTCTGTTGTGATGGTTTCGCGGACAATGTCCTTCTCGGGTATCTTGGGCGCGTTCCTCGGTTGCATTGGAGTGCCTTCAGTTTGGTTAGGTACAAGTTAGGGCTTAAGATAGAATAGTGCAAGACAGAATAGTGCAAGACCTACTAGATGCATGACAAGCCTGTAGAACATTTAAGGCTCGTCGCATGTCACCCTTACTCAGCTTGACTAGGGCATCTGTAGCTTCGGCATCGATCTTAACCCCTTCATCCATAATTACCTTGTCTACCAAAACACGAATATCCACTTCTTTCAGCGGACTGAAGCGAAACCGCGTACATCTCGACAATAGGGCGGGAGACAATTTGTGTGTATAATTGGCTATGACGCAAAATCGGGTGTTGGCGGTGTATTTTTCCATTATCCTGCGTAGAGCCATCTGAGCGGTGTTGGTCATAGCATCGGCCTCGTCCAATATGATGAGCTTGAAGGCTGCGACACCGCCAGGGCGTGAGGTACCACCCAGAGTGAATATTTGTTTGGTAGAGGCAAATGTCTTGATTTGTTCGCGCACCACATCAATACCACGGTCGTCAGAGGCGTTGAGTTCGAGCACCATTTGCCGCATATTTTCTTGTCCGTATATTCGGCGGGCAAGGGCTAAGATAGTCGAGGTCTTGCCGGTGCCAGGAGGGCCATAAAGAAGGAGATGCGGTAATCGATTCGAATCTACAAATTTGTTGATTGTGGCGAGAATGTCCTGGTGGCCCGAGACGTCAGATAGCGTCACAGGTCGGTATTTCTCGACCCTAATGCTGCAGTTAGATGGAGTCTATATTCATGGTGACCATGTTCGCGAAAGATTCTCACCATGGTAGAGCATCTTCAGCTTCAACAGGCAGGTTCGCAGCACTTCGTTTGCCTTTGGCTGTGTTATCTGAGGAAAATATAAGATCGCTGGTCCGAGGTCCATCGACATCCATTTCATCCTCAAAATCAGACATCGTGATTCAGCGATCTTATAGCTTTTTTTCTGTTGGTTTTAAGGCACAAAAAAAGACAAGAGAGAGGATTCCGATAAAATTCGAGAGAACTGCTTGCAGTTCTATAAGAATTTGAACGGCGTTTCAGGCGATGAAAGTCATATGTAGGCCGCTCTATCGGCTGAATGGAGACGCGTAAAGTGAATTCGTAGCGCGTTGTGAGGCCTACGAAGTACGAATACGTCCGTACACTAGGTACATTAGGTAAGTAGGTACCTAGGTATGTACCGCCAGTGTACGTCCGGAGGTGGGCAATAAATACCGTTTTAGTTCTCAACTTCAATATAGGCATATGCAAATCGTAGGGATCACTGCCTATTGCATTGCACAGGCATATGTATTTATGCGGACGACTTATCCAAGTGGGTGGTGAGATCCTTTCAAGTCGACACCGCAACAAAACGCATCCAAAACAGTGCAATGAATCCTAAAACTAACTAATCCATGTATATCTGAACGAACCTCTGTATAAAGCACTGGCTTCAGTGGTGTTCATTACGACTCAAGAAAAGAATTTATGTCCTCAGACCCAACCGGCACTGACCAAAGCAACTCTTCAACAGAAGATTACATAGGTATACCCATCGAGCCTTCACTCATTCACTTTCGTCTCAACCGAGCTGGCCTCGGACTCGAAGCTGAGAAACGACCAATCGCTATCATTCGACTCGGCATCTGAGTCTGAGTCCTCTATGACATCACCCTTGGGGAGGTCCCCCATACTCGACCTCTGGACAGCACAGACCTGCACATCAATGTCATCACCAGCAGCCCAGTGTTGGACATCGTCCTGGCCAGCGTTCTGGTCAGCGTTGTAGAGTTTCTTGCCGCTCCCCTTGTTCTCCTCCTCTTCATATTCACCCTCTGCCTCCTCCTCCACCCACCATGCCTTTCCATCTGCCTTCTGGTTCTTTAGCTCTGGCTCATGCCAGAGGAAGCTAGACTGGCTAAGCGAACTCTCATTACCAGCCTGCTTGACGTTTTCTGCGGCATCCATCCGCGGCGTACACTTACCAAGCAGGTCGTCTTCACCATGCCTCATTCTTAAGAACGAATTTTGCCCCGCCTCGTTCTCCTCGTCCTCCTCAAGCAGACGTGCCTGTTTCTTCATCGCCTGAAGCGCAAGCTCGTAGCGACGCTGGAAGCACTGCGATGGCGAGTCGCAGTCGATAAAGCAATTGTGCTTATTCTTGGCGAACGCGCAGTCGCGGACTTTGGGATCACATCGTCCCGTGGATTCTAGACCCAACACCTTCCGTCGCCAGGCACCCCACTGTTCCCAACCTGCGTAGTCAAACATGGCGGCACACAGACCTGCTGGTCGCCGTCTTTTTTTACCGCGCGTGGTTTTGTTGGTCGGTGTGTTGGCTGACATGCAATAAGTATGTGCGCAATCCAGACAACGGCGCGTGCATCCGAGGCGGTATACAGTTAGGCAGAGATGGCATTGCCAGACCCAGGCTTTAGGCATGCTTGGCGGTGGTGGCATGAAGGCAGGCTCCTCTGGACTTGCTGGCAAGATATTGCGGAGGTGGAGGCGTGCGGGCGGGGATGTCGGTGATGAGTCCATACTGGACTTTCTCGAATGGCTAGTTGGCATCTGGGGCTCCGATTTGGATCTAGGTGTATAGGGCCGTGAAGAAGAAGTTGAAAACTGGGGGAGACTTATACGGGACGGCATATCGGTGAAAATTGTCTCGGGTTTGGTGACCATCCGTTTTACTGTGACACTGTTTGACAACGAAGGTTTGGGCGGGAAACAAAGGTGTTTTCTCTTGGGAGCAATGGGTAATGTTTCGATTATTGCTCTGCTAACTTGGTAAATTTTTGTACAGGTGAGTATTTTCCCGTAAAACTGACCGTGGACTAGGTCTTTTTGGCGAAGCAGCGCGTCCTGCGTGCTGGTGTTACAAGGAGTGTGTTGAAGCGAGATATTGACAATTAAAATGACTCCCAAATGAGTATACAGAATTGGACGAAGAACTATATGCAAGAGCTAAGGATAACACGAAGCAGAAGAAAGGACACAACACATGTTTTTACCTGGTGAGTGGGAATATGGACTAACAAGCAGAGAACATATAAACATCCACAATTAGGTGGGAGAGGCCTTCTTACAATATCCCGACAAAGAGATAATATGACGTCCGTGAAATTTTCACATCAATGAACGTCGTATGAAGTTTGCTTATTACCCAGCTTTGTCGTCTTTTCCCCGAAGCCCAGGAGAAAGAGCATCTTTTTTCCCATCCGCTGAAGCCGAAATTACAGATAGGCTTGGGACACCAGGTTTCGTTGTGCAGTGGACAAAGGTCCATTACATTTGCAGCCATGTTCATCCGTTATCCTAGTACCCCATCTCGAGCCGCCAGACAATGGGAAAAATCCCGGCTAGCTGGGAGAGTAAGCGAGAGAGAGACAAAAGCCGTCACCAACGATCGTCTTAGCAGGTCAATGCGCTCGCTGCATACCTGAAATAAATCGGACCCTACTCTATGACATCGACAATCGTCTTACACCACCATATCGCTATCGTTACTCTTGGAATGTTTTTATTTTTATTTTTATTTTTATTTTTCCTTTAACTATAGTCATTGAGCAACCGTATGATTCGGAGCTGTCTGCGTGTCCCATAGCTGTGGGCGGCCGCAACAAAGGAATGGAGTGGATATACAATTCCTGTCTAATAGATGGGAGTACCACTACTATATAACGCAGCCTTACAGAGATCAGCTCTAGGTTTTAATTAAAGTCAGAAGTGAACGTGTTGTGTTTTACATATTGCTGGCGGACAAAGTCAGAGGGATTTTAGCCTCGTCTAGCTTTAGTTGCAATGTCTAGACCCGTGCATTCCCAAAATCCCCGTCCTGATACTCATTGTTTTGAACCACTTAGGGCCACAGGAACCTTTAACTGACTTTCATGCGCAGTCTGTTTCGCGAAAACATAAAATAAACGCAATCAAATGACAACCCACGCGCGTCATAAACTCCGCCATCTGCAACTTCTTTGCCAGTTGCTACTTGCGCATCCATCACACCCGCAGCAGGTGAAGGGGTTGTCTTAAGCCAATACCCATACAAATACGACACCGGGATACATCAATTAAGAGAAACTGAACGTCGATGACCAACATCTTACGACTCGATAGCCTTGCTCTTCTTCTTCTGTTCAACCTTGAGCAGCAAGGCACGGTTGATATGAGGTAGCACACCACCAAAGGCAATCGTCGCGCGGATCAGGGTGTCGAGCTCCTCATCACCACGAATGGCAAGCTGTAGATGGCGCGGCGTGATTCGCTTGACTTTCAGATCCTTGGCGGCATTCTAGATACGGCATCAGCTTCATGTTCACTTGTGATCAAGTCCGGTATATGTCAAGACTCGTTTAAAAAAGGGTCTAGTGAGGGAGGAGGGGTAAGGGAATTACTCACGCCTGCTAACTCTAGAACCTCAGCAGTCAAATATTCAAGCACAGCAGTAACGTAGACGGCAGCTTTAGCACCCACGCGCATCTTGTTCTGGGTATTCTGCTTCAGGAAACGCTTGACACGACCGCAAGGGAACTGTGGCAATAACTCATTAGTATTCCGACTCAGTGGATATGATGCTGAGATACAAAGAGTATGTCATGCGCTGCGGCTGATTGAAATCATTGGAGCAATACAACATGATGTGAGTTGAATTCCAATTTCACAGATCCCCAAAGGTCCGCAACCCAGTCTATGACAACCGAGACGTGACGCGACATGCTGTGTACACAGGGCGATGATCAAACAAGAGAGAGTAGCGGGATATCGTGGGCCTGGATAGTTCGTATGAATGTTGGGTGACTATCGGAGCGGTTGAACTGCGCGGCGCTCCTGTGCGTGACGAGGGGCGACGGGCAGCGACGAACACATAGGATTCGGATAGACGAGGGGGCGAGGAGGCGAGGATGCGAGGATGCGAGGATGCGAGGATGCGAGAAAGAGTTATCGACAACGTGGTTAATATCTTACCTGCAGACCAGCGCGAGCAGAATGACTTTGCTGCTTCTTAGGGCCATCAACAGCCGTCTTACCGCCCGAACTCTTTCCGCCAGACGATTTGCCTTTTCCGCCGGCCATTGTTGACCTATGGTGATGATACTACTTAAAATATGGGGCGAGGGCGCGAAAGTCGAAGGTGGATTGAATCGATTGATCGATTGGAAAGATAACCTTGGTAAGATGATCTGACAATGGGTTTCGCAGGGGAGTTAGGCTATGAAGTGTATCAAAAAGTGTGTCTGGATTTGTTGATGTCTTGGTAATATGAAGCCGAAGACGCAAATGTGGATGTTGTTGAGAATGTTTGCGCGTCGGGATGCAGCAAAAATTGTTTTGTTGTGGTTGGTATTTTGGACGGCAAGCACCTGATCGAGTTTGTTCCCCCAAGCTCGATTTAGGAACAGCGGCAGTACCTGTAGTTAAGCCTGTAGTTAAGCCTGAGGTGCTCTGTTTTAGGCGGATTGGCGGCGTTGGCAGGTATTGGGGAGGCCCGAGGGACAATGACAGGCCTTGGTTGGTGTCCGGTGGTTAGCGTGTTTGGTAGGTACAGACACCTACACGATTAAACGGCAGTTGCAATGAATTGCAGCACAAACTGAGTTTGCCTGACCTGGTGAGGGAATTGGTGCTTGTGGTTATGCTGCTGCAGTGACGACCCCGCAGCAGTGCCCAGGTGCTTTCCGCGGATGAGTCGCTAAACCTTAGTTATCCGGTCTAAGACCGGGTAAACTTCGGGAAGGCGCTGATCATGTGTCGCTGAGGAAAGATATAACGGCTTGATGATGTCGTTGAAGATGGGTAGATAGGGCCCAAGCCAGGCCGGAGTTGCCACAAGCTCCTCCCAAGACGGCTGAAACATTAGGGAGATGGGCTCACTTACATCACAGGCCACCTTTATCAAGCCCCAGTGCCTCAAAAGCGCAACTTACCCAGAGCTTCAGCAGCCAGATTAGGCTACCCAGCATGACGACGGTCTGTCATTATGACCTTACCTATCAATCTTTGGGGTCGCAAAGACCTATTTTACCAGCTCGGGCTTTTGCAGTATATATAGCTCAATGAAAAGTAAGCTGAGCCGTGCATAGCCAAAGCAAGCAAGCAGAGAGAGTGTGTAGTTATATCCAAGAGAGGACGGGACCTACCAAATACCCACTTAAGGTGAGGTTGTTGTCGTCCGTCACAAGGCCGGAGAGCGGGCTGTGCTAAGCCTCTAAGTTGTGGCTGATCGCGCTAGGTAGTTGTTTCGTACCGCCACATGACAATGTTAAGTATTCCGTACTTATACTTAAGTTAGGTACGGTAGCTATTCCGTACCTGTATACGGACGTACGTATACGTAAGTACGGAATAGGATGTAGGTAGGTACAAGTGAACACGCCACAGTGCAGCCGATGCAGCGCCGTCGATAAGATGATTAAAGCCACCTGATAGGTGATGAATCGCGGCTTTGCAGCCCAGGTCCGAGCTTACAGAATAATCCAATCCGAATGCTTGGAAAACGCCACCTAAGGTACGGACGTACTGTACATTATTTCTTGCTGACAAGGTGGTTAGGTAAGCTACACATGTGAGTGAGACAGGTACCTACCTACCTGTACCGCCAAGCAAAGAAACGAGCCCTGCACGGACCTGGGCTGCAAAGCCGCCCTTAAGTAAGGAGATACGTCTGTATGATGAATATATAGCACGAACTGAACCATGGTTCTCTCACGCACTTATTCAACCGCCGGGTAGTGTACAGACAGATACCTACCCAGGTATATCATAGTGTCCGTCCCAAAATACCCTCCTGTTATGCCCTTCATAGGTAGTCCGTACGGACGTAGGTACGGATTAGGTATCCTAACACTTGGGCAACAACGTCGTGCCGGCGAATTACTGTGACTACCTACCTAACCTACCCCCAGGAAACGCTGTTTCCTGACCGGCATGGGCGTGCATTGACATCGAGCAGAACAGCTTTCTGGTTTAAAACAATACATTTATTCGCATAAAGTTATCTATGAAACTTGAACAGTGCATTAATGGATGAACCAATAGTGCGAACCGAATACCTAAGTTTTCTGACCTAGGGTTCGGTAGTAAGATTAAAAGATACCTAGCTAGATTCACAGAATAAATAAAACTGTTTCAAAGTTTCTCAATAGGGGAAAGGTGGGTAGGTAGTTACATAGGTAGCTGTGTATTCCGTATTGTGTATGCTGAAGGGTGAAGCACTCCATCGGCTAAGTAGCTTCTCCTACCCAGCTCGCTATTCCGTAGACTTATAGGTATTTTTTTCGTGGTAAGTCGAAATTGTATGTAGGTACTATTGCCATTTTCTTGACGCCGTTTGGGGAAGGCAATGCTTCACCCCAAGTCGGCACTTTCGGATAGGAACCTCTCTAGTCACAAGGTCGTTCCTCTTTGTCTCAGTCTCGATTCGCGCAAACGTAACAAGGCTGTGTATCGCCGTTGCCAAAAAAAATCGTAGACGGCTGTCTACATAACAAGACAGGTCTGCCAATAAACCACACGCCGTAGCTATCAGCCCTCGAACTACCGGTACTAGTAGAAAGTACGTCCGTAGGTAGCATTGTTTTCTCCACTTTTACCATCCACTTCAAGGTTTAACTTATAGAACTTATAGGAAAAACAAACGTACATGAAGTCAAGGAACGTGAGTTTATTATAAAATTGTTTTTTTCTGCCGCCATATCATAAGCTGTGTTGATTCGTAAAAAATGGGAGGCACTTGTAAGTGTAGGTACCCTACCTACTTCGTGCGGGCGTGGGCGATTTTTGGCGGAGCCACTACCTTTTGTACGGAGTACCTAAGGTACCTAACCTAAGAGGTACTACGCTAGGTATGTAGGCACAAAGTACCTACGGATTAGGTACGAACGTACACTCCTGGAAATTGCGTCGCGACTGTTTTCGTCCGCCGGCATGCTTGAAAATTATCCGGTTGGGCGGGAGACGGTCCCGCAAATTCCATAGTGGTGAGATGGCTAGGAGGATCTACACTATCTTGGGGTGGAATGGATGCGGACATCTCATTTGCGGCTTGAGACTTATATCTAGGTAATTTGAGACGTTGCAGCCTTAGAGTAGGTACGTACGGACGTAGTTATATAGAATTTTCATTTGCAGTTCTCAATGTGGACGAGCTCACCAGAATGGCCGAGAAGTAGGTACAGACTCGCTCCTGAGGCTGAGACAGGTGGGATGGTACCGATTGGAAGGTCGGTTTGTTGTAGTATACGGATCCGTACTTGCATAGTAGATGTGAGGTGGTAACGCGCAGTGCAAGATCACAAATGGTACCTTAGGTAAGTATGGATGTACCTTAGGTACTGTTAGGTAGGTACGTATAGGTAGTGTAGGTACACTTAGGTACTGGGTTTGGTGCTTCAGTTCGAAGTATACCTACAAGGTACCTAAGGTAGTCTATAAGGTAGCGGTCGTCAGCTAGGTACTACCTTACCTAAGGTACCTAGAGTCTATGGCGCTGACAACGTTGGTAGGTAGGTACCTAGCCCAAGACCTCATTACCAAGGTAGGTTAGGTACTGAGAAGCTCTGAGATTAAGTACCTAAGGTACCTAAGTGATAGGTAACCTGACGGAGGTAGATATACGGATTACATTACCGGGCATACTCCGGGTCGGTGTGGTCCTGCCGACAGTTGTCCGGGCGTTTCTCACAACATGAACTCTTCTAGGTACCTAGGCGCTTCGTACGCTTGGCTCCCTTGCAATATGTAACCCCTGCAATTACCTAGATACCGACATGTAGGTACGTCCGTAGTAGGTAGTAGGTAGGTATTACCCCATGCAAACAAGTCCAAAATCAGTGTGGTTGTCCGGCCAGGATCCGGCTATTCTCCGGACAGACACTGGAGCGTTGAACGTACATACCTTAGGTACCCAGCCTACCTAGTACACACCTAAGGTTCGTCAGGTACCAGCTCTAATTTAGGTACCTCTGTACGGACTACCTAGGTACCTTAGGTATCTCTCGGTACCTAAGGTTAGGTAGGTATTCTGTGTTTCGTGATTATCTGTCCGTGGGACATTACCTCAGGTACGTACGTCCGTACCAGGTACCTAATCTACCTAGGTACCTAAGGTATTACTTAGGTAGTGTACCTGTAGTGTGTTTCCCAGGAGGCAGTACCTACCTTACTCGGAGGTACCTTATGTACCTTAGGTAGGTAGTGGTGAGGTACCTGTATAAAGGGGGATTCCTGGTCTGCTACCTACCTAGGTACCTACCTATGTACGCAGTGTACACTACGTATAATATGCTTGGACGGTACCTATATATTTGACCAGTAAATGCGTCTATTGGCGTCGCCTTGTCTCCGTCATTAAATCTTCGTATCGTCAAGGGGTCAACAGTGAAGATGCAGTGTGTTGTAGGTATTCCTTAGGTAGGTACCAAGTGTAGCCCGTAAGTAGAAAGTACCTGAGGTACCTACCTACCTAGGTAGGTAGGTAGGTACCTAAGCACTCGAAAACCTGCCTAGGTAGTACCACACTACCGGGTCCGGGATCTCTTGGCTGAGGCCATCAGGTCGCATCGTTGAGTCCCGGCGCGCATGCCTACCTACCTACCTACCTACTACATGTATGTACGTAGGTAGGCACCACACGATGCACCGTAGGTACCTACATATGTAGATGTTAGGTACGGACGTATGATGAGGCTTTGTCGCGTCTCTGGTACCTACCTATGTAGTCCAGCATGGTCAGATGGCTTATTACTATACTTTAGGTACGTATTCGCTGCTTCGCCTCCCTACCTATCAGAGGCCAGCAGTGTCACCTCAAATACCTACCTGCCTACCTAGGTAGTGTGGTATTCCGCATAGAGAGGTACATAGTAGTAGCTGGCTTGTTTCGGAAATTGACTTTTGATTCGACACCTGATTTTACTCGGTTGTTTACTTCTTGCGTCTTAGGAATGACCGTTATCTGATTGACGATGTCCAGATGAAGTGAGAAGATGGCGGTACCAGGTACGTATCAAGGCCTCAGCAGTGTCCATGCGGTACCAGGTACCTACCTAAGGTGCCTACCTAGGAAGTAGGGTGTACTACGGTTCGATAGATTCAAGTACGGACGTACCTCCATACGGAATATGTAGGTACCTAGTCCAGTTATGTAATACATACCGGTAGAAGTAGGTACGGACGTATGGGATAAGTACCTAGGTAGATACTTTGGTCTACGGATCCGTACGGAATATGTAATAGGTATCTAAAGGAAGTTGACTACAAAGTACCTACCTAGGTAGATACCTAGGTAGGTATGTACTAGGTATGGATCCATCCGTACTTTAGGTACCTACTTAAGTGTAATATAGTACTATCTATTCCGCAGTTGGCATTGCAAGGACAATTAAGAAAAGGGGGTTCTGCCATGGACCTAACAATCACCTTCCCTTTACCTGGTAATATCCGTCTTCTGTCACATCTGGCTGTTCTTGTCAACCAGATAGATCAGAATGTCATGAGGCACTACGGAATACACTAGATCATAGGAGTTACGCTACATTACAATGTGTACGGACGTACCTATCTATCTCCTTAATCGCGACTCGCGAGACTTAAGACCTACCCCAGGTACGGATCCATACTACATCTGCGCCTAGACGCTACACTATGCTAGGAAGTAGGTACCTACTACAGGTATATAGCTCTCTCTAATCCGTACGTACCTAAGCTAATGTCGGATTTCTATCCGCTTAGAACCTAACAATAACTCGGCTCTACCCTAAAGTCGATGAGAAATTACACTATCAATTCCTAGTTTCTTACCTCCTGACAGTGGTGAGTGAACCTGGCGGTAGCTCTCATATATCACTTACTGATGTTTCAAAAGAGCGCATAGGATTTTCCGTGGACAGCAACAAACTGGGATTCCTGGTCGCTTTAATGCTGCCTACCTAGGTGCGCTTTCTGCTTTCTGCAAATTTGATTACGCTGTATCTAGTGTTAGGTAGGGAGATCATGTACACTTAGGTACATAGATAGGTACCTTAGGTAGTAAGGTAGGTACATATCTAGGCTTTTTGCTGAGAAGGATCATGAGCTTTCGAGAAAATCGACTGTGGTCGACTCCCATCGGGCGACATGCCAAGCCTTAGGTACCCATGTCTTTTTAGCTTCCGCCCGCTGCACCGTCTTGAATTACCTTAGGTTCACTTAGGTAAGCTACCTACCTATAAGTAAGCTAGGTAGGTAGGTACCTGGTAGGTACCGAATCTTAGGTAGGGTACGGACTACAACGATAAGATAAGTACCTAAGATAGTGTACCTAGGTACAGTAAGTACCACCTAGGTACCTAGCTCTATGTGATTACCTACCTACCTAAGGTAAGTAACCTACCTCTCATCCTGTACTAACAAAATGAACTTCAAATGCTGGCTAATTGATTAGGAAGAAGATGTACTGACAGTTATCCGTGAATCGATTGGCTCTTACCTACCCTGTCATTTACCGAGGTACCTACCTTAGGTACCAATATATCTACCTAGGTAGGTACTTACGGAATACGTGCGTAGGTGCCCAATGAGATAGGTACCTACCTACCTACCTAGGTAGGTAGGTAGGTAGGTAGGTATACCTCAGGTACTTAGGTACCTACGTCCATAGGTAGGCATGAGGTGTATACTACCTAGGAACGCAGTACACCTGCACATGTACTCACACTACGGACGTACCTACACTATGAGATACGCTTCATGTCTCCTATTTTATCCTCTACACTACCTACCTACCCACCCAGGTACAAACTACCTAACAAGTACTACTTACATGACTACCTATACGCATCTGTCAAGTGAGCATACAGATGTAGGTAGTGTAGGTAAAGTATGTCGAGATTTGGTCGTTTCTTTTTGTCCTGTTCTGCTTTTTGTCATTGTCAACAGAGCTTCCAGGAGAAGCTTCAATGCATCCTGTATTTATAGGACCGCTATGCTACTTCCGTACGCTAGAACTGCTTACGGGAATACGAGGTCATATAATTCATGACCTCTGACTGCTGGCTGCAGCTGTCGGGCTCGGGAAAATGGGGATCGAGGGGCAGACAAACAAGAATCTTCATGTAACGCTAAAAGAACAAGCATAAAAAAAAGAGCTGGCTGCCAGCTGTGCCCTGTTCCGGAGAGGCGTCACGCATCAGTAACCTCCCGAGTCCTTTTTATTACCTAGTGTAGTGCAATATCGCCGACGTACGGTACGGACTTCTTTTTTTCTTCCCTTCTCTTCCCTGTGTTTTTTCTTTCATGCGGTACATTTTCTAGAGTTAAGTTAGGTACAATAACCATGCTCATTTGATCTCTTCCATATATTTTCCCCACACAACTTTAATCCAACCATCCAAACAAAACGGTGAGCAAAATTTCTCTCCTCTTCGTTCTCCCAGGACAGTGCTTCTTTCCCTCCTCGTCATTTGTTAGGACAGATCCCTTTTTTTTTTCCTCTTCTCCTTCTTTTCCATGTTCCGTGTCTTCTGAGGAGGGGGAATAATAATAATCACAGAGCCACAACAATACCTAACCTCCCTTTCTCGCTTCTGTACCATCACCAACATCACCATCCCTTCATCCTTGCATGGCCCTGACCTTGGCTTGTGATCCACGAACAACGTGATACACACCTAAGCTCTTCGGTTTCCTGCATCTGACCTGACCGCCCAACCAATCTTTCTCCTGCCCGATCTCTCGTCAACCAACCAGCCTTCTCCATCTGCATCCCACCAACCTCCATCAGCTCCATTCCCACATCGAGTTGCTGTTGTTGCTGCTGCTTGTCTTTATCGCTGTCCATCGTTATCGCTGCTGTCGTTGTCGCCCTCGTCTTCACTATTGCTATTCCTGTTGCCGCTTTCTCGTTTTGCTACGCGACATATTCGTTGTTGCCTCACTTGCCACCACTGTTTTTATTGCAGGTCGTGAACATTTCGCTGTCTCAAAACTGACCTTTTTTCGTGGAATAAGGAGCAAAAAATCAGTAGAGTCTCAACAGGCTCAGTTGTTTCCCGACCGCCGTCACGCGGCTGATTCGCTATTATCGCATTAGGTCGCTTATATTCGCTCCAGTTCCGTTTAGCCCCAACAAGGGAGCTGCAGACTGCTGGTCGCCCGCAGCAGCTGCTGCATCTGCCCTTTTTGCCCATCTCGCCCAAGCAAGTATGAACCGCGAAGACATGTATTATGATTATCCCGCCGCCGCCGCGCGCTCACCAGGCTCCATGAGACAAGGGTATGCCACGGTGGGCCTACCTGCGGGATTAGGAGGCAGCCGGCAAGGTCAGCGCCCGCTAGATCCCCATAGTCAGCACCTCGCCGCCTACGGACACGATGACCGTCTTGCGGGGGCCTCGGGCTACGAATCACTGCAGAGGTTTGATCGAATACCTCCCAATGCTATACATGCTGGGTATATGTTGGACAACAATCAAACCTGGACTTATAATGGAGCCATAAGCCCCTTGAGTGGACCCATGAATGGCAGTAGTCGGCTGGGCGTGAGATCGGTTAATAGACGTGCTGCCTTGCCATCGGTTAGTCATCCCTCCCTCCTCCTTCGACATAGTCCATGTTGACCTAACTGTTTCTTATTGCTAGACATGGACCGATCAAGCTGGTGTAGCGATGCCGCCGATGTCCCAAATGTTCGAACAAACCTTGGTCATGAACGGTAACGAACATGATATGTCCGTTATGGCTGCTGACACGCGCGGCTTGATGACAACTCCTGCGTCTGCCGATACAGAGCAGCTTATCCCCACTGCGATTGTTATAAAGAATATACAGTTTCAGTGCAGGAAGGAGATTTTGCAAGGGCTCATGGCTTCTATGAATCTCCCACAGCCATATGCGTTCAATTATCATTTCGATAAGGGGGTGTTTAGGGGCCTTGCGTTCGCCAACTTCTCCAACGCGGACGATACCGCCCTCGTGATTCAGAAGATGAATGGACTCGAAGTCATGGGGCGCAAGCTTCGCGTCGAGTACAAGAAGATGCTACCACAAGATGAACGCGATCGGATTGACAGAGAGAAGCGAGAGAAACGTGGACAGCTTGAAGAGCAGCATCGTGCGCCTCTTCCAATTCACCAACAAAGTGCTCTTCAGGCTCTTGGTGTCAGCGTGAAGCAGCAGCCAAGCAATTCCCCTCTGCGTATGTTCACAAAAAAGCACTGTTATCTCCTCTCCCCGCCTACTCACGTGTGTATGCCTTGCGTGTCCTTAGCTGATTATAAGTCCAGGCGATGTCGACCTGAATGATCCCGCCACTCTCGAATTTTATACGCAACTAACCATCTTCAAAAATGATCCGACTCGCGAGGTTCATATTTTTCCCGCCGACATCATGCCAGAGCAGCGTCGACAGATACACATCTTAGCGCATAATATGGGCTTGGAGCACAGGTCCGTCGGCGAAGCAGACCGTAGACAGATACGGATCATGAAGCGGCCCGAAAACTCGCCGCCTGTGCATGCCCAGAATCAGCCTCCCAATGTATCTTGGGAGGATCATAGGCGTGGGTTGAGTCGTGCTGCCACTTTCGATTTTGCCGAATCCCGCATGGGCTCAAGTGCTTACCACACGCTTGGCCGACAACACCCTACGTTGGCATTACCCGGTAGTCCGGAGAATGGTGTACCCAATAACCTCCGTGCCGCAAAGAGCTTTGCCGATCTCCGAGCCCACAGTCCCAGCCCTGCACCTTCGGGTTCTAGCTATGCCGGTCTTGGAAACGGCCTGGGGGTTCGTTATAGCGATTTCTCACAGACCTCCCTGACGCCACCGAATTTGACTCCAACCACAGCACACAATGCTGCTGCCAGTACTGATGCATTACTATCATCAAACATGAGTTCCCTGGCCATTGGCTATGATCCGAATGGTTCCCAGATTCGGAACCGAGAGACTCCAGGAGCAATTGGAAGTCAGCGACCGGGTGCTAATGGAACTAGCGCCCGCAACAATCCGGAGCGACAGCCACGTGGTCCAGAATGGGGAGAGACGGGTTCTGGCTTTAACGGGCGCGGCCGTGGTCATATGCAAAGAAGTAGCGGTAAGCGTTCGGATCTTGAACACTATTTTCAGCGCTAATCATGCAATCTCTCCAGACTCCTCCGATGCTGGTCGAAATTCGGGCAGCTCGCGTTTCCATTGATCGCCATCGCGAAAGGAAACTTGTTCCAGAACCACAATAAGCCACAACGGCCCATCGACTCGGTACTACTCAACCTTGGAACGCAAGGATCCCTCTTAACTTGAATGCTTTCTTCCAAGAGGCCTATGCGGACTTGCGGTGTCCTGGGATCGAATCCAGACATCGAATTCAAAGATATTTAAAGATAAGTGTGTGTCCGGGTCGTGCCACGGTCGTGTCGTTTTATCCCGACCTTCGCCACAAGCTTCAAGCTCCCCTGGACAACAAATTGTTCCCACACGAGAAATGATTTATGATATAGAGCTACAGCCTGTTCCATGGATCGGATGTCATTTGCTTCCCGTCACCCCCTTCGCCAGCCCCTGGTTCGATCACGTGTCTCCTGGTCGATATAAGTCACTCCCCTCCCTATCCCGCGGCGTCGCCTTTTGACTATTTTGTAATTTGATGACTACTTCTGCGGGTCTGCTGTATCCGCACAGTTCGTTGTTTCCTCTTTTTCAAAGAATCTGCTTGTGCAGAGATCCGGCTTAACGCGAATGGAAATGGAGCAGGTGGGGAAGTTTGAAAGTTACTGGAGGCGGCAGATGAGACCGATTATATGATCTTCAATCATTCTATGCTACAACAACCCCTGATGACCCGGTAAACGAACCATCTCTGGATACAATACAGCAAATTCATGGGCGACCATTCACGGCTTGACGATTCCACTCCTATACCTGCGGGTGTGTTTGCGGGCTTCTATGCTGACCTTTCTAGATGGGTTAGCAACGGAGACCTGGAGACCTCCTTGACGATAGCTACGTTGTTACGACGCATATGCACGTCACTATAAAAAATTTCTCAGCGGCGATGCAAGTTGGCCGGAGCTCCACTAAGACAACCCTGCTAATGACTGTTCTCGCGGCAGAGCAGAATCCCGGGTTGTCATAATGGCGGCCAACACACCGACCACTGACTGGACACGAAGAACGAAAAAATGAAGTCGACGGAAGTTTTTTAACTGTAGTTTTCTATCATTTCTGTTTTTGTTTATTCAGCTACTGGACGTTTTTCCGTTAGCGGCGATTGCGATGATCTGAGGCGGCGAAGAAGAGGAGCGAGGAAGCAAAGGTTTCAAGAATTTTTGTATATTGGACGTGCCGCCATTTTTCCGCCTATCTCTCGAATGTATTGAGCATTGCGATTTCTTCTGGCAATCCGTACAACTGCAGTACAACTATAACGGTTAAGATATTGATATGGGCCACAAAGCGAGGAGGGTAGGATTAAAGACGTGAGCAAAATCGTCATCGGTTTAAAGTGGGTGGGGATCTATGGTGAGATATACAAAAGCTCCCCTGACTTAGGATTTGTACAGCAATAGTGAAAAAGCATTTTGGTGGTACCTAACATCTGCCTGACATTTATATTCATTCCCTCAACCCAACAGTATGCGCACATGTTAGATAGGTAGTCAGCGACATCCATGTTCCCTTAAGCCGGTCGGTGTCGCCTCTTTAATAGGCTACCAGTCTTCCGGCCTCAAGAAATAGGAGTTGAAATATATGAGCCATTGATGCCTCCGTCAGTACGTCGAGAGATGCTCTTCTTGGTAAGTCAATGAACCGCTACGGGTATCAGGTAGGTCAGGCGAGTACCTTCAGCTGTGCAAGAAACCGAGTCATTTTGGCCATCCTTATTATTACAAATATCTACTTAATGTATGATGGACAGTACAAAGTATTTCCCCGAGGGGCCTCAAGACTATCAAACCTACCACGGACTACGGATACCCATGCGGCTAATAAGGCGCTGCCCAATACAGCACCGCAGAGTGACTTTGTCAAAGTCAACTGCAAATGTACCTAGCCGAAATGATGGTCGCGTAGAAGTATGTAATGGTTGTGATTTTCGATTATACTAATCTGGATTGCGCAAAGAATTGTAGGTATATTCCGTATACCTACCTAGCTACCTGGTAGGTACCTACGTACGTACCTACGGACTACTACTATCTACGTATACCTACAATGTGCGGCTGGAATCGGTGCGCAGCCCCACACCAGCCACACTCGGGATGCTTGATACCTACGGACGTGCGGACGTACTCCAAGGCTTTTCAAAAGATGGGAAAGAAAACTCGACCAAACGACCCTTGGGGGTAAGGGCAAAATAATTCAGATTGTCCCCAAAACGCATTTGGCATCAGCGTAGGTTTCGGTGGTAGATTGACATGATGTCGTGCTGTAGTGTATATATAGACACCACAATCGTGTGGCTGCGAATCTCTCTCTCCGAATTGGGATCGCTGTCAGGGGAAGTCCGGGGTTTACCGTCGCCGTGGCAGGGCTGCAGTATCATACTCCTACACTACACATGCAACCCAAACGAGCGCTCCTATTTAGTGTATAAAGACTTGACACCCCGATCACGGCAGTGGAAAGATAGATGCCACCATCGCATGGTCTCCCTGATGCGCAATAGCCTCCACCACGTGCAATGCGGTGTTTCCCTCCAAGTCCACTCGGTTAGAACTGCAAGGTTTAGCCACTATTGCAAACCCGTGCCAGCAGGCCACTGGCAATGAGACTCATCAACTGCCATAGTCTCGACTTCGAGGAATTCATACAAGACATACCAAGATATGCTATACTTTCGCACACCTGGGCCGAGGAAGAAGTCAGCCTCGACGACATCAGAAGGGGTGACGATGTCTGGCGGACAAAGAAAGGATGTGAGAAAGTTGAAACAACTTGTCGTATGGCGCGTGTGCAGGGCATTGACTACGCGTGGGTAGACACATGCTGCATTGACAAGTCCAGTAGTGCAGAGCTATCTGAGGCTATCAACTCCATGTTTGCTTGGTATCGAGATGCCGCGGTTTGTTACGCCTGGCTATCCGATTTTGAGCGAGATCCAAATTTCGACATGACGGACAAGGCCGTGCTCGACTCGTTCGAGTCACGCGAGTCCCTCATGGACCCAGAGAGGGGCTTCGATGACCCGCCTCCCTTGACGCCGATGGAGCTCAACCTCCGCAACCGTATCAGCCAAAGTCTCGGGAAATGTCGGTGGTTTTCTCGCGGCTGGACGTTGCAGGAACTCATTGCGCCGAAACACCTCGAGTTCTATGACTGTCACTGGGATTGTTTCGGATCCAAGGCCCAGCTGGCACCGATCATGTCCTGGATTACAGGTGTCGACCCCACTGTATTGAAAGGCAGTCCCTTAGACCAGGTGCTTGTTGGGCGGCGCATGTCGTGGGCGGCAAAGCGTCAGACGAGACGTGTCGAGGACATGGCGTATTGTCTCCTCGGCATCTTCGATATCAACATGCCACTTCTGTACGGCGAGGGCGAGAAAGCCTTTGCCAGACTACAGCAAAACATTGTTGCGTCCAGCAATGACTTGTCCATCTTTGCCTGGACAGCCTCCCTCAGTGACAGCCGTGCCTACCGGAGCCTATGGGCCAGCTCGCCCAGCGAATTCAAGTCCTGCCGGTTTCTCGTCAAGCCCGCGCTTGAGTGGAACACCGGCCGAGGCGAATACAGCGTCACGAGTCGCGGGCTGCGCACCATCGATATGATTAGGATCGTGCACGGCGAGTCCTCTCGCGCAGGGAGCTACTTCTTACCGCTTGACTGCGTGGATGCGCGCCAAAAGAAAGACATCCGTTTCGTCTCGCTAGAGCAATACGGCCCCAGTCTCTTTGCGCGAAGAAAACCATGGCTGTTCGATACGGTCGTGGACATAGATGTCTCACTCGCCTCTAGACTATCGCTGCCGCAATATATATGTTGCAGCGAGAGCCCGGATCTCGAGACCTTGGTAAGGTCGAGCCGAATAGGTTCCGTGCAGATCAAGTTCTCGCTCGAGGCTTTCGACGAAACAAGCACCACTGCGTACCCCGAGGCAGACTGGGACTTACGAAACTCAATCCTCTTGAGTTACCGTCGACGACACTTTTGGGGCTGCTGGCGCATCCGCACCATGGCGCAGGAGCCCGGCGTGTGTGTTGTCTGTGTGCAATCTGACGGCTGGCTCTTATACGGCATATTCTCCTGGCACGATTTTCCTCCCAAAATGGAGCAAAGCGGTCTGCTCCCATCCATGGTAGCTGATATGTTGCAAGGACTACCGGGGCGGACATCCGCGCTCTGTCCGCCGTGGAATCATACGCTCGAGCTTTGCGAGCAAGATGCGAGAGACAGCGGCGACCAGGAAATCGTACTCACGACGTTGCGGGTCAAGAGCTGTAAGCTTAATGAGACCTGGAAGGGCAGGTCAAAAATTAAAATGCGACTGCGTCGGTTGTTTGGGAAAACTGGTATGGCCATGAACGGACATGCGCGATGATCGAAATAGATAACTACTCTTGGGGGTAAGGTTCCCTCACCTCTTCCATTAATCAAGCAAAGGGGTTTTTGTTGGCAATCCTTAACGACGAATGAGACTTGGTGGCCAAAGTGCACAGCGTTAGACATCAGAAATTTAGATAGAGAAGTTTATATCCGTGGGTGCCTAAGACTACAAATGGGTCACTCACAAGGTCTCGAACCAATCCAAATAAAAAAGATGGAAGGTTTTCGGTATGGCGGAGCAAGCAAGTGACCAAATTCTAGTCGATCACATGACCTAGTGGGAAATAATTCGTGCCGTCGTGGCGTTTCTTTGATGATGGATAAACAGGAAGTCACACTAAACAAACCTAAAAGCAGCGACGTTCCCAGCACTCACATCGATATAGTCACTTCGCATACACCCAGCTCTGATAAGCCGATGAAGCCAAGGCCAAGATGTCATAGACTTGCTATTAAACACCAAAGCAAACCTCGATTCATATCCACACCGCAGGCTCGGGTACTTGCAACTCGACCTCATGGGGCTTTGAGTCAGAATGCCACCACGGAGTTCCCACCTAGAATATTGAGACGATTCACATACATACCAGCAAGAACAGAAGATGGCGTTCGTAATATTCACCGAACCAATGCCAAGAACAGTTGTGGATCGAACCATTGTATCAGTAATCTATTGTATTAGCTAAAAAGGCGAAACACAATGAGGCCAGGAGTAATTAACAGATGGAAGGGTCTACATATATGTATATATATATATATAGCTAGTTTCACCTAGAAGAAATACCTGCTTGTGTGGAGGGAGGGAGGCATCGAAGTTGTGAGGTTGACATGAACACTGCCACGAATGAGATTTGTCGATAGCGGTGGCATCGATACACTTTGCAGAACTTCGGATGGCTTTCTGGATACAGAATCTCGAGCTTCGCAACCATTCATCATATCTACCAACAACCAATTCTTTGATCTATGAGCCACCCGGACCGCCGAGAAGAGCGAATCGTCTCACAATACCAGGTCCATATTCTTGATACTAAATAGGAGTTAGTCATTGGCTCTGGTGGCAGTCTCTTGTACATAAGTGTGTATCTTGACTTGGAAAGGAGGGAAAGAGAAGCGAGTCACTACCTACCTCAGCCTTGGTATGACAATACGACCTGAACTCAGGTGTTTGGCCTAGCAGACTCCCCCCAAACCATGGTCCATGTCGTTGCCGCTTATGTGTAATGACTTGAACCTCTAAGCCGCCACTCTTGGCACCACCACTGCGAAGCTCGCTCTGCCGAATACGATCATCTACCAGATGCTTGATATCACGTTGTAACCTCCGCCCAAAATCCTTATAGAGCGTGCTGCCTCCAGAGAGCACAATATTCTTGTAAAGCCCTCGCCGCACGTCGATGGGACTTGATTGGATTACGCTGTCAACTACTACGGGCAGTGGTGTCAGAAAGTCGGAGGAGTAGATTTCAGGGTTAAAGAAGATCTCAGGAGCCAGGAACCGCTCATAACCCACGTCAACGGTAACTTGGCGGCCACCAGGGTGAGACACGACGTGCTTGAGGAAGCGACTACGGTCGCGGTCGAAGCGTGAGAACTCTTTGACAATGTCGGGGCAGACGTAGCAGTATTCTTCCTTAATTTCCTGGGCAGTCTTCAGAGAGCTATCGGGCTCGCCGCGGTCACGGAGTAAGGACTGCACAAAATAGGTAATATCTCGCCCTGCGATGGGGATAGACTTGATGGAGGAGCCAATGACGTAGCCCTCAGCGACGGGAATGACGTGGGTGACGCCATCGCCGGAGTCGATTACGGTACCAGTCAAAGAGCGGTCGGTCACCTTTGTCGACGTCCAGGAGGCCGCGAGTGCTAAAACGGCCTGAACGGCGATGTAGAGGCCGGCGCAGTTGAAGGACTCGAAAAAGATCTCGGCCGTGTTCTCACGATTCTCGGGGGGGTTCAGGGGCTGGCCAGGCCGAGGTTAGTAGCAAATTTCGCGTGGCCGACCTTGCGGCTCATGAAGTGGTGTGCATACAGGTTCGGTCAGAAGAAAATAGTGATCTTCTGGTTCTACCCGGAGGTACTTGAAAATGGAGTTGGACCAGAATCTTTCCATGTGGTCCTGTGTATGACATGTCAGCTATCTGTCACCCATCAAGAGTGCAAAGGACAAATATTTGACAAATTTCCTACCCAATTTTCGATCTGGCCATGTCGGATAGGATAATGAAGGCCGTAACCTAAGTTTGTCAACTCATCGACCTCCTATTACGCGTCACCGCGTAAGCACACGTGGAGAGACCCAGAGGTCGTACCTGGACCGTTCGAAGCGGCTATGGCCTCGTCACCAATAAAGAAATCCAAATCTTCGGTGCCGCGTTTCATAGAGAGGTGGCCGGTAGGGCCGGCACCACCTGTAAGAAAAGAGGGCTTATTCGCAACGGCTGGGCGGCCGGAACCGGTTCCGCCGCTCCCACCAGCTGGGCCTTTTGTCGCGATGGCAGTTGGGAAGACGAAGGAGGGAGAGTCGTTACCAGCGAAACCTGTCGAACAAAAACAGAGGTTGTGTATTAGCATTTTGTAATTGAGGGAATAAATAATAGTAATGGCGGAACAAGTGCGCGCTCCAATTGACTGCACTTGAAGAGGAGCCGGCGAAGAGAGGGACAGCGGGGATCGGAGTGGAGGGAAAGCAAATCCCATTCTTACCAAGCTTGGAGAAGCCGGTGCCGCTACAATGCACGTGAAATTATTAGCATAAGAAGATGGCAAAGTTTGTCGCAATCCCCCGTGACATCAAGCAGGCAGAAGAGCGCAACGTACTTGTCCATGACAACGGCGGGAGTCTGGTTTGCCATGGCGAGGAGACAGAGGTGGTAAAAAAGCGCAGGGCTTAGTAGAAGTTATTCCGAGGATCGAGACCACCCTATAAGCTGAAAATTCCTGATCAGATGTTAGAGAAGGACTATGGCGACGAGACGACAACAATGTTGGTGATGAATACCAGTTGGTCAGTTGGTCGATCGTCAGCTATCCAGGCCTGTCCGATAGGAATTCAACGGGGTAGGTTATTCCCCATAGGCCAAGGCAACTTGGTAAGAAGGGTAGAAAGTTGGTGATACTGGTTTGTCACCTAGATTGGGGAGTGTTGGATTCGGTGTGTGGGCTCGAACGATGGGCGATGACGATGTGGAATGACGAGACCTCTATTCCTGAAAGGTAGCCGGTGAAGGTCGGTAGGATAACCAGGGTAGACATTGCTTATGTAATTGTGTTCATCAAACCTGGTTATGTAGATATCGGGGGATGCCTGTTCTGTTGGCGGGGTTGATATGGGCATTAACGTCCGTTACGGACCTTAAGGTAAGGTACCGGTACCTACATATGCAGCATCGTGCATACATGGCGGTGGCTGGCGGCTGTGAACAGCCGTCCTCTGGATACCACCTCAGCTTCACTCTCATCTTCGTCTCTCATAACCCCGAAATGCATCTATAAATGAATCGAAGCACCAGTGATGATATGAATCAAGAAATTCAGAATCAACTTCCCGTTTCCATCCCAGATTTTGTTCATCTGCCTGCGTCAATTTTGGCATGATAAGATTGATGGAGTTCCCGAGGCAAGTTCTATCTCCAATCATTGAAAATACACTCTTTCCAATTTGTAAAGTTACATCTGGGCGCCTCTGGTTATTGGCAATTCACATTGATGGAGTAGATGCGGCGCCCATGCTTGCCAGCTCGTTTTGCATCAAGTCCTTCTACCTACCCTATAAAAACCATAGGAGCTATACCTACCTCGAGCACTTTGCCCAGCTATGAGTGCCTACCTCAGCTTGCCTCATCTGGCTGTGCCTTGGACATCTACACGCCTGACACGTCACAGTACGTCTTGGCCTGTCTTTGATGGTTGGATGTTTCGATGCTCCAGAAGCTGGCGTTGTTGACTAAACTTCCGTTAATTCGAGTTACCTACCTGTTTTCTTGTTTTATCCGTACTCCTATCTTGATCCGTCCCTCTTATTATTAATACCCTTGCTCAGTAGCTTATCATTCCTTATTCTGCCCGGTTGTGTCAAGTTCAGTGCCCTCAAGAGGGTGCATTTTCTGTCTATTGATCTCTGGCACATAGGCTCATATAGTTTTACGTCAGGCTCTATTATATACGCACTAGACAGCATTCATTTTTCCCTTTGATTTCCCTTCACCAGCAAGAAACTGCTAGACTTGTCCGCATAAACGGCAATCAAATGCTACACCCGGCTCAAGGCCGTGTCTAATCTCCTATCAGACAAATGACATTTCTTTCTCGGTCAATATGTCGAAACCATCGGAGCCACAGCAGTCTGTAGGGACATCACGGCAGGAACTGGCGCCTCTGCGGACCTACTATCACCAAATCCGCTCTCTTCTCGGAAAACGAGGCCCCGAAGCAGATGAGGCCACATACCCTGAAGAAGCATCCACTACGGCTGATCACCATTCCACAACTTCTCACAGCCGTGAATTTTGTGATGCTATCGTCGACGCCAGCCATTCCGAGCAGCATACAAGACAAGAGCAAGCCAAGCTTCCCACGGTAGATGGTGCCACTGATAGACTCAATAAACGTTGGAGCAAACCCGTTGCCGCCATATTCATACATGCTGGCGCTGGTTATCACAGCACCGCAAATGAGGAACATCATCTTAAGGCCTGTAGCGAGTAAGATTGCTCAAACGAGTCTTTCTTAAATGTAAGATATAGTCGCACTGACAGAAAATTTTCCAGGGCTGCTCGTGAGAGCATGAAGATACTCAGGGGAGGGCACTCCGCCATCGAGGCGGTGGAAGCTGCTATCAGAGTGCTCGAGAATAAAGAGATTACAAATGCCGGCTATGGTAGCAATCTGGCTATTGATGGCACTGTAGAATGTGATGCGACGGTGGTGGATCATTTTGGACGCAGCGGAGCCTGCGGTGCGGTGCCGAGTAAGTCTCACTCACGGTGTAATTTGTTTCTCGTGAACCTCTTTCTTTCCTTTCCTGTCCTGTCCTGTCCTGTCTTTTCGCCGAGGGCACGCTCCACTGACAGACCAAATAGATATAAAAAATCCTATCACCCTAGCACGGGTCATACTTGAGAGTAGCTACAAGCCACTCTCACTCCGCCGTGTACCTCCCAACCTCCTCGTCGGTGAAGGTGCCAGAGACTTCGCCAAGAGTGTAGGCATAGAGCTTGTGGCGAATGACGATTTAATATCCAAAAATGCCCGTGATCGTTTTATCCGATGGAAAGATGACCTGAAGCGGGCAGAAGACAGGGAGGTCCCAATGACGCCATCCAGTCGCGGCGAGACACCTCCACAGTACGACCAAGATGCTCGTAGAGAACATACGAACGCTATTTTGACAGGAACTTGGAACGAGGGACAGCCAGATTCACCGGCCTGCGGCTCGCCTTGGCCCACTCCATGGAATTCCGGATCACATATAAGTACCGCGTCCGCTGCTAAAACCCAAGCCTCACCCAAGTCTGCTCCTGAGCGCAGTCCACTTAGTTTTCTGGGAACCACATTATCGCACAAACGCCAACGGTTTCTACCAGCTCGCAGTGATGAGTACGTGGATAATTATGCGGGGGATTACAGTTCATCCCTAGAACCAAGTGACAGGACCGGGCTAGGCCAGGGTACATCATGCCCGCCCCCTCACGATGGGGCTTGTGACGAGAAAGATTCCATGGTATCCGAATTCACGGAAAACCATGCTCATGATGAATCGGTGAAATTGGAGCGCGATAAAAGTATGGAGGACCATATCACAGACACAGTAGGTGCCATTGCTATTGATCAATTGGGCCGCATGGCGGCGGGTTCGTCGTCGGGAGGCATAGGCATGAAGCACCGAGGGCGCATTGGGCCAGCAGCCCTGGTTGGCATTGGCACAGCCGTGATTCCTGCTGATGCAGATGACCCGGAGGGTATAGCAGTAGCAGCCGTAACAAGCGGCACGGGCGAGCATATGGCAACAACGATGGCTTCTCAACGATGCGCCGAGCGCATCTACCAAGGCAGTGTCCGTGGTCCAGGAGGCCGAGACATGACCGAGGACGACGAAAATGTCATTCTCGAGAGTTTTATTGCCAATGATTTCCTAAACCATCCCGGTGTCAGGGAGTCCACGTCAACTGGCGCTATCGGAGCCATGGCGGTAAAGAAGGCACCCGGGGGCTACTACCTATATTTTGCACATAACACTGAGTCTTTCGCCTTGGCTTCAATGGGCTCAAACGATCTGGGACCCTCGTGCGTAATGTCCCGAATTAACGAGGGCGGTCACAACATTGCACAAGGGGCTCGCAAGATCCGAACCTAACAGGATAGATACTTGGACAGGTGACATTTCAAAACACACTTTTTCTAGACAAACAAGTCTGAACTTCCTGTTGGATCATGATACGGCATTTGATACCCTCAAACTAGTTCTCTCTTTTCGCGTTCCTTATTATCATTATCATTATCATCACCGTTAGTAGTATTAATATTCATAATTATTCTTTCCTCTTCTTCAGGCCACTGCTTCTTCGACTGGTTGAAATGAGCGATTTGGCACGAGACTGATAGCGTAAGATGGGACCTATCCTAGGGTTGGTTCAAAAGGAGCATGCAGGCGCATCTGGGATAGATAACCGGAGTGCAAGGTAGGAAGGGTAGGAATACCAGGTAAACAGGCATCTGGTGCAAACATTCACTGCCCTACGTTACTCAACGTCCTTTGAAAAATACACTTGACAGAACCATTAGCCAGTCCATTACTGCTTCGACGTCTTTCCTCCATTATAGTTGCTTTCGGTGATGCAGGTATTAACTAAATCACTTGCAAGATGGCATGCATTCAGCTATGGTTTTTTTCTTCGAATCATGAAACAGGGTATGCAAATATTAACCAGCCCGTATGACGCCAAAGTATTCGCATAAAGGCTGTCCACGATGCCCGAAGTTTGCTCAAGAAGATAGCGGCGTCCCCGCAGCACTGCCTGTTTCCTCGCGTCCGCCGATACCTGTGACGCGCTTCCGCTTCTTCCTCTTTTTTGGTACGACAGCGGGTTTTGAACCATAATTGCCGAGGGCGAGCTTGGTGCCACAGGTGAGACACTCGGAGTTGCCGGGGACGCTGCAAAAAATGCTGAGGCAAACGCTGCAGACGAAAGCAGTATCAACAACGTTGCGGTGGCAGAAGCAGGCAGCACGGAAGTCGACTGTGTCCTGGGTTGGGGTAACGAGGGACCGGCGGGCCTCGACGTCGGCAAGAAAGCCGAACATAAGGTAGGAAAGGAGGCCCCGGGGATTTTCGGTGGCGGAGAGAAATATGCCGCCGGTTATGAAGGCAGCTTGTTGCAGGAAGGTGGAGGCAGAGGAGTCGTAGAGGGAAAGCGTGTCTATGGGGATGCGGGCGTGTGAGGCGGCGAAGACAGTATTCATGGTGGGGATGTATTGGGATGGTTCGGATTGCGAGACAGATAGCACAAGGATGCGGCCGTGTAGGTTGGGGGCTGTGTTCGCGGGCGTCGGGGCCGTGATTGGGTTCGCTGCGTCGGTAGAAGGTTTGGGGGGTTCGAACGCTAGCGAAGTCTTGTGGATGTAGGAGAGAGCCATGCTCAGTGCACCGGAAATTAGCGTTGTCGGGTGCAGGTCAGACGCAGTGGTACTGTTTATTAGAGACCGGAGAGAGGCGAGGATGGAAGATTCGATCTTGGCAAACTGGGGGTACTTGTTGGCAGACGATGCCGACCGGGACTCCCTGGGCCCGTGGCCATCAATGCCGGACATTTCAACATCCTGACAGTCACGGTTACCAGACGAGTCATCGAGAGGTGAGGGCGGATATAGCCAGACGGTGCGGTTGGTATGTGCGGCGAGAACGGCAACCTGGTTTTCGTTTCCAAAGGCGAGATGTGCATTGATGAAGACGAGGATGTTCGCGATGGCCTTGGAGAAGGGGAGATCCTGGATGGCAGCCCAGGCGCGAGGGTTGGTATCTATTATGACGGTGAGAAGCGATGGAATCTGGGTCGCAAAGCCGCTCTCGTCGTAGTGTTCAGAGGCGTCGATGCGATTCATCTTGTAATGGTGGAGCACCACTAGCAGCAGGATGTGGACGCGAACAAAAGGGAAAGCGTGTCGTCTAGTTATTAGATTTGCATGATAACTTGGAGAAGGATTGAACAAGAACTTGTCCTGGTACTGACTTCAGCTTCTTATGATAGGTAGTGTCATATTAACTTGTATGCTTCTGTTCTGGAGTATTCCGCAGTACGGATTACCTGGTTGCTGTTCCGTGACTACCCCGGTATCTACGGACGTAGTGTAGGTACGTCCGTACTGCACGAGAGAGGTAGGTATCATTAGGTAAGAGACCAGTACGGATTAAGTAATACGGAATAACTTCGTAGGTGCGAATGGCGCAGAGAGAGTTCACTTAGCGCGCTAGGCGCGTCTGTCGAATTACCTAAGGTACGGGATCCGTACTTCATAACAGGGCTTTCATTGGTTAGGTACCTACCTGTACATACGCGGTAGCCTTCTTCACTGAACACTGCTCAGCAGTATACATAGGTACCTAAGGTAGGTGTCTGAGCATGCCTATCTAGGTACCTACTGTAATTGGCAGTAATTTTACCGTGACGCGCTAGGCACGTTGCTCCCCAGGGACGTTTTTGGTCCCGGTGACGTCACCCCTAATAAGTGGGGCCGGGCGGGACAATCTCAATCTGAAAGCCTACCTAAACTCATAATCCGTACTCCGTACTTCTGGCGGGGATTTTCTCGGCAGTGTACGAAATAAGGCCGATCAGAAGCCCCGTTGCTTTAACTTCTCTCCTTGCAGGTACTTCCGGCATTAGGTTGTTCTGATCTTCCGTTATCTTTGACTCTCGCTGGGCATTTGGTAAAGTTGAAAATCCGCTCTCTCATACATACAAATAATCTGGCTCGTCGAAAGTCCAAACCGACAGTGTTTCTTGTGAGTACAGTCTGTTTCGTCTCAATTTAACTTCATACGTACAATCGCTACAACCTTGCGTTGACTTTGCCGTCGCCCGGGTCCCTCTTCATATGCATCACGGCACATCCTATACTTTACAAGTACCGCTGTCTACCTATTTTATGCTTCCTTTCTTTCCATCACCTGACCCGATTATTCTCTTCAAGGTTATCATTGATACTCTTGTTATCCTTGTTGCTAACGTACCTCTGAACATATAAATTCGACTCATTGCTCTCTTTCTAAATTCTCCCCTCATCTCTTTTACTTCTCACCTCTCACTCAACCATTCACCTATATCACACTGCACTTTACGATAACACCATCAGAATCTATTGCTCAAATATTTCGTAACAGGGGGCAGCAGAACAGCCAACTTGACAATTGCCTCTTGCGGGTACAAGCAAATACATAGGTACCTTGACTATTATCTTTACCTCTCCCGAGTTCCATCATTTCACATCTGTCCCTCCGTGAATCATCTCCGTCATCCTTCACCTCAAGCACCATGGGGGACCAGTCTACTCCTGTCGCTTCCGACTCAAAGCCACAAAACAAGCAGCTCTCTGTCGTGGAGCAAGCCCAACTTATCCTCGCCAAGTTGATGGAAGGCGGCCAGGAAGATGACGAGACCTGCCAGACTCTCGATGAGTTGACCAAACTCTTCAAGGATGATGCCGACTCCAAATCTAGCACCCAGTCCATTTGCGACGTTGTTGACGATGTCTGCGTCGACACTATCCTTGGTTATCTCGATATGAGGCAGACCAAAGTCGTTCGTAGTCATGCCATCCTGACTGCTGCTGCTTACCTTGGTGCTGCTGGCCAGAAAGGTACCCAGGCCCTGCGCAAATTCTTCTTGGATCGCGTACAGAGGGGAACCTATGACGACTACATTGTTGCCTTCTGCGTCGCTGCTGACATCTTTCCCGTGGCCCCGGCTGTCACTACCGAGATGTTCCTTAGCGAGGGCTTCTTGCCAAGCCTTTCTCCCTTGATGCGGAGAAGATGGAAGAGCCGCAAGGTCGAGACAGCCTGCTTGGAGATGTTGAATGTCGCTGCCAGCTATTCCGACTGTCGGCCAGCCATTCGTAAGTATTGTCAAGAATGGCTCGACGAGATCGCCACCCAGAATCGGGAAGAGTTGCCCGGTACCGTCCATGCCGCGGATCCTGGTGTAGAGGGTGTAGAGGCTAGTTCGGGTTCCATCGCCTTGAGGAAACACTCTCGAGCCGTCCACAATCTCGCCGTACTCATCTTGGCAAAACTGACGGTAGGCACTCTGAAACTCCCGCTTTACATAACGCCCGACGTGGATAATCGCCATTGGTCGTAAGTTGGGCGGCTTTGTCGCGCGCTCCGCTGATATGGTGGTTTCAGGCAGTGCCGGTGTCGCCAACAGAGCAAACGACACGGCACGGCGAAGATAGGGTTCAACCAGTCACCACGAGCATTGAAGAGTTGTCTTCGAAACTCACATCTATGTTACTAACCGATCCTGACAATAGCAAGAAACTTTCAGTTGAGGGTCTTGCCTATGCCACAATCAAGCCCACCGTCATGGAAGAAGTCGCGCACAATGATGAACTTTTGAAAACCTTAGTGAACATCCTTGTTGATGCCCCCGCAAAGTCTGCTCTTACTTTTGGTTGTCTTAGTATTTTTATGAATCTTACTCGCTATCGACCCGTCCAGTCCGAAGAACAGAAAAACATGAGCCAGCTCAAGGCATATGCCAATGCTGCGGGCCACCAGACAACAGCACCCAATCCACTGAGCGATGATGATCACGTTGCCGGCCGTTGCCTGCGGGTCTTTGAGGCGGGCGTCGTACCCGTTCTCGTGACTCACAGTCGTCATGGCTCCAGTACATCTCTTTCGGTTATCGTTTCTATCCTATTTTCTCTTTCTGTCAATACCAGCCTGCGGGGTCGGCTAGCACAGCAGGGTGCTGTCAATCTGTTGATTGCAGCATGGTCTGCCCTGCCTGACACTGATGATCGGGCAAAACGTACAGCATCTCAGGCCCTGGCTCGCATATTAATCAGCACGAACCCATCTCTCGTGTTTGGGGGCACTCGTGCTCGTCCGCAGAATGCAGCCATTCGTCCCCTGGTCTCCCTCCTGTCACCCGACCCGGCCGCCGATACTCGTGACCTTTTGCCAAGCTTCGAGGCATTGATGGCCCTCACAAATCTGGCCTCAACCGATGACGATACACGAGCAATGGTCATTCGAGTAGCTTTCCAGGAAGTAGAGGAGCAGCTTTACTCATCCAATCATCTGGTCTCAAAAGCGGCCACGGAGCTCATCTGCAACTTGGTCCAATGCGTCGAAGGTATTGCCTTGTATGCGGCCGATACGCCCCAGGCGGCCAACCGTTTGCATATATTACTGGCACTTACCGATGCAGAAGATGAGGCCACACGGAGTGCGGCAGGCGGTGCTTTGGCATCACTGACGGCATACGAAGAGGTTGTGCGAGGAGTCCTCAAGAGAAATCGTGGTGTGGAGTTAGTCCTCGGTTTATGTGGTGAGGACAAGGAGGATCTGCGACATCGCGGTGTTTTCATCATTTTCAACTTGGTTTCTATTGATGGAGAAGTAGGTAGTATGGCGCGGAAAGCAATCAGAGAGAAGAATGGCCTCGAAATTCTCAAAACATGTGCAAAAAAGAGTCGCACTGCCGAGGTGGTCGAGGTCACTGTACAGTCATTGAAGATTCTGCTTGAGGAGGACTGATGAATGCATTCACTGTGTGTTTATTATTTATATACAGGCTATTATATATGAAAGTAAGGGCCTGACCAATGACAATTTTTATTGCCTTTCATGGTGCCTATCCTTGTTCGCGGCACAACTTATTGTGTACATAGGTAGTCTGTATTTACGTCATTATAAATCCTGTCTTGATAACTTTTTCCATTGATGCGTACCATACTACTTGATGGATACACAGGGCTTTCACGTCGGCATGAAGCGGCACTACTCAGCAAGAAAACTCTGGTGTCTTTTATCGCGATGATGGCCGCCAAGCAATGGGGCTGGTACTGTATACATGTACATATTGAGGCCTCTCTCCTCTCCGAGACGGCTGATAGACAACCGCATCAATCAAGACGAGGAGTAGGGTTGGAGTTTAGGATCGCTCGACGCGGTTTAACACGGCGACGCCCTCGACATGGCCGGTTTGCGGGAAGAAATCGAAGCCGCGAAGGCTCTCGATATCATATCTGGTACCTTTGACGTTCAGTTTGGACGCCTCCGTACTCCCAGTCTCGCCTCGGACGAGCATGCCTACGTCTCTTGCCTGCGTGTGTACGTTGCAGCTGACGTACACTACCCTCTTAGGGCCGAAGCGTAGCAACTGGCTTAGGAAATCAGCGTCGCAGCCTTTACGCGGCGGGTCTAGCACGACAACTGTCTCGTCGGAATTGTACTGGACGCTCTTGAAGAGTTCACCGGCATCGGCGGCGATGAAATTGGCTTGGGATGGCGGCAGGGAATTCGCGATGGCGTTCTGGCGCGCAAACTCGATTGATTTGTCAGCTATATCGATGCCTGTGCTCCCTTTAAATAGGGAGGACAGCGTGATGGTAAAGAGACCTGAACCTGAGTAGGCGTCTATAAGATATTTGATCGGCGTCGATGGAGAAGCCGGCAGGATGTGTCGGCGGATGTAGTCTGTGAAAACGGGGAGGATAGAGTTGTTATTCTGGAAAAAAGAGCCGGCGGGGTTGTGGAAGACATAGTCGCCAATATACTCGGTTGACCTGCCGTTGTTGTCCGTGATGCAGGTTTTCCAGTCCACGTAAGTGTCCGACTCGACCTTGACAGCATTAGCTGGCGCGGCTTTGCGCGCCGCTGAATCATCTTTGGCTATTCGCATGGTACTCTCTCTCAGAAGGATTGTGGCGCCGCGTTTATATTTGTCGAACTCGGCTGCCATCCGCTCACGCTCCGACTTCATCCCCATGCGTACAGTTTCGGTACCAATGGGGCAATCCTCGATATCCATAGTCGTGCGCCTGCCTTTGGGCATAAAGCCGATATCAGGGCGTTCGGTGAAGGAAGCGGGGTTCTTGCGGCGGTTTCCAGGTGGGCCATCGAAGTGCGGTGTGAGCTTGGTACGGTAGCCGTATTGAAGGGGGCTGCCGATGGTATCTTGGATGGCTGGGATAAGCTCGGGCGGGAGCTCAGAGAAGTTACGGAATGCCTTTTCTACAATCCTCTGTTTCAGCCGTAGCTGCTCGGCATAATCGAGCATTTGGAACTGACAGCCTGAACACTTGGAAAAATACTGGCAGGCTATCCGATTGTCGTCTCTCGAAGGGGCTGGCTCCAGCACGGAGATGAAGTCTGCCACGGTGTATTGCTCCTCGAGCAGGTGACGGTAGACTTTTACCTTGACCTTGTCGCCAGGCACGGCAAAGGGCACAACGTATATCTGTTTGGAGCCACCCTCCCGCACAGCTAGGGCATCGCCCGTAGATGAGAGCTCAAGGACCTTGACGGCGATCTCGGTGCCGGGCTCAGGTAAAGGCTCGACGTCTAGAATGGTTGAAGAATCCTCCTGGGCCCCGTCCATCTCTTCAAGAGAAGAACGTAGCCGTCTGATATCGATGGCCAGAACCTGCTCGGAAGAGCCACTTTGCATGTCACGTTCTCGCTTTCGGAGCCTCTTCTCATTTCTCTTCTTACCAAGTTGTGATATCTCGTGGGGAAAGCGCCTTTTCCCTTGGTGAATGAGACTTATGTCTACCGTCTGTTGAGACTCTGTAACGAGGGCACCAGACGAAATTTGACTCTCAGAGACCATGATGGAGAATGCTCTTACGGACGGACGTTCACGGTGAGATGTTGGGGCGTAAAGCTGTTGAGTGGGAGCTCGAGAAGCTTCATAGAATTTGAAGTTGTAGGCAAGCTGATTTCTTTGGAATATATTTAAATATCCTGAGAAGTTACATGCCCTAGCAGTAGCAGTAAGTGAAGTCAACCTCATACCGATACCGATACCGATGATTCGGGCGATGCCTCTCAGTTGTCTTTTAGAAAATGCATGATGATGAGTGAAGCCCCAGTAAGAAATACCTATGAGAATTTTGAGATGAAATACGGAGTCGTACCCCATCCGTACATGCCTTAGGTAAGCCGATAAGTGTTTGTAGTGGGTACCTTAGATAAGTAGGTACGTACGTACTTCGTCGTACGGATCCGTACTTACATTGACTACGAAGTACCTTATGTACTGTGTAGGTTCCTACCTAAGCTACGGAATACCTAGCACCTTAATTCAATTACTAATTGAGTTTTTTCTCTGATAACTTAAGTAAGTCGACAATAAGCTCCCTTACTTAGGTTGGTATGCATAGTAGGTACATTAGGTACGAAAGAACGTACCTAAGGTATTACATTAGTTACCTTATTCTTTCGTACCTAATGTACTACATACCTTAAGTAGGTACCTAGGTATCGCGTTTCTACGAACTACTTAGGTGCCTACCTAGGCATAGCGTTTGTTTGAAGAACAGCTGTCCACAAGTTTATCCAGCTGCAAGCACGAGGCGCACGGGATCCCGTGCCCGTATTGGGACTAGGTACTTCGTACTTCAAAGAAAGGTACTTTAGGTAACTGCAGATCCGTACCTGCTGATACGTACCTAAGAAGTACATACAAGCGGTACCTACCTAGTCCGTACTGATAAGTAATATTGGAGCAGCTGCCTTTTCAGGCAAGGCCACGTCAACTGCCGATTACATGACTAGAGGCCCCCTCCCGCCGGGGGCAAAAAAGCCCTTGTTTTCAAATCCTAAGTACTTCATATACGTACCTAGTGTACAAATACCTGTGCTGCCACCTGGAATTCAAACAGCGCTCAATTCAAACACCTGCATTGCCACTGTTTAGAATAGGTATAGGTAATTAGGTATGTAAGTAGAAAATCCAAAGGGCACCCAATATAAATAACTGTTGCTGCCTCATTCAACCCTCTCACCAGTTTACTAATTCACTATCATGGTACTACTTAATCGAGTATCCCTAAAAACTAATTATCTATATCTTCAATTCCACCTCTTGAAGCTCTGCCAATAGTCTTCTGCTTTTGCCGGGCCCGTCCAGCTGCAACTTTCAGATTCAAAATTTTCTATTCAGATAACCCACAAATGTGTGTGCCATGGACTTGACCATTGCGGTAACAACTCAAATACAAATTGTGATGTCATGGGCCTCTACAACACAATCCAATAGCACAATATACAGACATTTAGTTACCGACATACAAAACATGTCCACAAATAGATGTGGCTACCACCACCCTTGTCATCACCCTCTCATATGCACAAAAAATAAATTACATATGACTTCACTTTTTGTGACAAGCACTTCTGTACCAGGGATAGCATACGACATTGCGCACGATAAGTGCGAAGACCTTTGTCTGACGGAACAAAACTTATCGGTCATAGATGATTGTTTGATGCGCAAGAGTCAATTGTACGAGAGCGAAGAGCTTGGAATAATAATTCAATTCAGCTTATAATAGTTTATGGCCGCAAAGAGTCGTTTGGGTCCTCCGTCTTCTGTTAAACAACATCAGGAGGGACTACCCCTACTTAAACCTTTGCGCAAGTCCCCAGCAATTACGTTGTAACCAACCACATCGCAATTGCACACGACAAGCTTCGGGGTTTGAAGAACTCCTAGCTCACCGACTAGTGGCCGAGGCCTATTCATATCCATCTACAACGTGTGGGAGGTATCATCGCGTTCTGGCATGGATTCTGACTTAGAGGCATTCAGCCATTATCCAGCAGATGGTAGCGTTGCGGCACTGTCCGGTCGGACAGCTGCAACAACCAATTATTAGAATTCCATACTCTCAATCTCAAAGTCTTTGCTGAGACTCCCTTACCTTCGGCAGGCCTCGTCCGGCAAAGACTTTGACATTTCTAATCTCGTATTCAGAAAACCCACACGTGTGTGCACTAGGGATTTGACCCTCGTGCTAACGGCTCTAATATGAGGTGCGACGTTGCAGGTATCTGCAACTGAATCTCTGAGGACCTACTAAAGACCGTTAGCTACAGCGGTACAAGACATGGCCACGTATCCGTGTGACAGAGTGGGTGATAACAAAAGTGTTGATGGCTTCATTTTGTGATGTTATGATATTGGGTAAAAACTATATTATAGGTTTCTAGGATACGACACTTATCAGGGAGGTATCTAGTATGATGGGTAAATAGAAATATTTCTCAAGAATTTAACAGTATTGTTGTTGAATGGAAAGAATACACGGGTATGAATGGGTGATAACAAAAGTGGTGATGGCTTCATTTTGTGATGTTATGATATTGGGTAAAAACTATATTATAGGTTTCTAGGATACGACACTTATCAGGGAGGCATCTAGTATGATGGGTAAATAGAAATGTTTCTCAAGAATTTAACAGTATTGTTGTTGAATGGAAAGAATACACGGTTAGCTAAAACTCAATAAATATCATATGTGTATGTATGAATGCGTGATAACAAAAGTGGTGATGGCTTCATTTTGTGATGTTATGATATTGGGTAAAAACTATATTATAGGTTTCTAGGATACGACACTTATCAGGTAGGCATCTAGTATGATGGGTAAATAGAAATTTTTCTCAAGAATTTAACAGTATTGTTGTTGAATGGAAAGTAGACATGGATGGCTAAAAATTAACAATTATCATTTGTGTATGTATGAATAGTTGATAACAAGAGTGGTGATAGCTTCACTGTACGGTTTCATAATATAGAATTTATGTTCATGCCTATATTACAAGTTTCTAGGATACGACAATTATCAAGTAGGCATCTAGTATGATGGGTAAAGAGAGATTTTTTTCAAAAATTTAACAGTGTTGTTGTTGAATGCAAAGAAGACATTGTTAGCTAAAATTCAACAAATATTATATGTGTAGATATGAGTGGGTGACAACAAGAATAGTAATAGCTTCACTGTACGGTTTTATCATATAGGATTTATGTTGATAACTATATTACAACTTTATGAGATACGACACTTGGAAAAAAGGCATAGAAGGTACAAATCAAGAAATCTTATATATGTATATATAGGATGTGATGACAAGAGTGGTACTTTCCTTATGTATAATTTTTCTGGTTTTATTCAAAAATAATAAATAATTACTGATTGTATTTGCTATAAGTATTAATAACATAAAATAATCTAATATCCTGAATATTTCCCATATTGAAAAATCCATCTCAATTTTAGTTAAGAGCTCACAAGAAACAACCCTAGGGTCTGATTTTCCCTGAAAGGTTATATCACCAATCATTGCCCAATGTCTCAATTTTTCTAAAGCTATAAGGAGGCAATGTGTCACACGGATACGTGGCCATGTCTCGTTCCGCGGTAGCTAACGGTCTTTAGCGGGTCTTCGGGGATTGCGTCGCAGACGCCTGCGACGTCACACCTCGTATTCGAGCCGTTAGCGCGAGGGTCAAATCTCTAGCGCGCACATTTGTGGGTTATATGAATACGAGATTAGAAATCTCAAAGTCTTCGCCGGACGGGGCCCCGCCGAAGGCGGGGGAGTCTCAGCAAAGACTTTGAGATTGAGAGTATGGAATTCTAATAATTGGTTGTTGCAGCTGTCCGACCGGGCAGTGCCGCAACGCTACCATCTGCTGGATAATGGCTGAACGCCTCTAAGTCAGTATCTATGCCAGAACGCGGTGATACCTCCCACACGTTGTAGATGGATACGAATAGGCCTCGGCCGCTAGTCGGCGAGCTAGGAGTTCTTCAAACCCCGAGCTCGTCTTGTGTAATTGTGACGTTGTCGGTTTCGATGTAGTCGCTGGGGACTTGCGCAAAGGTTTAAGTAGGGGTAGTCCCTCCTGATGTTGTTTAACAGAAGACGGAGGACCCAAACGACTCTTTGCGGCCATAAACTATTATAAGCTGAATTGAATTATTATTCCAAGCTCTTCGCTCTCGTACAATTGACACTCGCGCATCAAACAATCACCCGTAACCGATAAGTTCTGTTCCGTCAGACTAAGGTCTTCGCACTCGTCGCGCGCACTGTCGTACGCTATCCCTCGTACAGAAGCCCTTGTCACACTTTTAAAAAAAGCAGGATCCGCTACCTTGATCCTACTATTGTATTGAAGGAATTAATTGAACGACACCCTCGCACCCCGTCACCTACTCGGAATCACGTCCTTCAGTCTTCCCCTATCAATGTCACACCTCTTACGATTCCTCATATGCACCGGGGTGCTGAATACATTGAGGAATCTCCACTACTTATTCCGGGTAGCATGGTGACTGAAGAAAGTGCCCGGAAGCTGGGAAAATTTGTGAAAGCGGCCATGATACACTTCACAGAGGGTGTGCAGTCAAAACCAGATCTTAGTCGCACCAAGCTGGCTAAACGCAATGCTAAGCAACGTCTGGCGACTAAAAATTACCAATTACATATTGGAGTAGTGCTGACAGTGCAAGAGAGCTGGAATATGGTACAAAAGAAGGCAGAGAATGGGGAAATCCTGGCGCAACAGGTGTTAGATGCTATCCTGACCCGGCACCAAAAGCGTGCTCAAAGGACATTCAAGGAAGCTGCAAAATGGGCCCGGAAATGGAGAATTGAAGGCCAGCTGCCACCAGCGGAAGTCACGATGTTAACATGGACGAAGCCGTTTAGGCAATTCTAATTGTATATAGTGTAGATAAATACCTACATCTTGGTCTCTAGGCGTCTAGGGTGATGCGGCCTTTAGGGTAGGGAGCACCAATTTTAATTGGTGCAGGCTGGTAGAATCCAACTAAAGTGGGCCGTGGCATGAGTATAGCTTCCTCTTGGTCAGAATCAAAATGATCATCATCTGAAGCAGGTACATAGTATTAAGGACAAGGTCCACTAGTTGTCTTGCTGTGGGTTTAACGCATTTTGTTGTTCAAGGTAATAAGTGCAATAGCAGACCTTAACTTAAGTAGAGTGCAACAACAGGGTGTGATAGCAGGGCCCAACAGGAGGGCGCAATAGGATAGTGTAACAGTAAGCCGTAAAAGTAGGCCTTGCGTAGGGCGTGACAGCAGCAAGAGGGCGCAATATGAGGGCGTAACAATAGGGCATGACAGTAGGTCTTGAGGAGGCCGTGATAGCAGATTTTAATCAGGGCGCAACAGGAGGGCGCAATAAGAGGATGCAACAGGAGAGCGTGAGAGGAGGTCGCAATAGGAGAGCAGAATAGGATGGGGTAACAACAGGTTTTCAACAGGGCGCAACAAGAGGGTGTAACAGGAGGGCGTAACAACGGGGCATGACAGCAGGTCCTAAACAGGGCACAACAGGAGGGGGTAACAACAGGTCTTAAGCAGAGCGCAACAAGAGGGCACAACAGGAGGGCATGAAAGGAGGGCATAACAGTAGGGCGCAATAGGAGGGCGCAATATGAGGGTGTAACAATGAGGCATGACAGCAGGTCTTGAGAAGGGCGTGACAGTAGGTCTTCAGCAGGGCACAACAGGAGGGCATGACAGGAGGCCTTATATAGGATGGGACAACAGGATATAATAGGAGTGTGTAGCATTCCAGGTATTTGAATTGAGTACTGTTTGAATTGAATTACAGGTAGCAGCACAGGTTTCTGTACACTACCTACCTAAGGTACGTATATGAAGTAATTAGGATTTGAAAACAAATGCTTTTTTGCCCCTAGAGGGAGGGGGCGTCTAGTGCTCTTAATATGGCAGGTTTAGGCTAAGGAATTTCTAAAAGAAGCTGAGGTAACTGTTGAGGCCATGTGCTGACTAATGTGCTGATTAATCCTCCAAACATGGCAGGTTTAGGCTGAGCAATTTCTAAAGGAAGTGGTGGTAACTGTTGTGGGCATGTGCTGACTAATGTGCCGGCTAATCCTCCCAATGTGGCAGATTTAGGCTGGAGAATTTACAAGAGAAGGGGGGTAACTGTTGTGGGCATGTGCTGACTAATGTGCTGACTAATCCTCCCAATGTGGCAGATTTAGGCTGGAGAATTTACAAGAGAAGGGGGGTAACTGTTGTGGGCATGTGCTGACTAATGTGCTGACTAATCCTCCCAATGTGGCAGATTTAGGCTGGAGAATTTACAAGAGAAGGGGGGTAACTGTTGTGGGCATGTGCTGACTAATGTGCTGACTAATCCTCCCAATGTGGCAGATTTAGGCTGGAGAATTTACAAGAGAAGGGGGGTAACTGTTGTGGGCATGTGCTGACTAATGTGCCGGCTAATCCTCCCAATGTGGCAGATTTAGGCTGGAGAATTTACAAGAGAAGGGGGGTAACTGTTGTGGGCATGTGCTGACTAATGTGCTGACTAATCCTCCCAATGTGGCAGATTTAGGCTGGAGAATTTACAAGAGAAGGGGGGTAACTGTTGTGGGCATGTGCTGACTAATGTGCTGACTAATCCTCCCAATGTGGCAGATTTAGGCTGGAGAATTTACAAGAGAAGGGGGGTAACTGTTGTGGGCATGTGCTGACTAATGTGCTGACTAATCCTCCCAATGTGGCAGATTTAGGCTGGAGAATTTACAAGAGAAGGGGGGTAACTGTTGTGGGCATGTGCTGACTAATGTGCTGACTAATCCTCCCAATGTGGCAGATTTAGGCTGGAGAATTTACAAGAGAAGGGGGGTAACTGTTGTGGGCATGTGCTGACTAATGTGCTGACTAATCCTCCCAATGTGGCAGATTTAGGCTGGAGAATTTACAAGAGAAGGGGGGTAACTGTTGTGGGCATGTGCTGACTAATGTGCTGACTAATCCTCCCAATGTGGCAGATTTAGGCTGGAGAATTTACAAGAGAAGGGGGGTAACTGTTGTGGGCATGTGCTGACTAATGTGCTGACTAATCCTCCCAATGTGGCAGCTTTAGGCTGGGGAATTTCTAGGAGAAGGGGGGGTAACTATTGTGGACATGTGCTGACTAAGCTGCTGACTCATCCTCCCAATCTGGCAATTTTGGCCTAGGAGAGTTCCTAGTGAAGGGGGGGGCTGGCCAAACCGTGCTAACCCCAAATAGGAAAAACACGCTAGGCCGAAATAGGAAATTCGGGCCCTGGGGATATGTGAGGAAATGACCTTGACCAAAAAACCCTTGAAAACAAGGGCATTGGTGCTACGTCATCAAGGTATGGGGTGGTATTGCTTGGTATACACTAGATGCACCCCCCTGTATAGATATGGAATGGGTAGAATTGAGGCCTCATAAGTTGCGCGTGAAGATTTCGATGTTTTTCACCTAGGTATTATTAAGCCTACCTTCATGTTCTTTTTCCTTGTGATACTCTCTAGTCTTCATTGATGATTGCCTATTCGAATGTTGCATATGACTGGCTCCTTGGTGATAATTCTATATCTACTTACTGCGTGCAGCATTGAAAGGCAGGTCAGGTGTGTAGTTTTCGATAAAGCTATCGGGCTTCGATTACACCCGATCATAAAGGTGAAGCCGTCAGTGTCACGACGATCACCAGTTTACAAACTTCTCGCTCGCTGCCTATCAGGTTCTTCTAGCAATTATCAGACCTTTGTAAATATATATTGCAAATATATAATAGGATGAGTATGTTCTGTAAACATCCACTTTACCTCCATTCTTCCACTCCGTCTGACCTATCTGACGACTTTCCCAGGACTCTTGTCATCTGGTCTCAAGCTGGGCACGCTGCTCCTTCTTGCAAGAGCAAGATACAGTGCTGCTATCCCTTACCAGAAACAATGGGCAAGTGATGGACAAACTGTTCTTCAATCCGAGTCTTCCCGGCGGGGTGCCGTCGCCTGTGAAAGCAAAGAATGCAGCAAAATTGGTATCGACTTGTTGGCCCGTGGTGTGAGTAGTTGATTCCTGCGTCCTATGAGCTTTCCACAGTGCGCTCATCAGTAATATCTGGCACATGCAGGGAAATGCCGTAGATGCTTTCGTTGGCACACAGCTATGTGTCGGTGTGATCGGCATGTATCATTCCGGCTTGGGTGGCGGAGGCTTCGCGCTGATCCGGGATGAGAAAGGGGAGTACGTCGTTATTGACTACCGCGAATCGGCCCCTGCTTCTGCCTTCGAAGACATGTTTGCGGGCAATGTCTACGGTAGTATCGTCGGTGGCTTAGCCGCCGGTGTACCCAGTGAGCTCCGCGGCCTAGAGTTTGCTCATAAGAAGTTCGGAGTTCTACCATGGAACGCTATTGTGGAACCGGCCGTCATAGTGGCTCGAGACGGCTTTGTCGTGACTGAGGATACGATACGATATATGGAAGCCGGTATTCAGGCAGCCGGCCGAAATTTTCTGGTGGAAGACCCATCTTGGGCTCAGGATTTTGCTCCAAATGGTATTGACACGATTTTGCTCACATGGTTCGCAGTTTCAGCTGGGGACTCCTTGCTGACCGTGTTTCACAGGTTCACTGGTTACATTGGGTGAAATGATGTACCGGAAACGCTATGCAAAGTGAGTAAATGGCCATAATTCGTGAAGAAAGGAAAATAACAACCAGGTTGCTGACAGAAAACAAGGACGTTACAAACAGTTGCTGAAAATGGGGCAGATGCATTTTACACGGGAGATATAGGTTCGATATTCCTTACCCATCATCCCCTACCTCTTGTTTTAGGATGACCCATGAAGTCAAACTAAGTAATCGCCTATCAAACAGCCGACGCCCTTATAGCCACGATCCAGAGAAATAACGGCACAATGACACTGGAAGATCTGGCCTCATATAAGGTCATAACGCGTGAACCAGTGAGCATTTCATACCGAGGCTACAAGCTGTACTCCGCGGGGGCGCCAACAAGCGGCGCGGTGGGACTGAGTATGCTGAAGACCCTGGAAGGCTATGGTACCCCTGACGCGGCGGACATGAATCTAACCATTCACCGACTCGACGAAGCCATGCGTTTCGCTTACGGTGCCCGCCAGGCCCTCGGTGACCCGGCCTTTCTGAAGGAGATAGACATACTAGAGGAGAAGATGTTAGACGCCGCTAAAGCAGCTTGGATACGCGACCACATTTTCGATAGCACAACGCAACCAGTAGAGAACTACGACGTCAAAAAAGTATATTCACCCGACAACCATGGGACCTCACATATAGTAACAGCCGACTCATCTGGCATGTCCGTCTCGAGCACGACAACCATCAATGTGCTCTTCGGCAGCCATCTGATGGACCTATCCACAGGTGTGATACTAAACGACGAAATGAACGACTTCTCGATCCCCGGCGTCCGCAACGAGTTTGGCTTTGAGCCCAGTCCATCCAATTTCATCCGCCCCGGCAAACGGCCCCTCTCCTCCACAACCCCCATCATTGTCGAGGATGCTGCTACTGGTCGCCTTCACGCCGCGCTGGGTGCAGCGGGTGGCTCGCGTATTATAAGCGCCACGGCCCAGGTCGTCTGGCGGCTCCTAGAATTAGGCGTACCGCTGATAGACGCTATCCGTGAGCCGCGCGTCCATGACCAGCTAATGCCTAACTTAGCTGTTTTCGAGTACATGTTCGACAATGTCACGGTGGCAGGCATGGCTGCTAAGGGTCATAATGTGACGTGGGTGCGCGAGGGGCTGAGTGCTGTGCAGGGAATATACGTGGATCTGGACGGCCGCTTTGAGGCGGTCTCGGAGACTCGACAAAAGGCAAGTGGGGGGCTGGTTCTATAAATGGTAACCTATAGACCTTGATTGTAATTTTTATACGGCTTTTTATGTAGACAGAGAGGACTAAATGTGGGATTAGGACTGATTATACAAGTGCGTGTACATCTCTCATGCACGCAGAAAGTCATGAAGTGACCCAGCCCTTGACCGCGCAACATACAATACTACTTAAATCTTTTGCTGACAACGCGTCTATTATCGCCCTGCGACAGTAGATTTGGCTTCAAATGAATACATTGCGATGGGCCAGCCCTGGAGTTTTAAATGCGCCTATATCAGGGCCTCTCTACCGAAAGTAATAGTACTAAACTCCAAATCACCGTACCATACAAGCCCAGGGGTATCGTGCATTTTCTATCCATGACTACAGTGAGCACACATCAGATTTTCATCTCCACCAGCTTCTGCAATTGCGTCAGCCATCGTCGAGAAAATTCTTCCTCCGTGAATCGCTGGGCGGATTTACGCGCTCTCAGTCGGACGGCCAGCGGGTCAGGAGAACCAAAAGCTCTCTCGAAGCCCTCGGCATACTCTGTTGCCGTGGTGGCGTGATATCCTGTTCAAAGTTTCGTCATTAGAAGGCAATCCCACGTTGAAGCGGAATCTGGCTCACCTGTTGGTAGTCCGTCGACGTTCGTTACGATATCAAGTTTGGGGCCACCACTGTTATGAACCACAGAAATTAGACCGGCAGCCTGGTACTCTACGACACCGATGCCAAAATGTTCGTTCCACATGCCGTTGACACCGATAAAGGCCTTGCCCAACCACTCAAGGACCTCAGACCAGGGCGCATCCAGTCTGAAGATGACCTGGTCCTTGATTTGGAGCTCATTAACTAGAAGTCGAAGCTGATAAATACGGCGCGAATCATTGTCATCTCTGACACTACCAAGAAGGACAAGTTTTGTATCTCGACTGGCGTTGGTGCCAGACTTAACAAACTCTGCAAACGAGTTTAATATGAGTTGGTGGTTCTTTTCCGGTCGGAACTGAGCGATGTATACTATGTATTTCTGGCGTTGCTTTTCAGTCTGTTCTGATAATTCAATTGCCTTTTCGATGCCACCAACGGCACATGGTGGATAGACCACGGCAATCTCATGCGAGGGCCTTTTTTGCTGACGGCGAGGGCCCCATAGATTCTGAATGTGGGCTTGTGTCCATGATGAATTAGTCATGACGACATCCACAGAGGCTCCCATGCGTGAATAGAAGAGGGCGAAACACCTCCAGTATTGTCGCTTGACAGCCCCTTTGAGGCCGAGTCCCTTGCCCGCATTCACTCCCTGGTTTCCAACAGGGGTGTTGGGGTCTAAAGAATCGAGCATATCGGTAGAGATGGTAGGATAGTGCACGTAGGCTGCAGTGGGAACTTGTGGAAACAGTAGCTTGCTCAGGCCGAGAGTGAAGGCATACCCCATGGTATCGACAAAAATGTCTGGTACTAGCAGAGAGAATGCATCCCATCCCAGGACAAGCGAGCCTAATGACTGTCCTAGCAACGTTGCGTATGGCCACGTAGACGCGAGTACCCAATTTCGGGTGGAGAGGTAGAGGAAGTGGATGGTGGGGGGATGTATGTCGATGCTAAAAGTATTCTGCTCCATTCAGTCAGTCGCTGGTCGGCTAACGTTGGAAGGAGGGGCCCTTGACTTTGTTGGGAAGGAGTCTGAACCGACCTTGACACGAGAGAGCATCTTATCTTTGCGAATGTCGTGGTCACCTGTGTAGACAACAATCTTGGCCTTGGGCCACCTGTTTTGGGTTGCACGCACGGCAGCCCACAAGACACGCTCACCACCGCCGCCAGCATTACAGAAAGGATGGAAGAACCCCACGATGCCGTCCCATTCTCTGCTTCTCGCATCTCCCCCCTCCCCTTCCCCGAATACGCGGGCGGTTGGATTTGCAGCTGCTGGTTTTTCCTCATCAGACTTGCTCTTGTTCCTCAGTGTAGCCTCTCCATCTTCGCTAGCGCGTATGATCAAGGCACGGCGTCCCTCAGTTTTTTTGCGCAAATACCAACCAACCAATGAACCCATGGCGCCGACGAAGGCAACAAAGAGAATGGGGACGACATGCCAAAGCGCAATGGCGACAAAGGGACTGCAGGCAATGACAGCGCCTGTGACTAACAATGCTAGGGAGTCCATGGTGGGGATATGGTTTGAGGAATACCCAGCTGCAGCCGGCCACAATTTGTAGAGATATATGGATTATGGTGCACCTATTCCTAACTGTGAAAGAGAATTATAGACCTTGCGGGACTCATTGGAGATCTAACAGGGACCGACAAGACTAGAAACCAGAATAACTAAAAACGATTATTGGAGGAAGAGAATGGCAATTGAACGAGAGACAGGAATCAAGAGGCTACCTATGGTGATGTGATGGGCGAGAGGAGCCATGATCTCGCAGAGACACTGTAGTGTAGTGTAGGTAGAAGTTGAGTTTCTACCTACCTATTTGCCTTTGCATACCTACTTCGTACACCCACGGATCCGTACGGAATACCTACTGTACAAGTTCGTCCGTACGAAGTAGGTAGACAATCACAGCCCGTGACGCAGATCCACTGCAGACCCACTGCAGATCCACTACAGCGGGGGCTGATTTGTCTTGGCACAGCCATAATTACGTCAGCTACCTACTCCGTACATTCTTATAAACTACCTAAGTACCTTAACGAAATACCTACTAGGAAGGTACCGCCCCTAGGTAGATACGGTACATCCGTGCCTTATATAAGCATTCTGTACGGATCTAGTCTTCACATGGTGTAGGTAATAGGTACCTGGAGGTACCTACGAACGCCTAGGTAGTGTAGGGTAGGTACGGATTACCTACCTACTTCGGGCACCTACGGATTAGTGTATAAGTAGGTAGTACGGATCCGTACCTACATTACATTTTCAGCATTTCATGAGCTTTCCAAGGCTACCTAGTAGGTATGAGACGACCTTTCTCTTAGCAACTGCTTAATATATCTTACTACAGTCCAACATAGATACTAGCTAGGTACTCGATATGTTCGCTCATGTTTTTATAAGCTCCAAATAACGAGGGCCTCAATCGCATGCCTAATAATGAGCTCTGTACGGAGCTTAACATTCCTACAAGTGAGAAGACCGACCTCCCATGCGGTACAGTCGAGCTATCTCACGAGTCGCAACTTATCACAGCCTCCTCATCTCCACTACGTCCAACATGGCCGAAGAGCCTTCCACTGGCAGTCCGCCGCCAGTCTCGCCATTGAGGGCACTCAACAGCTCATAGTGAATATGCATACTGTCACAAACCTACCATGGTTTCTGACCATCCCCCTCGTTGCATTCACAGTCGGCGCCATCTTTCGCCTACCCTTCACCATCTATACACAACGAATCATGCAGTGCCAGGCACAGTTAGGTCCTATCACACAGGCCTGGAACACCCGTATTCAGGAGGACGTCCGCCGAGATAAGATCCCGCCCTCCCGCTTCATGTCCGAGGTGAAGGCTCGCCAGGACAAGGTCTTGGCCAGGATCTATAGGAAGCTAGGACTGCAAGGCTGGAAACTTTATGCTAGTGTGCTCAGCTTCCCCTTCTGGCTCATTGCTATCGATGGCGTGCGCCGACTGTGCGGTGGTCCGCGCGGTTTGTTGGGCTCTCTCGTCGCCCGGGCGGTCGGATCTACCGAGGCTACAGAACCAGCCCCGGCAGGATCTGTCGTTGAAGCTTCCATCGTGGATCCGGCTATCAGCTCAACCACCATTGATATCACCTGGAACACTATCGTAGACCCCAACCTGAGGTTCGAAGGATGTCTCTGGTTCACCGACTTGACAATCAGCGACCCTTACCACATCTTGCCTTTCGCCCTATCCGCCAGTCTCGTTTTCAATCTCCTGCCAAAGACTAAGCAGCAATTATTTGATCGCATCCAAATTGCTATGGGTCGCAAGCCCCAGAGCATCCAGGCCCAAACATTATCCCAGGACGACAGAGTCGGCATAGGCGAGAGGGCGCGATCGATATTCCAGTTGACACTGCTCAGCCTGGCCTTCGCGATTGGCCCCGCCACATTAGACCTACCCGCCGCGTTGCATCTATACTGGCTGGCCTCATCCGGAAGCAACGCACTGTTTGTTAAGATTCTGAACCGTCTCATGCCCGTCAAGCCGACGCTCCGAAAGCGATGTACCGGTGTGGAAACTCCTGTCATAAGGCCGCAGCGGGACAAGAAGGTCCAAATCGATCTAGTATGAGATGCTCGATTAGTAGATGGATGAAGCGCATGAAACAGCTGGCATTGACTGTTATTCGTGTCGCATGTCTTCGAACATTCGTATAGAAGCCGAATCAGGAGTCTTACATTTAAGATCATGGAGTATTGCTTCGAGTACGATAATGGAAGGCAGGCCAGTCAGGACTGCGTTGTGTCTTTGCCCAAGTTTTCGAGAATCGGACTGTATTGGTTGTACGTGCAGTGTAGATAGAATCATGTACATGTTTTCCCATGACTGTATCAGCAAAAGGATGCTGATTTTCTTTGGGGAACACAGTGACATAGTACGGAATGGTATTGAAATATATAGATAGATACCTATGTAATATGACAATAACAAAGCGATATCTATTCGACAATTGCGGTGGTTCAAAACACTATGTTACAGAGTAAAGCCTTTTCATCCTGCCCCTAGCCAACCTTTAGCATCCATGCTCGGTGGGTCGGAACGCCAAAACGCCAGTCTACATTTGCCACTGCCATGGCTAGGAAGTTGATAATAGTCTCGATAATAGGTACGCGATCACTCAGCCCAGAAACACGGCAAGTAGCACAACAGTCATGATGACGGCCAACACGAGCAGCAGGCAGCAGGCCTTGCTCCGGGCGTTCTTTTGGTACCGCGCGGCGCTCCGCAACTCATAGTCGGCGCCGCGTGTGTCATCTCGCACATTGACAGCATTGTTCTCGATGGTCTGCAGTTGCTCACCCTGCTCGCTCACTATCTGAGCAACTTGCTGGAATAGAACATTCAGGTCGCTGACGCCTTCTTCGATGTGTCGAATCTCCTCTTCGCGTTCGGTGATCAGGGCGTCCTGAAAGTCTACCTCGTCTTGTGGGGCCAGACGAACCTCTTCCTGGCGCTGAAGCTGAAGTTGCCCCGTCTCGTGATTGAGGACGCCTTCTTCTCCCACGGATCCCTGATCGAGGGCGACCTTGGCGGCGGAAACAGAAGCTCGCTGTTTCTCGATGGCTGTTCGTTGCAAAGATTGGAACTCAGCGAGTGCAGCCTTGAATTCGCGCGATGTCTTTTGTTGGGAATACTTCTGCGTAGGCTGTGACGTGACTCCTGTTAGGCCATGTAGAATACTTATGAGAAGCGAGCGCTAGTATGAGTTTACCGTAACATCTTCCCAAGCCTGGAGCTTCTTGACCCCCTCGCCCACGTCCTTGAACTGGAGGGTAGACGTCTCCAGAGCGGAGGACACTCGCTCCCGCAGACGCGGATTGTCCCGCCTCGTGCCGAGGAGACCAATGTCGGAGCGCAGTTTCGAGACGTCGCCTTGTAAGTTAAACAACCTGTTCATCAGACTCTGGGATAAGCGAGAGAATTCGGGATTGTCAGAATATGCGCCATTATTGGAGCGACGACCACCTGCATTGCCGGCCTCGGCCGAGGATAGCTGATCGAAAGACATAGAGAGCGAATGAAATGGGCGTCAGCGTGAAGGTGGCGGATGGACAAGAAAGATGCTGGAATCAGTTCGAAAGAGGGTGGAATGCTATAGAGCTATCACCGACAATAGGTCGAGGCTTCGGCGGGATGGGAATGCCCTCAATTCAGATGACACCGGTAGTGGCACTTATTAGTATGCGGATCCCATACTAGTGCATTCCTTACATACCAAGTCAGTAGGTAGCTGACGTCGTTGCTTTGAGGCAAGGTGGTGCTGAGTAAAGGCGTGGCTGAAGGGGCCCACGGGTACCAACGAAGTACGGATCCGTACACCAGGTACCTAATAGTACTGTATCTTACCTAAGTATTCCGTACGGATCCGTAGGTACTTCGTACCTAGGTAGGTACCTACCTAGGTAGTAGTAGACAGGTACCCAACGGACGCTACTTTAGCGGGGTACGAAGCACCTAACCTTATAGGTAGGCACCTAAGTACGGATTAGGTACAGTACATAAGTACCTATCTGTAATAATGTGCGTCTGACTACGGTTCTACGTGGCTCAGGACCTACTACTATGGTAGATCACAAGCGTGTAGATGTGTAGACGAGACTGTAATGAATGTATTTTAAACCTAACAAAGGAGGGGGGAAGTGGTCTTATTTATACACAATATAAGTGGGTCACTTGGTTGTGGGATCAGTGCTATCTTCTGACCTCAATCAGTAACTCTAATCAGCTGTGATTAAGTTACGTAATTGTAGTCAGTGCCGTTCGCAGCGGGGCTGCGATGTAGCAGTCAGGATCCACAACCACTCCCCTCGGTGTAGACGATTGTCCCAATCGTCTTCTGAAGAATATAACAAAGGAAATACCGTAACCGTTAACCATATAGCTAATACCTTAGAGTCCATTCAGCTCTTGCAATCGCTTGCGATCTTGTTCAAGCATTGTCTTGCTTGCGTACCAAAGGCTGCGAACCGGATGACCATCATAACTGAAAGCAGGGAAGAGATTTGTGCCATTGTACTTGCTGTTCAGTGCAATACCGCCAGGACTGCGAAGTCGATAAGTGTTACCGTGATGACAGCTTACGATGCACCAGGGGCCATCGTAATAGGGTTCGGATTTGTTTCGACGCTGTCTAACTCGCAAGACCCAATCACCAGTGCCAAACGTTCTAATCAGGCCTTTCTTTTCTTGAAGGTAGGCGCGGACCTGATCTTGAGACGTCTTGAGGCTGTTGAAGTGTTGTCGTGCGATGGGTGCTTCGTGCTGAGTAGCGAGTGTGCGTTCAAATTCGAGCTCCTCCCCCTCTGTCGCATCACGAACGTAATCAGTTGTCTCCTGAGGCTGCTGTGGTGGTTGCGTACCGAACATCAAGAAGTAACTGCTGTATCCGCTAGGTCGTATAGTACGATTGTGTATTCGTACTGCAGACTTTAGTAGCGCAGCATAGTTCGGGTTTTCTTGCGTAGCAGCTTCACGAAGGATGATACGTTTGATGTCACGGTTAGCTTTCTCAACTTTACCATTTGCTCGGGGTCGTAGGGCAGTAACAGGTTTGATGATTGATCCGTTCGACTTGTGCCAGGCGATTGCTTCTTGACTGGTGAAGGCGCCGCCATTATCACTGATGAATTCACGAGGATACCCAAATACTTGACCAATCCAATTGATGAGTGGCTTTGTGGCTTCAAGTCCGACGTCAGGAACGGGAGCGGCTTCAACCCAAGAGGTAGCATACTCGACAGCGACCAGAATATTGAATCCGGCTATTGATGTATGGTCAATAGCCCAGCGTGTCAAAGGTGCTGGTGGAGTGATGGGCTGAAGGTCGGGTAGAATCTCAGAGGGAACCTTCATCAGTTGGCAGTGCGGACATTCAGCGACAATCTGTTGAGCGACCAAAGTGATCTCGGGGTGCCAGTATCGACGAGCAACCTCACGAAGTGTAACTCCTACTGTGGCATGACCGTAGTCTTGATGAATTGCCTTAGTAGCGTGAGCTAACTCATCATACTCAGGGACGATTAGCATCGCGGTAGCTTGTGATGCTAACCCTGTGGCATGCGGAGGATCACCGGGAAGACGAGAGACATGTGCAATCTTGTAGAGTCGACCATCATAACAGACAAAGTGTCGTTGTACCATCGCGGGATCAAGACGTGCAGGCAGTGAAGTGTTGAATCGAAAGTATTCTGATATTGCCTGTAGGTCGATGCGATTCAAGTCTTGAGGTCGATGCACAAAATCTTCAGCGTCAGCGTCGGGATCTTCAACAGTAGCAAGTGTTTCGTCGGGACGAGATAACCAGTCGGCCATGACGTTGAGTTTACCTTTCCGATACACAATGCGTACACTGTAGTGCTCAATAGTGTCAAGAAAACGGACGATGCGGGCGGGCTGTTCCATCTTGGTCTTCAGAGTCATCAAAGATTCATGGTCAGTACGGACGGTTACTTCTCCCCCTTCAACCCAATGTCGCCAGTGTTGCAGAGCCATTAGGACAGCTAATAGTTCGCGTTCCTGGGCTGAGTAGCGGGACTGAGTTGGTGAGAGTTTGTGCGAGAAGTAAGCGATCGGGTGCAGTGCTGATTTATCACCATGGAGATGCGGTTGCATGAGACATGCGCCAACGTGTAATTGACTAGAATCTGTGTCGATAACAGATGGGAGTCTCCAATCAAATGGACGGACAACAGGCATGGTAGTGATTGCCTCTCTGATGCATTGCCATGCGGCGCGAGCTTCGGGTGTTAGCGTCACAGGTTCATTCTTCGAACCTCCTGTGAGTGCCGTAAGCGGTGCAGCAATAAGGGAATAATTCTTGATCAGGTGCCTGAAATATCCAGCAGCGTTGGTGAATGCGCGAATCTCCGTGGTGGTCTTAGGCTCAGACCTATTCCGTACTGCGGCGACTTTGGCTTCGTCTGCTTTGATACCATTTGCCGAAATGTGAAAACCAAGAAATATACCTGACTCGACGAACATGAGAGACTTCTTCGCGTTGATGACCATGCCGTAATCTCGTAAGCGTGAGAAGAGTAAACGGCATCGCTTATCAAGTTCCTTGTCATACGGATAAGTCCGTTGACCCGCTTCTACTAAGACTTATCATAGGAACGGACCGAATACGAAGCTATTGGCTTACAGCTATAGCCTTCGGTGTCTGATGCCTTATCTGATCGGCAGTCTAGTCGCCAATAAGACTAACCAGCTGACTCAAAGAGATTTACAGAACCCGATATCACATCATCCCATTGTCGCGGCGGCTACCTTCCGACGCACCCGACATGTTGACGTGTCCTCTTACTACGTCCTGAAGCCCGACATCTCCCACCTATTGTCCTTGCTGAGTGCGAGGGCTGACAAGCACACGTCAGGAGGCACTCGGGCTTCGGGACGTCTGTTCACCAGGTTCCCCTGTCTTGTTGGACACGTCGACTCATGCCGTCGTAGCCGTCGTGGCCTTGATGGGACGATGCGATGTCTTACTACTCAACAGTAATACATTCCAAACCAATCCCATATCAGCGAATACGAAGAGATCAGCTCATCGGCGACCATGAGGATGGTCCCCGAAGTCATATGACAGTCCGGATGATAGATCGACGCAGTCAGATACCCAAGACACGTCGCAGAAGAGTTATCATTGGCTTCAGGAAGGACCAAGGTGGTCCGACTGAAACAATGAAGTCATTACAGCTAAGTCCAGACCCTTAACCTCCTGAGAACTCCTCTCGGAACAGCTCCCGTGAGTCCTTTTGAAAGTTTCCACATACTAATAATATCTCGGAAACGACCTTAGCGAGCGGGAGAACTCCGGACCGTGTTCCTAACCCAAGTGGGGTCGGTGGGTAGATGGGGAAGTGACGAAAGGAAAACCAAGAAACCTGACGACACCGAACCACAGTGGCTTTTAGCAACAACCGACCCTACGGGAAGATAACCGCACACGGCAGAACATTATTACAGAGAGTTAGAGGGCTATTGAAGCCTATAGAGAGTACCGGAGGGCGCTGGCAGATTATTGCAGGTCGCGACGGAGGAAGATATAAGACGGAGACGTTCCCGGAAAGAGGACGGGAAGGAAGCATTAGAACCATAGCGACTCTTGCGACCATAATCAATTATAGGCTGAATTGAACTACTGTTCCGGGCCTCATCAAAGACATTAGTTGCCGTATCGCACTATCATAGCCGACATCTTCAGTTCGTATCCGAACTTCAATTGACTCTATCGCTACGGCACTTCAGTTATTTATGACCCCCGTCACATATAATTGATTACCATCGCAGAGGAAGAAACTGCTACGGAAAAGCACTATTATCCTACCATCAACAGAAGAGCGACAGATACACCTCTTCAAGAAAATCAACTATCAACACTATCATCATGGCTTCTACATCCCCCCAGTCGGAGCAAAACAATGCTCTTGTGGTATACAACCCCCCTTCCTTTGATGTGGTGATGGCAGAAGCCCAGCCACTGCCTAGCAGTGTAACAATCTCCAACCCACCAGAGTGGATGGAAGAATTCAATCGGCAGCTGCTCGATTCTCACGAAGCTGTGCGAGCCTATTCTCAAGGTCTTAGCATTGAGAATCAGAAGGACATTGCCAGCCTACGAACTCAGTACGATCAGATGCGTACTTCTTATACTGCAGTCATGTCGATGCATCAAATTGGCATTGTTGCGACGCAAGAACAGCTCAATCAGTTCCAACAGCAAATGGAACGAGCTAGCAACGGATTTGCGAAGGACATTTATGGAGCCATCGCAAAATATACGGAGGACAATGAGGTCCGTGACAAGGCCATTGACCAATTACAGGCCATGTCGGTGAGACAGCAAGAAGTGCTTACAGCACTACAACAGAAGGCTGGACAACAACAACAGTTCAGCGAGGAGGTGACCAATTGGGCTGCGCAGAAGGAACTACAAATCAACGACCTTCTGGCACGAGACTTCATGGACCCGGCACAGGTAGATGCCCGGATGAAGACCCAATTGAAGGACCTACGGGAATATACCAAGGCCGTCATTGATGAGTTTCGAGCTCAACAAACCTTGGATCCGACGGTCGATTCTCAGTCAGTGATGGAGACCATGAGACGGCGCGCTGCGTCCAGAGCAGGGTCACTACCCATTACAGACTTACTCGGGGAGCCCGAACTCCCTGTCAGAAAACCTCCAGTGTCGTTTGAGGATGTTATCGGAGGTGATGATCTTCTGGTAACCAATACGACACCTACGAAGGCTATGTCGGACAAACACTTGAAGCACTCATCATCAGCCAGTACCAAGACATCCATGAAGCATTCTACCTCGACAGGAAGAGCTTTCACTGGACACAGCTTGTGGGATGAACGAGTGCGTTCAACTGAAGAACGAGGTAATACGGAGTTTAGGAACACTATGGGAGGTCCATTGTCCGGATTCATGACTCCAGCAATTGGTACATCAGGTGGTGGTATCCCTCCACGAGGTCCCCGTCGACCTAAGGCGGTTCCTAGCGAACCCAGTGATAGTGATGATGAATCAGGGCACGAGGAGTCTAATCATAAGAAACAGGAGCCCGACATTAATTGGCAAGACATGACGGACTCTGATATTGTTAAAGCATTGCTAACAACACTCGCTCGGCCACGAGCTACTGCTACCATGTCGCTTCGGAAGCCATCAACCTATGATGGCAAGGACCTGTCTAAGTTCAAGGCTTGGTGGTCTGAGATTGAATCCTACGTGGCGGCCTATTCGGAAAACTTCAAGGATGATCGACAGCGTATTCACTGGACGGCGTCTCTACTGACGGACAAGGCCCAGACTTGGTTTCAGTACCGATTGTCCAACATCCGGGCTTCTAAATATGTCGACACTTGGAGTACCTTCAAACAGGCTATGGAAGAAAGGTTCACTGACCCTGCTGAACAGTTCAAGAATGCTACCAAGATGCAGGAACTGAAGTATCAAGGTGACGTCGTGCAGTATCTCAGTGAGCTGACGGAATTGAACATTAGTGTACAGTGGTCAGGAACCATGTTTCGGGCCCACATCACAAAGGCATTACCTCGCAAGATCACTGAGATGGTCTATTCACGACAAGGTTCACTGCCACAAACCGATTCGGATTTTCTACATGCAATCCGTGAGGCAGGATTAATATATGAGAACATGATGGCAAACCCTGGACTGTCAGGAAGGGATACAGTTGCTCCCAGTACAGCACGGGCCAAACCCAGTCTTCAGCGCGACAATCGGCCACGCATGAGTCTACCTTCAAGGCCTGCCAATGCTAGGTTCCCGACCCCATCAGAGAAGAAATGGGCTACCGTTCGAGAAGCATTGGAAGGCGTTGAGCAAGGTCTTATTGATCAGCGAAAAAGAGACCGACTTTCGTGTTGGCGATGCGGTCGAGACTCTTATCATACTTTGTCTTGTTTCGCTACAACTGATGTTGGAGGTAAAACATTAACCTCACCCAAGGCACGAACCGCAGCTATAGGGTCCAAGCGGGCACGAGAGGACGACTCAGAGATACAGGAATCCTCCAAGAAGGCCAGGATCGATGCTATCAATCTGCCTGACATGATGGACGAAGATGAGGTGCCACCACCAGAGCCGGAAGCAGAGCAGGATCCTCTATATCTTCAATACCTAGCTGAAGAAGACTCGGATTTTTAGACGGCCTCCTTCCAGGACCCCGCGAGGACTTAAGGCCGTTTAAGGGTGTCATCAGTGCGCTAAAACAAAAGTATGCAGAATTTCCGGAAGACATGATCTCAGTTCGACAGGTCAAGACAAGTGAGCCAAGAACGGGTGACCGACCCATCGTCACCATGACTTTAATGTGGGGATCAGGAGAATGTACCGTGAAGGTATTATTGGATACAGGTAGTAGTGTTCCGGTGATGAGTATGACTAAAGCCAGGGAATGGAAGCTACCTATCATCAAGCGGGCAATACCCCGACCAGCACTGGGATTCGATGGCGAACCTGTCCCATCTTCAGGACGATACTACACTGAGGATTTAGTTCTCCGGCATCAGGATGATCACTATACTCGACTGAAGTTCGAGATCAGCACGGTGGAAGACGAGTGTGATATCATCCTCCCCCAATGGTGGCTACAAGAGCATCAGCCTTCATACTTCTTCGACTCCAACAACAAGATTCAGTTTGTATCCGAACGATGTCGAACACACTGTACCAGTCAGGTAGTGCTCACGCAGCAGCCCGGTGACACGCCAGTGGTAGCAATGTCAAAGCTCGTGCAGAACAAGATGCATGAAATTGCTACCCGAGAGAATGATACAAAGACATTCGAAGACACTGTGAATAAGGGTATTGACTCAGTGCCAGAAGACTTCCGAGAATTCATCCCGATCATGAGCAAAGAGGCCGCTACCCGGTTACCTAACAGACGGCCATGGGATCATGCTATTGATTTCAAGCCAGGAACAACACCCTCCTTCGGGCCATTGTATGCAATGACCGAAAGAGAACTCGAAGCCTTGAAACCTTGGATAGAGGAGATGCTAGCTATGGGACGGATCCGCAGGTCAACGTCTTCATGTGCTTCCCCAATGATGTTTGTGGAGAAGAAAGACCCTAAAGATCCTTTTCGTCCTGTGGCCGACTACCGCGCCATTAACAAGATCACTGTGCCAGTCCGGTATCCAATTCCCCTTATAACTGAACTACAAGATAGGTTACGGACAGCAAAGTGGTTCAGCAAGATCGATCTCAAGTCGGGCTTCCAACTTGTCAGAATCAAGGAAGGAGATGAATGGAAAACAGCATTCCGATGTCGATACGGGTTGTTTGAATACACTGTCATGCCTCAGGGATTGATCAATGCGCCGGCAACGTTTCAAGCAATGATGAATCATGTATTCAAAGACTTGACGGATTCAGGCGTTATTGTGTACCTAGATGATATCCTCATCTACGGCGATACCATCGAGGAACACGATCAACTCGTCAAGGAAGTCCTTCGGCGCCTAACGGAGAATCATCTCGCCGTCGCAGCTCAGAAATGCAAATGGCGTGTACAAGAGGTCGATTTCTTGGGATACATCATCAACACTAACGGTATCTCTATGGCGGAAGATAAGGTACAATGTATTTCAGAATGGCAGACTCTAAAGTCTCTACAGGAGTCACAGAGTTTCATTGGATTTTCTAACTTCTATCGACGATTCATTTACGGGTTCTCAAGAATTGCTCACCCCATCACGAGGCTGAACTCGTTGGATGCAAGAACCTGGGCATGGACCCCAGAAGCAGAGAAAGCATTTCATACAATGAAGACGGCTTTCACGACTGCCCCCATTCTAAAGCATTACGACCCAGACAAGATCGCATACGTGGAAACTGACGCTTCAGATTTCGCATTGGCCGGAGTTTTGTCCCAGAAGGATGATGATGGTAAGCTTCACCCCGTGGCCTTTCATTCTCGGAAGTTACAGTCAGCCGAGATGAACTATGAAATCCACGACAAGGAGCTATTGGCCATCGTGGACAGTTTTGACAAGTGGCGACGATACTTGGAAGGCGCCAAGGAGAAGATTGAGGTATTCACGGATCACCAGAACCTTGAATACTTCACCACGGCCAAAGTATTGAATCGCCGACAAGCTCGTTGGTCACAAATGTTGTCGTCTTACTGGTTCACCATTCACTATCGGCCAGGCAAACAGAATGAAAAGGCCGATATTCTGTCCCGACTAGCACAATATCGTCCTGAGAAAGGGGGAGCTGAAGACCAACCAATCACGTCGGTCTTGCAAGAAAAACACTTTGCTCACTCATATGGGACGATGTTTGACAGTGCACCTAGGATATTAGTATCATCACTCCGACTTTGCAGTATACCAACTGCTGCATGGAACAACGAATTCATCGAGCGTGTCAAGAATGCAGCCCGCGACGATCAGGAATACCAGGACGCATGCAGTAATCCAGAGAAGAATATGATCGTTCAGGATGAGGTATTGTACAAGAAAGGACGCTTATGGGTGCCCACAACATTGCGACAAGACATCATCAGATCAGAACATGACACTAAGGTTGCCGGACATATGGGCATGGATAAGACCATCGAGCTCATCAAGCGGAACTTTGTGTGGCCAGATTTGAAGACAAGTGTTAGGCAATACGTCCGTGGATGTCGTCAGTGTCAAGAAAATAAAGTCCCGCACCATTCGAATTATGGATTGCTACAACCCATGGAGATTCACTACAAGCCATGGCAGTCGGTAGCAATGGACTTTATCACTGACCTTCCGTTATCAAACGGGTGTGATTCCATTTGGGTCATGGTCGATCCATTCACTAAGATGGCTCACTTTACAGCATTGAAAGTGGAAGGCAAAAAGACCGAAGACCTTATTCATATCTTCGCCCGAGTATACTGGAGGCTTCACGGCATCCCTCTTGACATCATTTCCGATCGAGACGCCAGGTTTACTGCCCACCTTTGGCAAGACTTCCTTAAGTTGGTAGGTATCAAGGCACGGATGAGCACGGCATTTCATCCCCAGACCGATGGTCAGACGGAATGTCTCAACCAAATACTCGAGATATACTTACGAGCATTTGTCAATTATGAGATGTCTAACTGGGAAGACCTATTACCGTCGGCAGAGTTTGCTTACAACAATTCAGTGTCGTCGGCTACGGGAATGTCCCCATTCTATGCTAACTATGGGTATCACCCAGCTGCCGCCAATCCACCATTGCCTGAAATCAAGAATCCCGGCAGTGAGTTATACAGTCACTGGATGATCAAGGTGTACGAGCACGCACAGAAGCACCTAGAGTTGGCCCGGGAAAGAATGAAGGCATGGGCCGACACCCGACGGACTGAGGCTCCCGTTTATAAGGAGAAGGATCTCGTCATGTTGAATGCGAAACATATCAAGACTAAGCGGCCAGCAAAGAAGTTTGACAAGAAGATGTTAGGACCCTTCCAGATAGAGAAGGTTCTTTCATCCACTGCTGTTCGCTTACACCTACCTTCGACATGGCGCATTCACAACTCTTTTCATGTTTCTCTGATCGAGCCATTCCGAGAAGGGCCACAAGGAGCCCCGGACCACCTACAAGTTCTACGCGAGGCCGGTCCGATTGAATCCGAAGAATACACTATTGAAGCTATCATGGATTCACGGAAGGCACAGAATAGCGTCAAGTATTTAGTCAAGTGGGAAGGATGGCCAGCAAAAAGACATTGGACATGGGAGCCGTTTGAACACTTCGACAGCGAAGGTGCTCAGACATTGTTAAGGGAGTTTCATGCTCGGTATCCAGGTAAACCTGTTGACGCCCGTGTCCGTTCATAAGGACAAGCATTGGGGAGAAAGGGCGAAGGAGAAGACAGATTGTTACATTATTTCGCTGATTTCAAAAGTTTAGAATCTCAACTCAGATTATATCATCATACCATTAAAGTGTTCCAATAAGTAGGAATTCAGTGACTACCTAAATTCGAGAGTTGACCAAGCACAACCTTCGGGTGTCGGGAGAAGGCCCAGGAAGCCTCTCAAAGGAGTAAAGTCTCCCGACTACGTGATGGTCCTTCCGGATAAGGTCATTGTCTATGATGAACTACGGGCACTATCGGCCGGGACGGCCTTTGAGAAAGGGGGAGCTTG
>JAJJKC010000038.1:0-200516 GCA_022984845.1 Xylaria nigripes | reverse complement strand
TTGAATACGAGGTGCGACGTCGCAGGTGTTTGCGACGCAATCCCCGAGGACCTGCTAAAGACCGTTAGCTACCGCGGTACGAGACATGGCCACATATCTGTGTGACAGCTGGGTGATGTATGGTCTTGTGCCGTGTCTGTATCGGAACTAATCTGTGATATGTTTAGTAAAAACGGGTCATCGAGTTAACCGTATGACAGATACACCATGTATAAGATATTTTCAGTTGAATTGAGATGATTAAGGAATTGTTAGAATGATGTAAAGGTACCGGTAAGTCCGGCTTTATTGGCATTGATGACATTGAGGACATCTTGGCATTTAATGTGAATGTCCAGAAAATCTGCATGAATTGCAGACAAAATATCCGATGAAGTACTTTTTAGTTGCTGACTATATCAAAGAATACTGTCTTTAATATCGTTTGACCGATCGAGACGACGGTGACCTGCAAAATACCCGGCAGTCTTAGGATTCAGATTGTGATTGTGCATGGGGTTTAGGATTTCAAAGTCTCCAATTAATTTTTTCTTGCGATAAACAGCTTTGGTCTTCTATTCACACCTTTTTTTCACGGTTTTGACATTTTTCTGCTTTTGTATGGCCTTAGATGACGTTTCACGGGTTTCGCTGCAGCAAAGATTATATCGGCCTGGTTTACCATCAATATAATTGGAAGTACATAAGATAGTGATGTAGAAGCCCAGTTATCGGGCTGATATGTTGATAGCCTTAAATAATTCATCGTATGACTCATATTTAACCGTTGCTGCTGTCTGAAGAGCATCAGAAGTCAGAATGGCTGAGTGAGTGATTGTTTCTGACAAAGAGGTGGATTGTGGCGATGATAGCGGTAATTGTGTTGTTAGCTTGGGGGATGTTGCTGGCGACAAAGTAATCAGAATAGGCGAGCTTGCCTTGCCAGAGGAGATTGCCATAGTGATAGAATTTTCAATTCCCTGACGGCGTGATGATGGTAAACGGTATGTTCAGAAAAATAGCAGAGATTTGTATGAAATAGTAAAGTGGCTAGGTATCAATGGGGTGCACTCCAATACCTACCTAATCTGTTCAGCAGGTGGCTTTACACAGTCGGACTAGTAGACTACACAGTGAATTTAATCAACTCGTAAAAAAGGTATGGTTTGGTACATGACAAGGTACGTTTTTCTGGCCCTATACTACGTAGCTGTCAACAGAAATCCTGTGGGAATATCACAGTTGATGTTTTGCAGCTCCTGTGTTAGAGAGTTCATATTGACAATCATCACAGTCTCAGATTGAGTTTCTATCATGCTGGACAACAGAGCCTTCAAAAATCTTTTGATGGCTATATTCCCATATACCCATTGTCCTCAATTGTTTACGTATAGTAGATGGGCCGGCTTGCTGCTGGGCTATGGGCAGACTCTGTTGACTTGTCTGTGCCTTGCCATGGGAATCGGATTGCTCACTGAAGTGGGAACCCGACAATTCCGAGCTTGGGGCTGGGGATAGGCTGCCAGAGTCGCTGTTGCTCTCCATTTCCTTGTTGAGGTGTTGAAATTCTCTTGAACGCCTTGAATATGAGGGAAGAAGGGACTAAGCCGAGGAGACCTCACAAAAACACCACAGAATACGCTACAGAAGCTCCGGATATTACATCACTATGATATATTATTCGACAGTCGACACATCGGCAATTGAGCTCACTACGCCTGTCGACTGTCGTCGATGGTCCACAGCCAACAGCTTAATCAACACTCGATATTATTGAGTGTTGGATACACCCTTGCATCCGGCGAAGCGAATAGATCACAATACAAACATGAAGTACTTCTAAAAGCTCTCGAGAAGCTCCGAAGGAGGTAAGGCGGCGATCCTTTAGGCGATACCGCATGCCGAAATTATTCCTTTCAAGGTGTTGCACGATAGTGTCTACGATGCGAAAAATCCCCGAAATAAGACTAAACTGCGCAGATTGAAGAGGTTAGCACGGGCCGCACTGAACAGGAAGCAACTCTCCAACGTCACCATTTTCGAACGCGAATGCTAATATTATCAATCTCGTGGTGCGGTGTATAATGTGTGCAACTCTCTGTGCTTGAGCTTCGAGGAGAAACAACACAAGAGCTCCTCGGAAACGAGGGCGGAAAGCACTTGATCAGTCCTCACTCATGGGGACCAAACTTTTCGGCGGTAGCATAAAGTATTGCTCAGGAGGACAATATCTCTGAGTATTTCGTCCCCACACACCCTCGACGGAGCACTCACTTGATCACTATCAGTAGGTAGGTAGGTCCATCGATCGTTGTCGCGGTTCACGCGGTATTTTTCCAGTCCCACTAGGTATTGAACGGGGATTTCCATGCCTGAACGCAACCGCAGGATGCCTAATGCCTAGAAGGGCTTATACCAAATCGACGTACTATTCTTATTGACGGATGATCTTAGTCCAGTAACTTACATGCTCCGTTCAGCCGACTTTCTCGTCAGAAGCAAACAGTCGTGTCAGCTTGCTGCAACATAATACAGAGTATACCCCAGAACTCGACGGATCTCATCTGGCGATTCGCCATCAGTCAACTGGCGCAGGCTCTGGCGCAAACCTCCCCATTCTACTATCTACATAATTGGTTCGGAGATGTGACGTAGGTAGTTTTGGTCCTTGGCTAGTGCGTTGGGGGCTGGCACGGGACAAATGCAAGCCAAAGCCAAGCCTTCTCTGTCGTGGGCGAACCCGATGAACTAAGCATAGGCAATCTAGGTACGGACGTACGGACGTATTATTGTTATCATAAGGACGGAATACTGTGCAGTAAGTGATTCAATTGGTCCGGATAATTAGTACCATTGGTTGCCGAGCGCCCGTAGTTAACAGATACAGATGCAAAGATCATCACACTCCCCGGCCTTCACGCTACCTAGGTAGTTTGGTAGGGCGCTTCATACTAGGTACGGACGTCCGTACATACCTATGCTACCGTTAAGGTAGGCACCGTATAGGTACTACTTTTTCTTTACGAGATGACTGGCGAGAGCTAGAATGAGTGGTCCAGGATGCGTCCAAAATGGGTAGGGCGCATGGGAAGAGGGGTAACATGCGTTGAGCAAAGAATACTATTAGTCTGTAATGCGGTGCGTAATGTAGGTACTTCGTAGGGAGTATTATTAATAGGTATAGCAAGGGAGATTCATGAGGATCCGTATACGTACTGCGTGCTTCGTTCTAGCACCTCTTTGCCTGATCTACCGTACCTACACTACCTAGTGTGATGCCGGCACAGACTTACCGGGAGGAGATCTGGCCATATTAAGTAAAGTACGTCCGTACTTGTTAAGAATTCCACTTCATGAAGCAGCCCGCCTTGTTCGTCTACCTACACTAAAGTAGGTATAGATAGCGTAGGTACGTCCGTAGTCCGTACGGATCCGTAGATCTTAGGTATTCTAGATAACCCTCATTAATCTACCTAGTCTACCTACGTGTGGCGTACCTAGATCGCTTGGTTCTAGGTTACATACCATGCTCGCCCGGCCCAATAACAACTCACAATCCTTGAGGAGAGGAGGTTGACGACCAGATCTCTTTCAGTGGCATAATTGCCGTGAACCGTTAGGTCGGAGAAGCTGGTACACTACTAGGTTGGGGTTAGGGTAGTATTGATAACCTATATTCGGGTGCGTCTGACCGCCTTTGCATCAGAGAACTGGTTACGAACACCGGGTACCGCATACCGTGGTCATCACGACGACGTCTTGAATAATGGTTATACTTGACCAGGGATGTTGTAAGTAAATACAACAGTACACATACACATCAGGGAAGAGCAATATGAATAGTGTCGGGAGGGTGGCTAAGAGGTAGCATTGAAATCTGTGTACGGACTACATACGGATCCGTAGATGGACTACATAACGCTATATCTATATAGTAATTGTTCAGCGGGGCACATGAGTCCATACTTAGTATTGGGTATTGTAGTTTTTGTTTTTCTTCTGCCAGCTTCATCGTCAAATGGAAAAGGCAGGGCCTGCAATGAAACCTTGCATCAATAGTGATATGTCGGCTGTTGCTTTGGGGTGGTTTTAGGGTTAATTTGGTCAAGTCTCCATCAATGTTATTTGTTGATTTCCATTTTGAGTATATTTGGAACGGCTGAAGGAAGAAAGGAAGAAAAAAAACAGACCATGATGACGTCCCTTCATCGACATTGAGGGGTTTGACCCAGGAAGCGGGTGAAGCCGATTCGGAGATGGCCCATCCAATCTCCCACTACGAATCTCATCATCGTCAACACGTATCTGATTCAGACTTACAGCTAGTTACCTATGGCGGCGCTGAAAAAGCGCGATGATCTGCGCAGGCAGCTTACTTTGGGTATTAATCTGCAGACTTTCAGCCGGCTTGGAAACTCGTCGATGTCATCAATTACATGAAGCCACATCAATGATCAAGGTTCTCCGCGATATACGGGACAATGATGTACACAGCATAGACTATACGCGCTGCCGTCAGTCCAACATCCAAGACAAGCACAAGCAGGGCTGGAATGCGAGACAATTACGGGCGTGGTGTTTTTCTCTCGCCGTCCTGCAAGGCATGCGCGGGACTCGGCCAGTGCTGCCAAAGACAGCCGCCACATCGTATACACCTCCGTCAGGGCCGGTCTGGATAGGCTTACTCGGTAGCATGACTTCACTACCTGGTGAGAAATTAGGATAGATCATTAAAGTTGACGCCTGCACGGGCCGCTATACTATATACGCTTTGTACAAAGTACCTACTATCCCTCAACGTCGCAACATGGGCGTATATAGCATGGTGTTGTTGTAAGCAGGTATTCTGTACGTCCTAGGCCTGTATTATGAGTTGTGATGCACTATGTAAGTCTCCACAGCGGTTTCAATGAGAATCGCTGTTTGAAACACCTTTTAAAGGTGCGCCTTGTAGTGCCACTGGCCCGTGATCGGCCGCCCATCACAACGCCAATGCAGCCATGGGAATCCTGGGGATTGGAAAGAGTTTAAATAGAGAGGGGGTGCCCGGCCTGAAGAGTAGGCGACAAGACTTTCCCTACTGCCCGTTTCATGTCCTCCTTTCATCCTCCATTAGACAAGATGGCGAGCAGCAAAGCGCAGAACACTATCTCCAAGAGAGCGGCTACTGAAGACGATGCCTCCTTTGAGTCCCATCAGATCGTCTCTTCGTACTTCCTTGGGCCTAAGGCGGAAAACCTGCCGTACTTCAAGGATAGTATCGATATTATCCTCCATGAGATGGAGGCGGCCAGGCTCCGATACTTTCCTAAGGATGGCGTATGTCCTATAATAGATGGCCCAGTTGCGTATGCTTTCGTACTGACAGATTCCTGTTCTACCTAGGTATCCATCCCTAAAGAGAGACAGGAGTCTAAAGCCTTCCAGGATTCCATCGCTAAGATGAAGAATGCTATCCAAATGGGCGCCGCACTCATGGGTGAACACAGCGTCCCATTCTGGTCCCCGCGATATGCGGCGCATATGTCCGTACCGTTTCCCATGATCACTGACATTACCTCGCTGACCATGACAGGGTATCGGAACCGACTGTATGTAAAGCCTATCATTGCTCCGTAGTTTTGCGGTTCTCGGTTCAGATGACTTTTGTCAGAGAATTCCTGAGCTGGGAAGGGAAGATCCGTTGGGAGGTCTCGATGTCATCAAATACTAACTTGCGTAGATGCCGTCGTTGCTAGGCTACTTCATGACCATGTTGTATAACCCTAACAACGTCGCCTTCGAAGCCAGCCCTCTCTCCACCGTAGCGGAGATGGCGGTCGGAAAACAGTTGTGTAAAATGTTCGGCTTCAACATCGGCGCCGAGGAGACCGATCCTTCCAAGAAGACCGATACCTCCAAGAAGACCGATACCTCCAAGAAGACCGATACCTCCAAGAAGACCGATACCTCCAAGAAGACCGATACCTCCAAGAAGACCCTTCCGCCTCCTCTAGCCTGGGGCCACATAACTTGCGATGGTACAGTAGCTAATCTTGAATCGATGTGGTAGGTTCACTAGTCTATCGCAGAGGCCATGGTATACTGGATTCTAACATAATCTATAGGGTTGGTAGGTGTTGTGAATCTAATATGGCACGTGATGCAGCGACTTACTTATATATAAGCTCGAAACCTGAAATTCTATCCATTATCCCTAAAAAAGGCTTTCGAGAAAGGAAACCCACTTAATTTCCTCGCCGACTCCTTCTACGTCAACACTTGCAAGGGCGAGCGCAAGTTGTTCGTGAAACTTACGACGTGGGAGCTTCTGAACCTGAAGCCATCAGAAGTCCTCGACTTGCCTGATAACTTGCTCCGTGATCAGTACGATTCCCGCACTTCTCACTCCGTTTTACTAAGGCCTCCCAAAAGATTTGAATATCTTCTCATCTCGAATATAAATTGCTAACCTGTGTACTTGCGTAGCGGCATCTCAAACGACTTCCTATCAAGTGTCATGACGAAATACGGAATCCAGTCGACTGGCAAAGATATTCTAGAGAAGGAATTTGATGTCAAGCCACCCTTGTACATGCTGTCAACGACTCGGCACTACTCATGGCCGAAGGGAGCTGGTGAGTAGCCGCAGAGATACACTAAAGATCCAGTACTGATACTAATTTTCTCCAAGCCCTGACTGGTCTAGGTTCCGACAATTTAGTCGGCATTCCCGTCGACAAGGAAGCACGTGTCGACATGAAAGAACTGGAGAATATGCTCAGACAAAGTCTGGCAAAAGAGCAGCCAGTTCTCGCCGTTGTGGCAATTATAGGATCAACTGAAGGTATACGTGATAAGTGCTGCCTGAAGAAGAAGATAGATGCTAACGCTTTCATCTCAAAGAGGGAGCTGTTGACCCGCTGAGGCGCATTATTTCTTTACGAGAGAAGCTTCAATGCGAAGGCCTTTCGTTCCTCATCCATGCAGACGCTGCTTGGGGAGGTTATTTCCGCTCCATGTTACCTAAGGACAGCTCCTTTCGAGACGGTATTCTTCCCCCTCATAATGAGGCCGATGATAACGTCCCCCACGCGAGCTTGAGAGTCGAGACACAGGTGAGATTTCCTGTCCAACTTTTCGTTCCTGTTTCTAGCACGTGTATGAAGAAACAGTGGCTTTATTGCCTATCTTGCATGGCTTCTGCATGCTTTCTAAATCGGGTACGATCCGGATCGAAGACAAGCACTGAGCGCTGATGTTGTGTGTTTTTAAAGGACGAGCTTCTAGCCCTGCGCTTCGTCGATTCCATCACTTGCGACCCTCATAAAACTGGTTACGTCCCCTACCCGGCGGGTAGTTTGTGTTACCGAGATGGCCGTATGAGATTCCTAGTGACCTGGACAGCTCCCTATCTGTCACAGGGCTCTTCGTTGAACATCGGAGTCTACGGTGTTGAAGGAAGGCGAGTAACCTCTCAGACCAATATGTAAACGTGGTGTAGTGATGAATACTGATGATGTTATCTGTGGGCAGCAAGCCAGGTGCTTCGGCTGTGTCAGTCTACCTTAGTAACATGATGATACCCCTGGATCCGACGGGTTATGGATATCTTCTTGGCGAGGCGACCTGGACAAGCAGACGAGTATGCTCAGTCCGCTCTTTACCCAGCAGGAAAGCGAAAAGCTGACTAGTACTATAGTTTTCTGCCGAATGGGCATCGTTGTCTACTATGAGCAGTTCATTCATCTGCGTTCCGTTCAACATGCTCCCCTCGGAGAAGAAACCAAATCCGACAGAGGAGACGATCGAAGCTGAGAAGAAACGCATTCGCGATGATATCATTTACAAAACGAACTCGGAGATCTTCAAAGCGGACAAGGACCGACCTGATGATGAGAAGGTTGTAAACCTGCTCACGGAATTGGGTTCAGACCTTAACGTCAACCTCTTCGCCTTAAACTTCCGTGACGTGAACGGCAACCCCAACGATGATATCGAGGAGGCCAACTATCTCATGAAGCGCGTCATGAAGAGATGTACAGTCGAAGCTCCCAAGGATAATACGACCAAGATTCCCCTGTACCTCTCCTCGACAGAGTTTTCTGACGAACTTTACAAGGGTTGCAAGGAGGAGTTCATGAAGAGACTTGGTTTGAGCCAGAATTCTCAAAACTTGATGGTGTTGCGAAACGTCGTCATGTCACCATTCTCCACCCAGCATAACTTCACACGTTCTCTCGCAGATACTTTCCGCCAGATCGTTGAACAAGAGGTGAAGGTTCGTTCATGCCCATTACACATTCACTTGTTACAGATTGGGACTAGTTGTTCAAGTTCCGTAATGCTAACAATATGTCTCTTACTCTATGTAGGTTGTCCAGAAGCGAAACACTCTTTCGCCGGAAACCCACGAGTTCCTTGTTCAGGGAACGGATTCCATTTACCTCATCCACTTATCCAAATTCCACGTCGCCAATTTTCGCCAGCAGGTAGTCGTCTCTGTCGAGTTCGATCAGAACTCGAAGAAGCAATATCTTGACTTGAAGAAGTCACACCCATCGCAGCGAATAGCCCTCGTCACCCAAGAAGAGACACTGCTAGCAGATGTGATCGCGAATGGCGGTACTTTCATAGCGACGATCTCGACCGAAAACCCGTAAGCAAAACCCTAATATCAGCCCAATGCAGTCCGTTTACATTGACCATGCTTTGACCATGCTGCTAATGTCCCGTAGAGATTCCAAAATTTCCGACGTCATAGTCAACATCAAGGCAACGGTCGTCAGCCGACCTCTGAACCTCAAGTGGCGCTTACCAGACTACCCGAGGGATTACATGCCCTTCTACTTGTACGGAAGTGGTGAGTGTGAAATATGCCCCCAAGATCATCATGAATTATAGCTGATAGAAAAAAATGAAGCGAACGAAATCAACATCGACCACGTGATCACACGGGCGCCAAACAGTCAACTGTCCGCCAGCGGATGCAAATTGCAGTGGAAGGAGGAGCCGGACGCCTCTATTTGGAAAAAACCGCTCGTCGTCTTCCTCCTTGACGTCCGTGAAGCATATATGCAGCCCCTCCCAGCAAATGCCGACATTGAAGGCATGGAACCCGACGTTAATCCCTATGAGACCTACTCCAAGGGGCCTGCCAGCATTATTCATCATAGCCCAAGCCAAGGTAGTAGCTTCTTCTTCCATTCGGGAGCGACTTTCCAGGTCAAGGTGTACGAAGACGGCGATCGCGAGAACGAGAGCTCGGCTTACGCTACTGTCGATGTGGGCCAGCTCGTCGGCGAAGGCACACTGACTCTCGGAAACCGTGTCTATGTTGACAGCGAAAGCCTGAACATCGATCCACTCGATAGTCCCGATAAGTTGGGTCATTGGGAGGATGAGTTCCGCAAGATTGGAGAGCAATTTAGATGAACGTTGGCTCTATGAGGAAGCCGGATTGTCATCTATCATGTTTATTTGTCGTTGGAACGATGATTATTATGATTGGAACTCGAGAATGAAAGAAAGGATATGCAGACAGCACTACATGGGACTTATTGCAGGTAGTTAGTTAGGTACACTGACAAGCTCAACACATCATTGCTCTTTTTCCCGCTTCAGAATATATTTGTAGGAATTGTTCCTCCCGCTTCGGAGCCGTTGCCCCCGAACCTAGCCCAAGTTGTCGGTAAGACAATCATATTATAAATTAAGAAGATTGAACAGATTTTATCATGGGCGTATCCAACTCTAACCTGGGATCTAGATGTTTTCCTTTGCCTCCTGACGAAGTATGATGCCCAGAATCACCCTTGAAGGCCAACAACTTTTGACGAGATGAGAACGTGGTTTCGCGAAACCCAGCCAGGTCAAAGCGTTTACGCTCTGGCGTCATAGGGGAACGCGTAGCTGGAGATGTGCTCGCCGTTGAGACCGATCTAGTGTAGCTACCACTTGTAGAGTACGAGTGGACACTGGACGATGGCGAGACGACGAACTCGTCGGGAAATTGTGCTTGGGGTCCGGTGTATTGCACTCCGCATGGCTCAATCTCCACGGATTCTGCGATAAGGAACCACGCCTAGTCAGTATACTTCATACTCAAAAACATTTCAGCTTTCTAACGATTGACAGGGTGCAGAAATAACGAACCAAACAGGGGCTGCGACTCCATTGACTGGTCATATGAGAAATAGAGATTAATAGGACAGACATCAGAGGGGCTTCTTAACACATACCAATATGTGACCATGTCAAGCTAGGCGGCGGTACTGTGACATGCTCGTCAAGGGCTTTCCGAGTTCTGTCCAAGCTTTGTCAGCCGACGAGTCATCTCACGTAAGGAACCTGCTTAATTTCGCATCAACCGGAACAGCAAGAGGCAATAAATATCAACTTACTCCTCAAGCTCAGTCTCCAGCTTCTGGAGCTTAGTCTCCCACGAACGTGATAGACCTTTGAATTGGTCGGAATCGGGTAATGCTGCCGTTTAATCAGTATGCAATTTCGGTACCCGCATTGGCAGCGCGAATCACAAGGATTTGGGACTCACTTTTCACTTGTTTCCGCAGCTTTTCAATAACAGAGGTCCCACGATTCACATCATGTGACAGCAGTGTTAACCGGTCATCTCTGCTATTCCATTCATCTTCTACAGCCTCAATACGCTGGCTGAGAGCCTTGGCTCGGCTGTCGACAACCCGTACACTATCATCGATGACTTCAATTCTTTGGGCCGAAGCCCGGGCCTTGGCATCGACATGTCTGAAGCTTTCCTCCACAATGTCAAGGCGTTGGCAAAGCATTCGTTGACCGATATGATTCGCTTCTTGATCAAGATGCTTGGCGTCAATCGTTCGCACATAACCCTCAAAGGCACTCATGCGCTCGCTCAGCGCCCGGTGAACGCGGTCGAGAGCTTCCTGGTCCAGTCTTATCCGGTTTTCCAGTGTCTCAATCCGTTTATTTAGACTTATGCGGAGTCCATCCATTACCTTTTGGAACTGTTCCGTGGCGACTTTGATCTGGTCGTTTAGTGATTGGTTTAATTGCTGCTCAAGGGCTTCCGTCCGTTGAGTAAAATCCCTCTTGATAATGTCGAGGGGATCCTGAGTAACTGCCAGGCACTGCGATGCCGTATAGCTCTCCTTCCGCCGGCTGAACCCGAACCAGACACAGTATAAAGCGGTCGTCAGAAAAATAACAGCAACAAGAAGCTGGTCATTTTCGCACATGGTGATGAGGCGCCAATGCTCAGGCGTCGCAACTGACTCCGCCGCTGAGCTCTGTGACCCGAGACCTCCGTCGCCGAGTAACTTGGGCTCAGTGACCACACTCTCCCGCACGGCACTCTCAGGGCCTACATCTTCGACCAGGGAATTTCGAGACTCAAGGATCTTTGAATGGGATGTGTCGCGCTGGGGATGTGGCGGGAGTTGCTGACGAGTTGCAGTACGCGGAGGAGACCCGAATAGAAGGTGGTCCCAGTCTATGAATACCGGCATATCTGACCGTGACCCCGAGATTTCAAAAAGATGGGGTAAGAGAAACGAAGGCACAAAACCTCGGCGATCATATACTATGATCAATGGGTACACCGTACATGGTGGCCGTAACGATCGAGTTGAGATTAAGTAAGTAACGATTGATCAATAAAGGTGAGTAGAATTGGTGACTCCGATCGATCAACCGATGCTGGTCTGAACGAGAGGATTCTGGAAACTTGAACAAGGACGAAAATCGAGGCTAGCCACACTGGCGGAGGAAAACTACAGTCTGCCCATGTAGATTATATTACTATGGAGGAAGCGAAGCATTAGGTACGTATGCTCGACCGATGATGCTGTCCTTATGATCGGACTTGTCGGTATCATATAAAAAGGTAGTAAGCCAGATCATCAAATCTCAATAAATCAGCGCAGACGTGGCTCAGGAGAGGAAGCACCAGTTGTTCAAGGCAAGCACGCTAGCAAGAGAGCTAGCAAGGGCGCTAATGCGAGCACTTAAAGTACGAAGAATTACTTACATAAGGACTGCGCTAGCCATGTACCTTAATGTACAAAATGGGCCCATCCAGCGCCGGCCGGTAACCTACCTAGGTACCTAGGTACCTACCTAGGCACCTATAAGTACCACCAAGTTACAGGGGCTATAGCTGCCTTAGGTACCTAGGTAGGTACTTACTTACTGCCCAACTCGGATACCTACCTATCATTCAGGTAGGCAGTCTACAGAGGGTAACGGACCCGAACTTTAGGTAGGTATCTGCTTAGGTACCTTAGGTGGCTTGGCGTTAGGGGGTGTAGGGTCGCTTGATACCTTAGGTACCTAGGTACCTATTGCTGTCTGCCGCGCGCTGCGATATTTGGATTAGTGAAGATGACAATAGACATGCGTTATGTCTGGTAAAATGTACGGAATACTTACTTCTAACCACGTAAGAATGACAAGCAGACAGAGCGATAATACCAGCTGAGAATAGGTTACGTACCTACCTCCACGTATTGTACGGTCGCAGACGTACATAACATACAGCCCTAAATGCAGTCCCTGACTAGGTACCTACCTAGGTACCTAGGTAGTAATTATGGTAGGTATAGGCAGGCATCGCCCCCCGCCCCGCTGAATGCGCAACGTGGCTAAGCCGGGAGCTTTTAGGTTATTGCATGCCCTACAGAACAGCCGAGGCTATCTAAGGTCTTCGAACCTATAAGACTTCGTATCTGCTGTACACAACTCTCTCGGCCTCTTGTAATGGCAACTCACAGACTTGTCGAGACTCTTGTGAACATCTACTTGTCTCTTTATCTCTCAAGATTCAGGTAGTGCAGTTGAAAGCGAGGCGCCTGCCTTACTTACACTACACTAGATGATTAGTCAAATCTACCTACGTAACGCACGTATTGTGAGTCCAACCAAACAACTTACAAGTTAGGCCGTCAAGTCCGAAAAAAGAACGCACTGCTAGCACTACGCATTCGCTGGCCGTCTCACGTTAACAGCAGGGTAAGGTCACATCACAATACATCATGTACGGAATCTCAGGCCTCTAGTGTTGCGAAGAGTATACCCGTCCACTTACACACACCCTACGGAAGCAACGGGGGCGTTGCCAAGCGGATGGGTGCCGAAGCATACGGGACCTCCGTTATCTAACTTACATACTGCGTACGGTCATTACCTATCACCTATGCGCCACTGCAGTGGGAGACGTTAAGTGACGAGTTGGGTTCGATTCCCGACAGCGCTAAAGATTTCCGCCTCAGCTCAACTCCGGGATTTCCAGTAATTACAGATCACGTACGATTTGCCTTGAGTTTACCCCTGTACGCTTATTAGGTGTTCAGGCACGGTCGAACTGAGGCGGAAACCATCAGCGCTGTCAGGAATCGAACCCAACTCACTACTTAACGGTCTCCCAGTCCTGGAATGAGGAGGGTAGGGTGTGGGCAAGCACAGCTCATGACAGGCCGAACCGGACTGGGCCCTGCGCAAGCAGCAACGCCTTCATCTGTATGTAATCAGTTGTACTAGGTAGGTATGTATGTACGTCCGTACGTACTATGCACTAGGTACATATAACAAAAGCACCTACCTACATAATGTACGCAGTAGCGTCGATCCCGTAGCCATTATCGACAAATCTTGGGAAGAGGGGGGCTTACCTAATATGTAGGTATTTGCATTGCATGGAGGTATTCCGTGCACAGCTCAGCTTTCCGGTATCCGACGACCGTGACCGGAAATATGTACTTCGTTATTTGTACCCGAAGTATTCCGTATTTCCAAGTCCTCGTGTCTGATATTGAGTGAAGAGGACGCTCATGATAAATGCATACTGCCCAAACTGAATTGCATACTCAGAATGGTCTTGGGGACACAGATGAGTAAGGCATTGTTACTGATGCAATCTACATAACTGCAACTTGCCGTCTGTTTGAATAATCAATATAAGATCCAGCCGCCGGTGTTACCTATACGTGCACTGGCAACGACGTTGAAAATATTGAACACTTACGCCTGGTAGGTATCAGAGAGGCCCTTGATTAGGGCGAATTAGTCCATACTAATAACCATATTTACTCCGCCGGCGTCTGACCTACTTTGCTCCAGCTTTCTGAGTGCATGGGGTACCTAGGTGTAGGTACGGATCCGTAGTCGCGCTACTGACTCAAAATCAGGCTTTCGATGACCTATTATTAGCAGTCTCCATCGTGGGGGGCAAACTCCAAAGCCGGATGTAGAGCGTCGATCACTGACTCGGGGTCGCGATGCCAGCTGGCTCGGACTAGACACTACCTACAAAGGGACAATGGCCTTGATGCTCGAAAGAAGAGTCTAAACGATAAACTACAGTACCGGCGCTAGACCCTACGGAACGCCTGTTTGCTTGGAGTCGGTATTATTAGCTTTGACAACGGCATTGCTACCTATGTCGCGTCTGCAAACACGATTCCCATTCGTGGAGAATCACTTGAAACATCTCAACAAGGCAAACTTATAAAAACTCCGGCCGATCGCCCGTAACCTGTTGTCCGCCAAGATATGTTCGCCAAGACCTTACCCCAGCGCTACAGCGGGTTAGGTAGATCGTACGGGGTAAATCATATTCTCCACGAATACGGGCTCTCAGAGAATCCGTTCCCGGCGTTTAGTCTCGTTGCTTCTTCGTGGAAATTGCGGATGTTTTTATCCCGAAGATCTTCAATGCCGGTGCTAATGCCGCGGCGGCTCTGGAGTGGACTGTACTGTTGAAGCGTCGTGACGAAGGAGGTAGGTAGGTAGGTTAGGGAAGATCGACAGCCTGGATTTTGTGTATATGAACTCCGAATTCTCAAAAGGATAGCTCGTATCGTAGTGAATGAGAATCATCAATTGACCGACCAATTCTAAGCACCGTCATATCTGAAACGTAAGAAAATGAAATTCAGCAGCACTCTATCGACTTTGGCACTTTGTGCCGTGGCTCAGGCTCGTGGTACGTTACTAGCATACAGCGCCGTCATTAATCTTCCCAGGCTTTGAACACAAAAGTTTTCCACCTAGTAGGCCTCCAATTTTACCTCGGTCTAATTCGAAACAATAGGCAATGATGATGTCTTTGCTACCAAGGTCACAAAAGCCGTTCGTGCCACACGGGCGACACCGACTGCCCTGACAACGACGTTACCCGCGTCCGCAGGTGCTGTGACATCTTCTGCTGCTATCCTCGTTAATGGCGACTTCGATGGTAGGATGAAACGATATGAAAGATCAGGTATGGTTCCCCTCAATCAGAGGTTTCGAGTCCCAAGCATACTTCGAGATGGTAACAGAATGAGAATAGGCAATGTGTGCGAGGGACAGGAGGAGACCGGCGAAGATGACGCCATGTTCATCCTAGAGGACGGTGCCACGCTCTCCAATGTGATTATCGGCGCCGGTCAGGCCGAAGGTGTGCATTGCCGAGGAACCTGGTGCGTGCTCAAGCCGCTCCGACTGAGCGACTCCGTCATGTCCTCGATATTATATTATGAAGCATAATTAACCACGACGAACACTATAGCACCATCAACAATGTCTGGTGGGCGGATGTATGCGAGGATGCCATCACCTTCAAGCAGAAGAGTGGCACCAGTTACATCAACGGAGGTATATATCATCCCTCCTCGGTTTCAGTGCCGTGCTTTCCCGCGCGCCTCGTCTATGCCCTTCCTAACAAACGCCGAATGCTGATAATGCTACGCAGGAGGCGCGTTTGCGGCAGAGGACAAGATCATCCAGTTCAACGGCCGCGGCACGGTTCAAGTGAAGAACTTCTACGCAGAAGACTACGGCAAGATTGCCCGAAGCTGTGGAAATTGCTCCGGCAATGGTGGGCCGCGGAACTTTATCAGTAAGTTGACCAAGATTCCTTTCCCAACAGGCAGAGGTGAGGTGACGGGAATGAGATGTTGACATGGTATAGTGGACAACGTCGTCGGCGTCGACGGCGGCGTGATTTGCGGCATCAACTCGAACTACGGAGATACATGTCGTATCACGAACTCGTGCCAGGATGACGGCAATTATTGCGACTTATACGAGGGTAATGACACCGGCGACGAGCCGCCGAAGATTAGTTCGGGCCCCGACGGCAAGTATTGCACCGCGAAGAGCGTGTCAGAGGACTGCTAGATCTCGACGTTTCACCCCCGAAACAAGTCGAAACTCTTGTGAAGTATGGACAATATCGCCTAAGATATATGTTGATAAGCTGAACAAACACCTTTGATTAGTCCAGCATTCAATGTGGAAGTGATTCCGTGAAGTCAATTGTACATACTATTCATGACTTACAAAGAACAAGGCATCTTTATCAGAAGAAATCTCCCACTTCTCCAATATGGGTGCTTCAAGATTTTTTGCACAGTAAAGACAAAAGACCCCAGGATCTAAAATCTAGTTACGTGATTAGCAACTCAACTCAGCTTATTAAGGACGAAACTTACTTGAAGAAATACATCGCGGATCTGATAATGTGGCACGAACACGAAGGGTCCAGAATAGGACCATGAGTACATCGTTAGCCACGAATCCCAAGCCGCTGTACCCTGCGTTTGACCAGTGCTTCGAATAACTATTGTTTGCGTACGCTTTCCCACAGTCCACAGCAAGAACGTATGTAAGCATCTGATTTAAAGTCATTGTCTGTTTTGGTTAGTTTAAATTGTTGATTTATAGAGCTTATAGTTTACATAATTTCAACGGAGGTTTATGTTAGAGGTCTATAATTTGGCATTTGTAGTACTACCTTCATGGCGACGCAAGGCGCAACGTCAAAATGATAGCTTGAAGATGGGACGTCGTTAGCTTCGCTTGAAAGCCCATATTCCGTAAGATTATTCAGGTCTATGCGTTTTTCTTGTCATCGTCGCTTGAGGGGGGTGGCTTTCGTGGCCAGTCGCGCGCAATATCAATCCGGTCTTTCGGCCACCACCATTCGCAAAGTATGAATATCAGGTAGTCAATGACAACACAAAGACAAAACAACTTACCAGCCCACACGCCGCATCCGTAGTAGCGCTTAAGCCGGTCTATAAGAGAGAAGTTACGCGCTCTCGTATGACTCCAATGGGAAGCATTGCTAATATCCACGCCGTAGAACTCACCCTCACTGATGTCGCCTGAGATACCCCTGTATACGCGTTCGGTCCGCTTAGCCACATTCGTCCAAGAGTACATTGTTTTGACTTGTTCGTGAAATTTTTCGGTGCGGACTTTATTCGCGCGGAGAGCCGCGATTGCTCTACCTGTGGCAGCCACCAGGTCATTCTCCTCGGGCTTCGCGAAGACAGTCATATGTGAAGGAAGGACTTCAGGAATGCCGCCAACGGCCGTGCAAACCACATAAAGACCGCAACTTGCAGCTTCAACTATTACAGTACCGAAAGCCTCCGTTAGGCTAGGATGAAGGTATATATGGCCCCGTATCATGATTTCCCGCACGTTTTCGTGTCGCACGGGTCCTAGCATCTCCACCTTGTCCTGCAACACATTTTGCTCGATCATCTGCTGTAAATCAATGGATTTAGGCCCGGCGCCTGCAATTATGAAGCGAGTGTTGGGATGGTTCTCGAGTATGCGGGGGATAGCTGCAGTGAGAAGATCCGTCCCTTTGTTATAGAAAAGGCGGCTTACCACCACAATGGTAAGTGTATCGTTGGGCCCAAGGGGATGAGCAGGCAAAGGGTGTAGACTACTCGACTCCGGACGCGGTAGTGGCTTGAAGTCGTCGGAAACAAGAGCGTTGGGGATAACGGAAACTATCAGAGGGTCGAGAGCTGCTCTGAGAACAGTGTTCTCCTTGCTTCAGACATTCAGCGTTTGATAATCATCCATGTTGCGGGCAAGATATCTCAAAATGGGACGCACCCTGTATGACTAACACAAATAACGTGATCAACATCACTAAGAGTAAACTTGAGCAGCTTGTTGGTTAAGATGCTGCCAGCATCGGCGAAGCCAACCAGCGAATGATCTGTGAAGACGGTGCGTAGACCCATAGTTCTACCATGAAGGATAGCCTCTTGGCATAGAGTGCTCATGGTAGCATGTCCGTGTACAATCTCTATGCGTTCTCGAATCATGATGTTGCGGAAGAGAGGGAAGAATGAAAAGACAGTAGGAAAGGTAGATGAGCGATAGATGACAGCAAAGGGGACATGATAGACCTTAACACCATTGGTCAGGTACCTGATACCCTTTCTGTCCTCGTAGGCATGGGTGACCACGATGACCTTGTGTCCTCGGTCTATCAGCTTGGTCGCGAGTTGGTAGATATGGCTTTCTACACCCCCGGGTTGGGGGTAGAAAAAATCGCAAACCATGGCGATATTATACGTTGGACGCGACATCGCGACTGCAAGGCGGATGACAATGTGTACAGAGCAGGTGAGTTCTGATTATTTATAGAAGATTTGAGAAGAGTGTACAATGAGTACTGTTGATTGTGAGTTTGTTGTCAAAGTAGGCAGATGGTGACGGTGGATGGAGATGGATAAGTGTTATGATGAACTTGATGCGATTGGAGTCGTGAGCCGTAACTTTCACATGTCACAAGCATGAACTCTCTACTCACAGCCATGCCATGTTGCCTGTTTAGCTACATTATGCAAGATAAATGGAATCGGAAGCTCTGTCTTGGTACCTGGAGTAAAGTGTGTAGTGTAAGTAAGTAATTGTGAGCGGACAACTTACATTGAAGTGCAATGACGCCGACGTAGTGAGCATACGTACGAAGTACATCAAAAAACTTCAAGTTTCCCGTAAGCCGTACCTACTAGATACGGACGTAGATACACGCTTACGACGAGGTATGTAAGTAGGCTACCTATCAAATAAACGATAAGATATTGATAGAGTAATGATAAGATAATGATAAGAAGATTCGTAACGATAACGAAGGCGGTCAAGTTTCTTGCGACAGCAGAACTTGGGCCTAAGCTACCTCATACCTTATTAGATGTGGTATCGAGACACTTTTACTGGTGGCAGATTGGCCAAGACCAACACCTTCGGAAATGCATTCCCATTATAGACCGTCGCTCAAGGAAGACTCAAATTCCTCAAATGCAGAGTCCGAAGTTCCTTCTCAACCCCCCCGGATCCCCTCCGAACCTCGGCCTACGACTCATGCCCGCTATTTACCATCCTCGGAGTCGGGTCCTCACAATGCGCGAGCGCAACATGTCCGATCTGAAGACGGAGAGTTCAATCAAGAGGAGCCCCCTGCTAAACGGGTCAAGCTAGTACAGGATGGTGCTCTCATCCAAACTTCACACCAGGAAAAACCCAAGAAGTCTAAAAAGAAGAAAGCTAAGCTCCCACCATCAGATGACATGACCAGTGACCTCAATGCTGTGGAAATGCCACCTGGAGATCAGGAACAGATGAAGAGTGAAGAAGATAGTATCAAAAAGCGACACACATCATCGTTACAAATAGAAGGAGTCACTCAGTCGACGGAACCAGACTCAATAGAGCAGCTTGGTCAACGAAAAGACAGAAAAAAGAAAAGAAAATCCAAGCATGATAGAGAAATGTCGACACAATTGGAAGATGATGTTCCTCTTCGGCATAAAGCTATTCTAGAAAAGAAAGCAAAGTCAATACGGAAATCTCTAGGGCCGGGACTGGACGATCTGGGAGGTGATGCCGTAGATGGCGTGGATTTAGCAGCTGATCGCGATGCACCTGTACCAAAGACGCCCGAAATTCAACTGCACGGCCTTGAACCAATTCCTCAACCTGGGCCAGTGGCACAAAGTATAGGCGCGCCGATGTATGAAACTTTACCGCCTTGGCTAGCGTTACCGACACGAATTCAACAGGAAGCATCAGCGCCATTCACCGAATTTGGGCTCTCGCCAGATTTGGGCATCGGCCATGAAATCGCGGAGCGATTGGCCTCAAGAGGCTACAAGCAGGCGTTTGCAATACAAACCGGCATATTACCGCTTCTTCTACCTAACCACTGTAAAAGTATGCAAGGCGATGTGTTAGTCTCCGCCGCAACCGGTTCGGGTAAGACACTTGCTTATACGTTGCCTATAATCCGGGATATTAGCCAAAGCAGCCGTCAGACCACTAGGTTGCGGGCGTTGATTGTTGTCCCCACGCGCGAGTTAGTAAAACAGGTGCAACAGGTATGCGAAGAATGTGCCGGTGCTTTTGCCCTCGATGGAGCAAAACGGCGACCTAGAATCACAATGGCAATGGGTAGTCAGTCATTTGAGCATGAGCAGAGCTTGCTTATTGAAAGGGAAGAACTATATGATCCCGTAAGATACAAGCAGAGGCTGAGACGCTTAACTCGTATGAGTGGACTCAGTGATGGGAATGATGATGAAAATGAAGAGGATGAAGATTCCGGCTACAATACTGAAGACGAAGAAAGGGAGTTTATTCGCAGAAGAGAAGACAGGATACGGACCTTGCCTGATCACTTCATCTCATATAAGTCCAAGACAGACATCCTCATATGCACACCAGGGAGGCTTGTCGAACACATAAAATTTACACCGGGATTCTCTTTGGATTTTGTCCGGTGGCTTGTGGTCGATGAAGCTGACAAGTTACTTGGCCAGAACTTTCAGCAGTGGTTAGACGTTGTTATTCCCCGACTTCAGACTCTAGATCAAAAACATCCTCGTAACCACAAACAGTCAAATCTCTCAGGTGTACGAAAAGTTATCCTCAGTGCTACGATGACTCGGGATCTTGATCAACTGGAGGGCCTCAAACTTCGACGGCCAAAACTCGTTGTACTCGAGGGCGCTAAAGGTCAGGATGAGGCTCGGGAAACCATTAATCAAACGGAGCATGTTCTGCCTGAATTGCTCAATGAGACTGCGCTTAAAGTCGGTGATTCAAACCTAAAGCCGCTCTTCCTTGTCGATTTGCTTTTAAGCCATCATATTTTGAACAAAGTCGGCGATTCCAATGTCAATATATCAGATAACGACGAAACTTCTTCATCTGGATCAGACTCCGACTCGGATTTGGAATCTGATGATTCAGAGAACCCCGCCAAACCCTCCATAAGCCCTTCGAAAGGCTTGGAGAATATACCCAGAGTATTGGTCTTCACCAAATCTAACGAGACAACACTCCGTCTATCACGACTGTTGGCGCTGCTAGCACCAACACTAGGGCCCTCTATTGGCACACTCACCTCAACGACACCTTACACAAGCCGACGTGATACATTGCGATCCTTTAATACTGGCAGACTCCGAATTATTGTCGCATCCGACCTTGTTGCCCGCGGAATCGATCTACCCTCTCTCGATCACGTCATCAACTATGACATGCCATCAAGCATAGCATCATACATTCACCGAGTGGGGAGAACAGCTCGAGCTGGGAATCCGGGTAAAGCCTGGACGCTATTCACGAACCCAGAAGCGAGATGGTTCTGGAATGAAGTTGCAAGCGAGAAGACGATACGACGCAATAAGCCGGTCGAGCGTATAAGAGTTACAGAAGAGAAGGAAGATGCCTTCAATGGAAAGGTCGCGGTGTACGAGGCAGCCCTGGAAAAGCTTGGCCAGGAAGCAGGACAGCTGCGTCACAAGAGTCGGCAGGAATAGTGGATCAGATATACGTTCATATGGGATAAGCCCTGGCGTTGCATTCATACAACATAGTCGAGGTGATTGCTGTGAGTGATCACCACAAGCAGTTTGGTTCTCTTATTCAAGACTTGGCAAATTCATATTTCTTTTGGTGATGCGACGTACCAGTAACATGTGAGAAAAAAAGCAATCCCTCCATTTCTTTATTATCATGACATGAGTGCTAGCTTTCCCCATGATCAGGGAGCCTTCACTAAATGCCACAAGGCCCACTGGGTGCTTCTAGGTGGATATATAATCAATCCTGAGATATTTGTGTGAGCAATGATCGTCGTATATATTCGTGATGAGCTTGGTGAGATCATGCTTTGTCGGCGTGTTTACGCAGCGTGTTACCCCCATAATACCACAGATCACACTGGGCCAATATTAACGCTCGTAAAACATCCTTATACGCAGACATAAATAAACCCCAAGCCATGCGAATGGAAAGTATGCCTAGCGACAGAAGACGTACCTAGGCAGGATTTTTCGACTGCGTGCAATATGCAGTCAGTGGGCTTAGAATTCGAAATCCAGGCCTTCTGACTTCACTTGCTTCGTAAGACAGACCGAGTGAAGGCATAATGTGTACAAGATTCCGCGTTGTCTCATGCTTGATGCGTCGACAAGTTGGCTACATAGGCAATGATGCGCCCCCTGAACGTAGGAGGTTTGTTCTTTTCTTCACTACACAACTTCAACTTAAATTTGGGGCAGCCATACCTTCTTACAAGTACCATCGCACATACTCAATATGGAGTTTTTAGTGACGCTTTTCGATATATTCTGCTCCTGATGGGACAGCTACGAGCGACCTTGCGCGTTGGAAAGGCAACGCCGATGGCAGACAATATCTTGAGGAGCATGATTGAGACCGATCTTCCTGAACACAAAACAATAGAAAGGACTACCTAGCGCTAGGGCAGTCGTGGACCAACAGCCGCTAGGACCCGCTATGAGCGGAAACTTTCATCACGACGACAAGCAGCTTTCATCATTGCATTTCATATACAGCCCTACTACTTGGAAGTGACTCATGAACCAGGAATGGTCAGCCGTGATGTTGGTCAAATGCAGTGATGTCCCCAGCCATATGCGCGAAGGTTTTGACTGGGGAGACGCCAACGTCATAAAAGAGGCAGGATATTGGGATCACGACTTCACGAGTGATGCTCGAACAGATAGCAAGCGATGATTCGGCAATAGATAGTACTTCTTTTATGGCTTCCAAGAACCACCGCATTTGAATGTCACTATTGAGGTCTTCACGTTACGAATTCGTACCCTGGGCCGATTTGAACTGAACCAACCATCGTGGAGAATAATCAGGATTGCAGTTGCCGTCAACCGGTCGAAGTAAGTCATCTATTATTAGGATTACCGCACCCCTAACTAGTGTCACAACCTCATTTACAATGGCATGCTTCTGCAGAGACGATGACCTTGGCCAAAGGAGTGAGGAGGTGGTGTCATTGTTCATGTGGCGAAGGAAGCGCGATATGCATAGACTACCTTATCATTGTTGGCAAGTGAAGATCAGTACTGTGATAGTAGTTGCCGGTTGATATGAGAAGGATACAGAGAAACGGTGATAATCAATCCCAAATCTATTAGTATCATGAAGTTCTCTCGCCTCATCTCAGCCCTTCCACTTACTTAGGTAGACCAAAACCTGCCATCAAATTTTAAGCTCCCAACATGGCAGAATACGTGATGTCTTTAGCTAATTACTTATACCAGTACGCCCCCAAACCATATCTCTTCTATTCGGATATATCGAGTCGCTGGTGATGTCGTGCTAGAACTGCGGCAATTGACCGGCCACGGGTCATACTATAAGAACATCCACCAGTAACTTCACCATCACACCTGGTAGGTACCTTAAGCTAGGTAGGTAGGATGAAGGCATTCGCATACCTACAAGTATGGATCTTTACACTAAAGAAATAAAGTGGGGCAAGAGGAAGAGCAGAGAGGAAGAATGGGTATTACCTAATCCCCGAAGTCGTTTGGCGCCTTTTTTGTCCTGATGCCCTCCTCAAACCTACACTGTGCACAAGATATTCCGTATGTGCGACGTAATACGTGCCTGGTGCAGGCAATACCGATGCGCGGGCTAGGCGGGCGCGAATGTAGGTACTGGGAGTCCCTCCCTTTAATAAATAAGTAAAGCAAGCACAAACCTTTCATTATGTAATTCTCTGGCGCGCATCTTCATACAGTAAGTACAAGGTAGGTAAAAATCTTTTTCAGCTCACACGCCCTGAATTCATTTCTGTAATCCCTACTTCGTACCCTTCAAACTATCTATATAAATATACCTGTTTTGTAGTCTGTACGGATTACGTCTCTCGATTCCTGCATTTTTAATGGTTGTGCGTGCAGGCACAGCCCTCCATCAACTGAGCTATCCTACAAAGTACACTATATACTTATTCAATATCTCACCACCGTCAGCATCCGGCCGCTCCGGCTCTTAGCAGGGACTTCGGAAATAGCACAATGCAGCAGAGTCGATCTCTGCTGTATTGCCACCGTCCTTCAATCTGGATTCGATAGCATACTTTGCTGCCCTCCTCGCCAAACCTTTCTCGACTGCCACGCGTGAGTCGAGGAGGGATAGCCATTTTACTCTCCATTCTACCTACTTTCCTCTACGATTTCACGAATTACGCCACATATTCACCGGTGTTGTCGCCTCACCTCTTCTTCCACCATATCCTTTCGCTGTCATGTCTTCTCGCGCCAGACGGGGAATTCCCGCTATACCACGCGTCATCCCTCCAGATTCTACGTCATCCGATCTCAACGAGCGCTCGCGTGACGATAATGATTACTCTGGCCCTGTAACGCGATCTGCCGCCCGACGCCGCCAAGATGCCAATGGTACAGCCCAGCTTCCCATGAAAGAGACAAATTCCGAGTCAGAATCGGAACATCAGAGAGCACGGGTTCGATCGCAAAGCCCGATAAATACGCGTGAAATCGAAAACAAGGTCCTTCCCGACGCCCCGACTAATATTGAACCGATTCCGAACCCGGTAGAGGCTGCTCTGAACTTTGCAAATGGCGCGACAAACAAGGATCGTTATTATACCTCACCTTCACTTGCGACCAGCTCGTCTTTGCCATGGGACTGGCGCGATTTCAGCCGCAGTCCCAGTCCTCTGGGCCTGATCCCGATACATCGCCATTTTCATACCTTGATTCATAAGCATGAGGTGCCGAGGAAAGTCCTGCATATTTCCATAGGATTTTTTGTATACTGGCTCTACGTCACGGGCACCCAAACCTCCTCGGTACCACCCTATTTGATGGCAGCTTTAATACCCATTACAAGCGTTGACTTTTTGCGTCACAAGTACGCCTCGTTAAATCGTTTGTATGTGAAGTATTTGGGTGCTCTGATGCGCGAGACAGAATACGCGGGCTGGAACGGCGTCGTATTCTACCTTCTGGGAGCTTGGATTGTCCTGCGTTTCTTCCCAAAAGACGTTTCGGTCGTTTCAGTTATGCTACTGAGCTGGTGTGACACGGCTGCCAGCACATTTGGGCGCTTATATGGACAGTACACTCCCAGGCTCCGTCGTGGCAAGTCTCTGGCCGGGTCTCTCGCTGCCTTCTTTGTCGGAGTTGCAACTGCCGCGTGGTTTTGGGGAAGCCTGGCGCCTCGAACCGGGCCTTTTCCTGGGGATGATCTGCATCCTTTCATGTTTCAAGGCGTGTTGCGATTGCCTACATTTCTAGCGAATGTGTTAGGGTTTGATGAGCCTGTCATTTTGGAGGGATCGGCTGCGCTCGGGATCATGAGCTTATGGTCAGGGATGGTTGCGGCTGGCAGCGAAGTAATCGATCTGTTCGAGTGGGATGACAATTTGACGATACCCGTGCTCAGCGGACTGGGCATTTGGGGATTTTTGAAAATTTTCGGCTAGAGGACAAAGAGGCTAAGCTCCGACCACTATGGTGAAATAGGATCACCAGGCGACTTCGCTATTGAATGGTGTCCGAGGTGAATAGGTTATATGGTGGCTCGGGACTCTTACACGGCCACCGATACGAAACTTCACTCCTTGGTCGTGGGTGACCCTGCTTGGGGAAGCATGACCGGAGCAGTCGCTTAGAACTCAACTCGTTGGGAAAAGCCGACCCGCTCGTCGTGAAGGACGGTACATGATGTTGACATAAATGGGCGGAATTAAGTCTCGTGGGGTCTACGACATACCTATCACTTGGTCACGATTTGCACGATATAGAAACATTGATAAGCAAGCCTGTCCTGGCCTGGCTTATCAATTAAATTCTCTCACAGCCAGTACAGATTGCCACTTTCTACAAACGGCAAAGTCAGAGATTGATCCCTCTGCATGAACATGACTACCTACCTACACGATGTATCGTGAACAAATGAGAACTGGAAACCAACATATGCTGGTCATAACACATTACCTCCAGCTTAAAAAGCATCTCGGGTTCTACCTATCTTGGGTAGGGTTCGGTCAATCTGCCGTCCTATCAGAAGGTGCCCCATCATCAAACTCAGTTCGCTGCATGCAAGGCAGGTAGCCCTGCAGGTCATTCAATAACCACACGGTTAAAACCCATAACTGTCCATCAGTCCTCTGAATTATACCTGCTGTGTCACTTGATTATAATTCTGTGGCAGATCGGTCACCTATTTGGCGTCCTTTTCAGGCCAGACGTCGATGGTTTAGCCATCATCTGATGAGAACTGAGTAAATTAATACCTATCGGTCGAGGCTTCAGAATAAATCATCTTGCTCTTTCTCATGGCGAAGCCGTTTTATTTTGAATTTAGTTCTGTCCTCACCGCACTTTGGGACAACTAGCGCTCTCTTCGAGACTACGGCTACGACAGCGTCAGGAAACTACTTACTTGTCAGGGATGTTGTCGGTACGCAACATGAACCCACTACACCAACTGCCTCATAGGTCTCAAGCCACGTTATTGTCTAGATCCAATTTTCTGGGTTGCGTAATGTGACCTTCCTTCGTCAATGTCAAACTGCAAGTCATCCTACTCCACCACACCATCAAGTCTACCTACTAGGTACGCGACATGTTGCAGGCGATCCAGATATGACGAAGATCTTTATGCATCGTATCTTCTTTTTAATTCTCTATCTTTGTTTCTTTTCGGTGTAGATTGGCGGCCTGTCTGGTCAGAATCCTCATTATTCGTATACCTAGCACGACTATCTGCCCTCTGTGTCCTTGACCTTTATATCTGGGACTTTTGGGTCAATGGTAACTATCTGCATTCCAAGAAAGCATTCTGATACGATGACCATATCCACTGTTTACTGAACAGGTCAGGGTACAATGAATTCAACGGGTGATGAAGCCCTGAATGGTGACATAACCAATGGGGGGTACCTTTTTCAATCAACAATAAGTAGGGAATGTGGTTTGGAATGTGGCTTGCACTAGAATTTCTGGTCTGTTTCGAATGCGCCGACTGTTTTTCGTGATTTCACTGCTATGAGGGCTTCCAATTGGGTTCAAGTAACTGCTACAGTATGATACCTACCCTGCCACGTCAATATTTTGACACCACTGACCTGCTTTGCTGACCTCGCGAGCATTCGGGCCAGGTGTCCCAACTTGCAGTTCTTGTCTGGTAAGTTACATGGCCTCAATTAGGAATATTCATAAGTATAGGTGGGCGAGAGGGTATGTGTGTTTCAACAGCCAATCAATCATGAGTTGTTCGAAAAAAAAAGCGCCGAATATGAACACGTCAAAGACGCTTCCATGCAACTCTAACACGCACGCATTCGTTAGATTGCTTATGCGGCGTCCGGATACCGAGGATGGCTTTGCTGAAAGAGCACAAACCCCAAAATCCCGGTGGGTGAGAATCCATGCCCTTGGCAATGGCAAGGCTCCGCGTTAGACCAGACCCGCGTTTTATGACAAATCAAGCAATTCCGAATGTTTTAAGACTTCTGGACAAGATCTGTGCAACTTGAAACCGTGTGATACTCAACAGAAAACTTCATCATTATGGTGGGTAGAGACGGCTCATACTGAAGGTGAAAATAACAATTGAACCGGGTTTGGTGGTGCGACTAATACCTATGTTTGGTCCTTGTCCGTTCAAGTTCAGTCCTGCAGATAAGCACCAGCACAGTTGTCCATACTCTTTTGGCATAGTGTGGTATTCTGGGGTAAATTTCCTCAAGGTCCGCCAATCAGAAACTCGATTTTATAGGAAATCTATACTTGTTTGCCAGTAAAATCATCGACAAGAACGTGACTTTCCATCTTCATGGCCCGGCCTGGCTGTTCGAATTGAGCAGTGTTTTGGAAAGCGGCTGTGCCAGGAAGAGGACGTTTGTTCCTTATTTATCTCGCCAATACAAATTGTGCCTGCCTGGGTACAGTAGTTGATGGAGACTTGGTGCAGAACCGAAACTTCGGGATACCTACCTACCCAGCTCATATCTAGTTGGCTGGTTCCGGGGCCTGACAACACATCATGACACCAAGACGCCCAACATCCTGCATCTCTGCCTGACCTGAGAGGTAACCAACGCCTTTGGCACGTCCCAGTATCCGTCCTGACGTCTAATGGCTTGATCTACCTACTCTCTCTATCCGCCCACTTCCGTCCTCGGCGTACCGCTAACAGGCTCTCGGTCTGCCTAGTCTGTGGTCATCTGGACAGCATTTTGATCCCCATACACCCCCTCCGTTGCGCGTTCCGAGAAAATTCTGTCGCCGCTTTTTGCGTCCAGTGCTGAAGCCCCTAGGATTGTTGCACATCCCTGGGTTCTCCTCATGCGTAGACATACACGGCTAGGCGACAGAATCTTTGACCTGACTGATGTCAACCCATCAGGGCCTTCTCACACTCACACGCCCCCCCTTCAAACATATACTTCGTAAGTACAGGCCGCCATCTTGTACTAAACCGTGCTAAATCTCAACTTCGCACTCGAAGCCCCACGTTCAAGTACCACGCATACGCTACTTATAAAGAAAGAACCCTGTAGGTAGGTATGTTGTCCTGGCTGGCTCATTCTCGTCCCCTCTTCCTCAATCTTCAGGGACGTATCGAACCGAAACGCCCTGACTCACGTCACTCTTATTTCGCCTTATTAGCTACCTATCTATGTACCCTTCTCTGCATTTTCATTTCCATTCGCCGATCTCCTCATCAGATGTCTACTGGTGGACTACCTACGTAGTGAAGTTCACCCCCCTGGTTCTTTGCTGCACCATAGGTATTCCGTATACCTACTTAGCTTGTACTTACAGACCGACGTTCCGATTGATTAGTTCCTGCTTCAAACACCCCGCCCTTTGGATTATTGTTCCACGACTCTTGAGTGCTAATGCAGGCTTCCTCCCAGTAGGTATACATAACTCTGATAGTTGTACGGCCCCTCCCCATATGAGAGAATCCTACCTACGTGCCTTGTCCACTAAGGACACTGAGGATGGAACATGACGTTTGCCCACCAACGGGAGGATTCGTGGACGACTACGTACTAATAAGTACAACGAAGCCGGAACTGTGTAGAAGTGCCCACGAACCCTCACACCTACCTACCTACTATAGTAATAGGTAGGTACATGCTGAGCAGGGGTTTACCGGTATGCTGATGGCCCGATTACCTACTCAGTATACCTACTACGCCGGTATAGGTTCACAGCTCGCTTTTGTCCAGACCGATTTTCCTTGGACGAAAATAACGTACAACGGGGTGTAGAGGGCATTACCACGTGCCACCCCACAGCCAAGATGAAAACCAGGTCCAGTCACATTTGGTAAATGCGTGAGAAAAAGAGGATAATAGTAGGTAGATCTTGGTAGGCTCACGCCTACCCAACTGCCTACTATGTACTCTGTGATATACACATACAATCTACGTATACAAACGAAACCTTCCACATGGGGAGACAATTCATATAGGAACCAGTCGATTAGGTGATCCCGCACCCATGCCGTAGCTTTCTTCGGTAAGGCCGAAAGCAATGTCACGCTCAAGCATCATCATCATCATCATCATCATCATGGCTATTTTCCATTGTTCAATTTCCGCCCGCCCCCCCCCTCCCCTCTCCTTCCGAGCTCACGCCTTCGTCTCCATCCTACCCCGGGACCCGAGCATGCGGTGCAAGCATCGCATCTAGGTCCGCAATGCCTAGTGCCGGCGTACAGATCGTTGTCCTTGCCACTTGTTGTACCTATCCCCAGCATTCATTCCCCTGGTAATCCTGCCCGTAGTGTACGTGTCCACGACACGCGCACACACACACGCACACACACACACACACACTTACATACACACACATATACACGCACGCATATACATGCATACATGAACAAACCTAATTAAGTTTTCTTTTGAACACATCTCAACCTCGTATCGGCGTGCGTGTGTGCGTGTATCTATCAATCCTTGCCCTCCGGCCCATCACAACTTCGCCACACCCCATGCGAGGCCCATCACTTGTTGACTCGCCCTACCTACTCGTGCCAGGGAACAGGGAAGGTAGAGCGAGCAATCAAGCGGGCGGGGTGGGAGGTTCCAGATAGGCATCGTCTCCGTCTACTTACTTACTAACTTACTTACCTCCGTCGCATCCGCGTCGTCCCCATGTTGTTCACAGATCGGACGAATAGGAGATGGGGTGGGCTGGCCGGGGGTGAGACGTAGCTGTTCTCGACAATGATGACATTAGGAAGAACCAGTCCGTAGTGCTCGTAGTGAGAAGGGAAGGGAAGGGAAGAGGGACAAGGGGGGGGAAAAGTATAAAAGCATGAGTCCTCGACGGGTTGGGATAGATTTCTTTCTTTCCTCCTTTCTCTCTATCGCCTTTCTCTTCTTTGCTCTGACCTCTGAGAGATATCGTGAAGAGTTTTTTTCGTAGCTTCGCTCTTGTTAGTCGGGTTCCAGAACCACCTCACAAGACACCCACCCACACAAACACACACGCACAAAGACACCAAGTCTTACTTCTTATACTCTTGATCATATTCTATTCTTTGGTCCTTATCTGCTTCAAGGACCCTGCATATCCAGACCTACACCACTTGTCCGTCTATAATACCAAGCGCAAACACAGAATCCAACATGGCCACCTACTCTTCACAGTACTGCGCCGGTGGGATGCCGATCCCTTCTAAGAAAACAGATACTTCGTACACATACCCTTACGGGTACAACAACACATATGGAGTCTCTCCACCAGAGACGGCGGACGCATCCGTCATGTCGTCCGGAGGCGCAACCTACTCTTACGACGGCAGTAGCAGCGCCGCCGCCGTCTCCACGGCTTCCTCTGGCGACAGCTACCGCTACGGCAGCGAGAGGACCGCGTCCGCAAGCGGCGTTGATTTCAACGAGTACATGCAGGAAAAATTTTCAGACGTCTTCGACCCACTACCGCTAGACCGAAGCTTGGCCACGCAAGCGCAGACGTGAGTTGTTCCCACCTCCCATCAGATCTCACAAGCACGAATTGAAGAAAAGAAAAAATTTCCGAAAGAGACTAACAATTGCAAAACCGCACAGTTCTGGCGCCCTGAACGCGAAGCACCGCGAGCTCTTGGAGCTGCAGGCTAAAGCCCAGGCACGTCTGGCTAAGTCGCGCGCGCGATTCGCTGAGGGTCTGCGCGATGCGCAGGAAGTAAGGACGAATCTCGAGTGGACGTCCAAGAAACTCACGTAAGTTCGCCCCGTTTCCGAGAGAAAATCCGCGGAAAACCCCCCACTAAACCGTTTTGAATCAAAACAGATCAATGAAGAAGAAGGTTGAGAAAAAGCACTCGAGAGAGTATCAAATGGCGCGGGAGCGATACCCGTCGCCAGAATGCTAAATCTCTTGCTAGTATTCTTCTTCCGCGCCTGTAGCCTTCATATATGGAGATTTTTGAGGCTCTGCGGCAGGTACTGCAGCAGAGCCTCCAAAACAGGGGGTATGCGAGTGCGGGAGCCAAAAGCCTTATTTTTCATCCTTGTCTTTTAACTGCAACCATGGGATCTGATTTGACAGCGGCGTTTCGGGAGTCCGGTTACCAGGCAGGAAAAAATGATCAGCCCTAATGCAAAGGGCGGGTGGGCAAAGTATGCATAAGATCTCGGTATGCGAGATCAGCTGCGTGCATCATTGCACCACTTTCTACCACGTGCGTGGGATGTGTTCTGAATGCACACACCCCTCCTTTTCGAGGTGGTATCTCCTAGGGTTCCCCCATTTTTTGGATGTGTACACACCCTCCACTGTGTTTGTTAAAGTGGGAACGCGTTATGGAGATGCCGGTGGGCTGTGACAGATGTTTCGAAAGAGAGAGAGGGGGGGGGGGGGGGGGGGGGGGGGGGGGTGGTAGCGCGGCCAACGGTCCGCCACGTGCGTCGCTGCTTTACGTGGCCATCAGAAAGCGCGAAACCTCGCCCGGCGTGCGGGCAGCAACAGTAGCAGGTCTGCCTTTGTTCCTGCATCTGGCTTGGCTTCATTTTCTCAACGTAGACAGCGGTCAGCACCACGTGCTGACGTACAGCAATCGGACGGGAGACAAGCTAGTGAGGACAAAGGGGGTAGATTTGACGACTATGACTTTTGATTGGGCGATCTGAGGTGTTTCCTGGGGGTACATGGGCAAAATGTACATGAGCTTTTAGTATCTAGCAGGGGCGTAGGCACGTATGCGAAACAGCACGACTCGCGTGTGACCAGTATGATGTCTAGGCTGGAACATTCGCACCTGGGTAGCCGAGACATGGGGAAAATCCTCACAGGCAAGGTCTCTATGATAGCATGAGTATCTTAGGGACACACTAGGGGCGAACAATGGACAGTGTACCTATCTCTTATGAACATGTTACGCCTAGGTACCACGCCTTTCCCCTTGGGTATTGTGGGCTTCCCTGTTTCGTATATGGTGGCGCCTAGGTAGGAGTCATGGGTGATTGGAGACTTGCCCGGGGATCCTCGTGATTGGATAGAGACCGTGTATTTTCCGGGGTAGTAATACGATGATTCCCATTTTGGCACAGCCCAGCATAGCATGATATACCCCCCCGTTGCGGGCACTGTGAAGATACCCGTACCTCCCAAGATGCTCACAGGTCCTTAGCGAAAAGGCGTGTAAATAGAGGTCATCTTATTCATGCATAAGCGAATGGGGGGATGCGGTTGAACTATTTGCAGAGAGGTGCGCAGTCGTATGTGTTGAGGGTGATCACGTGATATCGTGACATGCCATGTAGTGTATAGCCCCCTGACTGAATATGTGGGGAAATGGGCGACAATCTTGATGGAGCGGGCATAGATTATCGCTTGCTAAATATGTTAACCTTTGCTATTAGATACATTGAAGGACTAATTCAACGTATGTCAGGAATCGGTGCTTGATAGGCAGGCTAAAAGTAGAGGCGAAATTGACAATTAAAGCTGGCCCAGAATGATAGGAAAACTCAGCGTCGTGCTGCTTTTGCCTCTTCCCAAGTCAGCCAAGAACCGCGGGGCTCCAGGCCAAGGGACTTTTCGAGTGAAGCCCAGGGATTGACGATTGAGGCGGGGTCATAATAATTCTCCCACCAGTTTGTCTCTGATCGGTCATCTCGCTTCGTATTGCGATAGCCGCCCCGCCGGCCACCACGAGTTGAATGCCCACCACCGCGACTCGGGTTGGGCGGCTGCGAGAAGCTGTGCCCCCCTGTTGAACTGCCAAGTATGGCATCAATCTTGGACTGATAGTCATCTGAAGGATCGGTAACGGTAGGTGCTGACGGGCGTGAGGTGTCGAGGTACTGAGATTCGTAAGGTTCATCAAAATCACCTATCATTGTCTCCTGGACTGGCCCACCAACTGGGGTCATACGGTCCCCCTTCCCATCTTCATGATCATCGAGATCAATCTCGTTCGTATTTTGCTTTCGAATGCCTAAAGGTATCCTGTTGGAGCCAGTTGTGGCTGCCGCACTGCCTCTATGCTGGTGAAGGGGGAGAGCGGAGCTGGAAGTGGAAGGCGAATCTGTAGCGACGACAGCATCGGCGCTGGGGTTGAACTTGCGGCGCTTGTTGGGGTTTTGGGTACCGAAACTAGAAAAGCCCATTGCTGCAGCCATGGCGGCAGCGGTATCCTGATCGTCGTCCATTTTGATTATCCTTATCCTGGAAAGCGCAATGGCGATGGCAATATAGAGTAAGATCAAGAATCGGTTCGTAGAGAGGTAGGGCAGCAACCTGATAGCTCAGCTTTGCAGCCCGTCGCACATTGGCAGGTAGTTCTTGTGTGTCGCGCAGGTGAAAGTCTGAGTCTTATTAGAGTACCTATTGAAACTTATGATGTAACCCGTCGCCTATGTAAGAGCTCCAGGACATCCCCGGCTGATAACAGCTGGCACCAGCCTACCAGCCTACATAGTTCATACAGTTCTGTACTTCATACGTCCGTACTTACCATCATACCTGGATGCCATGAAAGTGGATAGTTTATACCAACAACAACACAAATACAGTACGGAGAGGCGGATTACTACCTACCATTATTAGATAGACTACAACACTTAATCTGGTGGGCCAGGTTGTCACTACTACGAGTATCAGAATGCACACATTTCAAGGCGTACGACCAGTAGCCGAGCACATTGCAGCTGTTTCCAGCCGGGGGATGCCCTGATAGCGAAACGAAACATTAGGTATAGCGGCACTCCTACTTATGTAATTAGTGGGCATAGGTAATTAGTGGTGCTCACTCAACTCAGGCCTTAAAGGGCAGTTTCACAGGCTACCAACAAGCTGAAATACAGCCCGTGTACGGAATAACTGGCATTGAATGTCCTAAATTGTACCGTTAGGCGCATGTAATTATCGGTGGCTTGACAAAGAATGTACCTCTGAATCTGTCGCATTCATTGAATTATTTTAATATGACATCAGCCATCCCTGAGAACTTGAACCCCTGAAGTCTGGAGTGCGAGTGTAATAAGAAAACAGAGCCCGGTTCTTGCCTCAACTTATTTTACTTACACTTCTTCTTCCGGTTATAAATTTCGCAATGGACGATGAAGCGACAATACAAGCTATGGGTGCTCCGAAAGCCGCTTCAAGAAGCTCCATTAGTCTCCGAGTGCCGTCCAAATATCTCTCAAATGCGCCGGGCGCTTTAGCAGAGTCCTTAGTCGCACCCCCGAACCAGTGGCTCTGGGGCACATGGGCCGTCACACACTCAACTTTATCCATATGGCGATCAGCACAGAATGTACGAATTACCTACTCACCTCACCAGTCTTCCTCTTCTCCCCCCGAGGGGGATCAGCCAGTGTCAAATGACAATATCGTGGAATACGAGAAGAAAGACGGCAAAGGCCGGGTGAGGAGCGTTCTTGGCATTGAGAAGCCAGACCCCGTTATTCCAGGCGCATGGAACTGGCGTGGTAAGGGCTGGCTTATCATTTCGAGCAGTCACTGGGAGATTCTCGGCTGGGGCGAGCGGCCGTTGGCAAACGGCGAAGGCGTCGAGCGGTGGGCCGTGACCTGGTTTGCGCCAACGCTATTCACGGAGGAAGGAGTCGATATATACAGTGATCGGAGGGAGGGGCTGAGCAAGGACACGGCGGAAGATATCATCGGTGCACTGAAGCGACTCGAGGCTCCGAAGCTGGTACAACTTGTTGAGACGAAGATGATGGAGGTCGCTATTAATTTGCCGTGGAAGGAAACGCCCAAATAATTTTACTGCGATGCCCTCTGCTTCCTTTTCCCTTTTACAGCTGAAGAAAATTGGCGTCGGAGGACATAACTGATAGCCAATGAGCATTGACTTGTTACACTGCATCATTCACACAGCTTATGTTGGTATAGAAACGGGGACTTCGACAAGAGTCGCAAAGTTCGCTATTAATAATTCATGATGTTGCCTGCAAGATCATTGCTGGAGGGTATCTATACTTGCTTTCACCAAACACCGTACCAAAGCCATACAAATTTAATAATGATCTGTTCTCATCAACTGTCGCCGACCATGTCCAGATGAATGCCTTTCACGTTCCCCGCTGTCTCTCCCATGGCCGCTATGGGAATCACGCTTCTCGTGCTCGTGTTCATGATGGCGATGATGACGGTGGTGATGATTATCATGATCTGACCTGCGGCGATGCCGATGCTCTTTTCGTTCATCTCTACCATCATCATCGTTGGCAGGTTGCGCATCGAGATTGAAGCCCTCAAGTTCATTCGGATCGTTGTGACGACTCCGTCTCTTCTCGTGCCTCTTCTCTTCCCTTCGCAACTGTTTGAGCTCCCTGGCCTTTTCTTCGTTCAAAGTGCGTCTTTCTCGCTCCACGTCGCGCACCTTGGCCGCCCCCTTCTTCATCATGGCCAGCGGATCATTGGAGGCCACCCTCGCAGCTTCCCGTGCCTTGCGCTTCGGATCCTCGTTGCCCCAAACATCCTTACCAGGCGCCTGGTCTCGGATATCCGCCGACCCACGTAAGTCTCTTGCACCGTTAGACGCGTACCAAGGCCCTGAGCCAGTGACACCCCCGTTGTTCCTGCCCCCGGCGTTCGCAAAGCGCATTGTATACTGATCTTCGAAGTCGCGGCGCTTCTCCGCTGCCTCACGCTCCGCCTCCTCGTTTTTCTGGTTCCGCGACGCGCCGACATCCGTGTCATTTTGAGGAAACAGAGCGATATGACCTTTGGAATCAACAAGCGGGGCGTTGCTCGTCTTGGTTGAGTTACTCAGTCGAATTGCAGCACCGCTAGCAGCACCGCTAGCAGCAGCGTCTGTCCGCTCTCGTGCCATGCGCATTTCGAAATCTGTGTCATCTTCCCCAAAGCGCTTTCGCTTCCGGCGCTCCCCGCCGCGAAATCGTCCGGTTGAGTCGTCATCGTCGCGCCCGCGTTTTTGGTGCGTGCCGGGCGCGGAGGATGGTTCTGTCGACGATGGGTCTGGTAATGGGGGCGGGACTTCACCACGTAGGATTGCCAACCGCCGCTCGGCGTCGAGATCCTGCTGTCGTCTCGATTCAGCTTCGTTCCGAGCCTGGGCCTCCGCCTCGTCACGTTTCACGCGCGCGATGTTGGCTGGGTTGTAGACGTTCCATGATTTCTTGCCGAGAAGGTGGCTAATGGCTCCGCTATTAGTGTCCTGGGCAGTTTTAACAGGGCCCAAGAGTATTCAACTCACAGAGGCATTATTCTCGAGTATAGGTAAGTCCTGATAATAAGGATCTGTCGGGAGAGGCGATAAGAATGTTGCAATAGATGCTATGCTATTCCATGAGGCCGGTTTGAGCTTGTACCTAGAGATTAGTACAGTCTGTAGCAGTGACGCATGTGCATGCGGTACCTAGGTACCTACTAGCTTGTACAGTAAACGTTACTGTTCTCTCACTGTGGAGAATCATGAGTATGACGTCACTCAATTTTCCAGCGACATTCGTGGGCACGTTGAGATGCCAAAGTGAATGATTTCTTAAGAGATTTTCAAATAACATGAGCTATTCATAACTTTTTGTGTGTCCGTTGATTATATTTCACTCAATAGTAATGGTTTTCTTTGAAAGATCATTCACATTCTTACACTGCCTTACCTGTACGTACATATAGGTAGAAGGGCAGGCGGTGTCAAGACTTCTAGCCAAGCATCTACAGCAAGACCAGCTTCTGACTACTGAACCGGAACCCCTCGATACAGACACGAGCGCGCGCCGCAAAGCAGTATTTCCTCACTACCTTTCACTACTACACACGTAGGTAGGAATCCGATCCGTACCTACTGTGCCTAATTCAGCTTGCAGACCGGCGTGTGGGGCCGGGCCCAGCCGTAGCAGCACGCCGGTGAGTCGGGCGCTCACGAAAGCTACCTACCTGTCCACACACCATCCATTCAGTTTAGCAAAACCCATTAGTTTGTCTATCTATCAGGAACCAACCCAATTTACTAGATTATTTGTATAATGAATAGAAATATACAGTCCGTACATGATCATGACTGCAACCTGAAAGGCATGAGGGAGCTGACAAGCCGGCGATGAGAAAGCCGATTTCAGGTGGGGCCGACCTGCAAACTAAAGACAGCCTTTAGCCTGGCTGAGCCTAGCTTAGCCGAGATGGATCAGATAAAATGCATTTTGCCTCCCCAGACCGCCTAAATTTTCCCATGCCATAGACAGTAACAGTTCAACTCTCTATACTTATCACACACTTACCCACTTCTCATATGTAGCAAGATATCGATATTCATCTTGACATACATATGTGAGAGATGGCATCTGAAACAAAGACAAAAAAGAGCGACCCTCGAGCCTGGACCTCGCTGGGCTTTCCTGATTGGACTCAGGATGCCGTCTCGGCAATGGGATTCGTCCGCGCGACGCCAGTTCAAGCAAGTACGTGATCCCTAGGAAATTCATTCATGCGCCAGATCTCTGTGCTTATAATCAATTATAGGTGTTTGGCCATTAATGGGCACGGGAAACAAGGATGTGGTTCGTGAGCCCTTGGAATGAATAGCTGGTAACCGGCTTTGTCGGATATGTGACACATGCGAAGTCTCAAACGCTAATAAATCGCAGGTTGTCGAAGCTGTGACGGGCAGTGGGAAGACGCTCGCTTTTCTGATACCGCTTGTGCATCGAATTCTCCGTCTTGAGGAGCCGACGAAGAAGCACCACGTGGCAGCCATCGTGATTGCGCCCACTCGTGAGCTTGCTATCCAGATTCATAAGACACTCACCGATTTGGTCGCATTTCATCCTGCTTCTGCTGAAGTGGTCCCATACCTCTCTTCCGATGAAGAAAAAAGGCCCAGTACCACTTCTCCGGCTATAGTTCCGCAATTACTCTCTGGCGGCAGGGGCAGTGCCATATCGCCTGCTCAGGACCTTAGCTTCTTCATGAGGCATTCACCAAACGTCATAATCTCGACGCCTGGGCGACTAAATGATTTTCTTTCTTCACATCATGTTCATTGCCCACAGTCAAGCTTTGAAATGCTCGTCTTAGATGAGGCAGGGTACGTATAAAATTATCCCTCATTTCATCTGACTCGCGACTATTCATTAGATGTTGCGCGCCTTGCTAATGTGTTCACAGTAAGTCGATTCCGCTCTGCTACGGTATAAGAATTTGACAGTCATTTTCCAATGACATCCAAGAAAGTATACTTGATAGATCAGCACTCTAACTCATTGCAGATCGTCTATTAGACTTGGGATTTAAGGCAGATCTTCAGGGTATCCTATCACGATTACCGAAACAGAGAAGAACTGGTCTCTTTTCGGCAAGTGTCGGGGAAGCCGTTTCTGAAATTATCCGGGTCGGGTTGAGGAATCCTGTGAAGATTTCTGTCCGAGTGAAAACGAAGTCGGGAGATATCATCGAAGAGCGAAAAACCCCCGCGAGCCTTCAGATGACCTATCTCACTACGCCACCGCAGAAAAAGTTGCCATCTGTCGTCCGGCTATTCGAACAACTAGAACCCCGGCCGCTAAGGAGTATTATATTCTTATCGACATGCGCCGCGGTGGATTATTTCTCTCATATACTCCCAGCGTTGTTACCAGAAGGCTTCAGACTTAACATATTGCATGGAAAGCAAGACGCCAAAGTTAGAGAAAAGGGAGTTTCAAGATTTTTGAGTGCTACGGAACCATCTATACTCCTAACTACTGATGTAGCAGCACGAGGTGAGAAAAGTCTTCCATTCTCCTCCAGCAACATGTTTCGGCGGGCTGCGCCCATCTAACTTGTGGCCTCTGCATGTCTCGGAGGTCTATATCTTCAATTTAACCGCATTTACTAACTGCCGATGATTATAGGACTTGACTTCCCAGCTGTCGACTTTGTATTACAAATAGACCCTCCTACAGGTTAGCATCATGGATTTTCCCATTCTTTGATTGACGCGCGTCAAGGGTAGCAGTCAGCCAATTAGGGAGTGTTGTTACCATTACTCAGTTAGCAATGCTGACTGCTTGACTTCAAATATAGATCCCAAGACCTTTTTACATCGGTGTGGGCGAGCCGGGCGAGCAGGTCGAAAAGGGCTTTCAGTTGGTGAGTAGCTTTTCGCCCTGCTCCTTTCCTTCCACCTAAGTTCAAGTACACACGACCTGCTTGGACGAGGCCGGCTCGGTTTACTATCACAATAATGCTGACTGTTTTTTTTTTAAGTATTTGTGCAGCCTAGCGAAAGCGATTTTGTCCCTTTTCTGGACGTTAGAAAAACACCAATTACACCATTTACACAATTCGATGTCACAATTTCGGATTCCGAAGCCGACCAAATGACCTCCCAAATAAGAGACTTAGTGAAGAAGGATAGGGCGGTGTATGATAAAGCACAAAAGGCTTTTGTTAGTTGGGTTAGAAGGTTAGTAGTCGTCAACAGCCACGTTCTTTTATACGTTTGGGATATCAAAAAAGGGGAACATGTGCCCACTGGGTTCATTGGTTCGCGCCGGACATCATCGAATTTTCATGCCTCCCAATTCCAGTCATCATCGCTAACTTCAGGCTTAGTTATAGCAAGCACACCGCTAGCAGGTAATTGCTCACATTTCCGTTTATACATGGGCGGTGGTATTAATCGAAGAAACAGTATCTTTCGCATAGGGGATCTTGACTGGGCCGCGCTGGGCAACGGATGGGGGTATGTAGAAATTGGCCCCATGCCTCGTGCAACGCAGAGACTGACTCAAGTCAAAGTTTACTCCGACTTCCCAAAATGCCCGAGGCCCGGCACTTCCAGGGGGATCGCTCGTTAGGATGCGATATAGACTGGGATAACTACGCATATGAAAACAAGATGCGGGAAAAGCAGCGCTTAGCGGCGCTGAACGCCGAGGCCCCCAACCCGGCGGACACGGAAGCGCAGCGGGCGAAACGCAAGCGTAACGCCGAGGCCTGGAGCGGCAAGCAGGAGCAAGAGGAAACAAGGGTCGCCCGCCGCGAGAAGAGGCAGCGAAAGCGCGACGCAGAGCGCAAGGAGAAGATGACGGACGAGGAGAAGACACGCGACATGGATCTCGCCCAGCTCCTTGCAGCGGTCCGCAGGGAAAACAAGGAGAAATACGCCGGGGAAAAGCTGGAAAAGGCCGGGGGTGAGGATGACGAATTTGAGGGCTTCAACTAGATGATAGGCGTAAGTAAAGAGGGGGAGGGAGGTTTCTTGTTGGAGAGGTTTTTGGACTTGTCGCTGCTATGATACCCAAGACGTGTGTAAGTGAGTGAAATATGACCTCAATAAAGAGAAAACATATCCATCCGATGTCGTACTGATGCGGGACGTGTGCCACAAGGGGTATTTTATTCTACAATAAGCGGGATTAAAGGCTTACCCTGCCTCCTCACACCACCTTCAATCTCGTATACCAAAGTCCTGACGGTTACCCAACGCAACCACAACACTATCGCCATGCGAGCAGCAGAGTTTGAATATATGCGCATTTGCTATTCGTTATATTCATAGGACCCCACAGCGCGTCTAACAATATATGTAAGATAAGCACGGTGTTGGTAATTTCATTAATCGCCTTTTTTTCTTCAAACGAACGATGTTTGGGTATCCACGAAGCAGAGTATGGGTATCCGCGACGAAAAAAAAAAAAAAAAAGCAAGCAATAAAAAAAGGGGGGGGTATTCCCATCCGACCGAAAATCCACAATCAAAAACAAAAGTATGTTGCCAGTTCCTCCTCCCTATCCCTCCCGAAGAGGGGGAAAAAAAAACATTAGCTAGCGTGTGTGCAGAGAATGCAGAGAATGGAAACCGATTAATGTAACATGGCTTTTCCAGCAATGGTGTGTTTTTTCTGATTTGTTTGTTTGTTTGTCTGTTTTCTTTTCGCTAGGGTCGGAGGGAAAGAATGGAAAAGGACGGTCTCAAGCCCGTTTTAATCAGTCCATCCAGAAATCAAATGTTCTCGACAATGTGAGCGTTTAAGGCCTGTTGGAAGCCACCATCATGCGAGCCCGACTCAGCGAAATGCTTAGAAGCGTCGACAAAGGAGGCGTTCATAGCCGCCATGTCCGGCATAGTTTGGTTGGTGGCGGGCAGGAAGATGACCTTGGAATTGGCCGACTTGGCCATGGCTTGCATGGCCTCGAGGTAACGGATTTGCATGGCGGGCGCCGAGCTAAGGATGTCGGCAGCCTGGCGCATGAGCTTGGCGCTCTCGACCTCGGCCTTGGCGGCGATGATCTTGCTCTCTCCAATGCGCTTGCTCTGGGCCGCCATCGACAGGGAGCCCTGCAGCTCCTGGCTAAACACGATGTCCTTGATGAGCATGCTCTCGACCTTGACGCCCCAGCCCGAGGCGACGTCCTCGATGATCTCGCTGATGCTTTGAGCGATCTCCTCGCGACGCTCGATCACGTCCTGCAGGACTCGGGCTCCAACGACGTGGCGGAGGGTCGTCTGGGTGCGCTCGATGAGCGCCTGTTTCACATTTGCGATGCCGAAGGCTACCTTGTGCGGTCGTGTGACGTGGTAGTAGATGACGGAAGTGAGGTCGACGGTGACATTGTCCTTGGTCATGCAGACTTGTCTAGGAACCTCTGTGAAATTATCGGGTGTCAGCACAAGCCATTAATCGAAGAGCCCGCCTGGAAAGGCGCGACTGTTACATAAAGCGAAAGATCAGGAAGGGGGGAGGAGGGGCCGAAGCCTTACCAGCAATCTGAATCTTGACGTCGATCTGGATAAGACGTTCGCTAAGGGGGTTGATCTTAACAAGGCCTGGGTCAACGGCTTTATAGAATTTGCCGAACTTGGTGACGAGGCCGACGTTGCCCTGGCCGACCTGCTTGTAGGGATTGGGACAGACGATGCAGCACGGAATGGCGCCGCAGGATCCAATAATGGCGCCGAAAGCATTGATCATGCCGCCGTACCAATTCTTCGGGCCAGCATTCTCGTCGACGATCTGCGCATAGCTCTGCTGTAGATCCTCCTGGCGCGGGCGCTCCACGGTCATGGTCGGCTCGGTGCGGTATGCAGTATTAGAGGAGGGAACATTCTGCTGGTCGACAGCTTTGTTCTTTCCGGCAGCGCCAGATGAGACGGTGCTGTCCTCGGTATACGAATCCATTTGAATGAGATTGGTCAAACTGTCATTAGCCAGCTTAGCTGGGGCAAATGTCTCAAATATCAGATGATGGGACGATACGATAAGTGGGAGTGTGGCTGGAGAATGTAAAAAACTGACATAAAAGGAGGGCGGGAGAGGAGAAGGGGTCTGGGTATTTATCTGTATTTTGGTTTTCGAGAGGTTACAGTGTAATACATAATAGTAACGGCAAAGCGATGTAGGCCTTCCGTACTCCAAAAAAACTACAAGAGTAACCGACAAGCTGTTACCGCAGGTAAAAGTGTTAATGTCAAGGATACCAGCACAAAGGTAGTGCACACACACCTTCTTTAGGTACTTCGTAGTGGTAACGGAGTTAGTCCGTAGATCCTCAACGGGATCCCACAGGCTGTTAGTGCACGTAGACAGATTTACCTACTCGAGTTGTTGTCACATACTTACGTACGCACGCACGCACGCACGCACTTTCAATGCAACTGCAACAGCCTTGAATTGATTTAATGAACGGAGTGCGCCAAAGGGTAAAGGTAGTATGACATATTTTACGGTATTAATCCGTAAGGACTTATTGGTAGGTCAGGTAATCCGTACTACTAGTATTAACTATCTACACTGCCTACTACTTACCTAGATCTATCTACCTCATAGGTAAGCTTATTATTACATGGCAAGAATGTCATTCCTACTATGAATGGAGGTACTTTGATACGTGCTTATACAAAGCAAAGTTTACCTACATAGGTACCTACCTACCTACCTACCTAGGTAGGTATTCTATTGGGGCTCCCGCATCTCCATTCAGTGCATTCAGTGCATTCGCATTCCCGTTTTCTCGGAGTTAGTTGGTTCAAGATACCTATCCACGAATGACTCGGCCATAATACGTACACCACCTAGGTATATAGCGTAGCCGGCAAGGTCTCGTCGAATCCTTTGCTGATTGGGTAGGGCAGGTATTCCGTATCGGGACCTCATAGACGAGAGAGCTGTGCACTTTGTATCCCGCACTACCAATTGAGGATCGCGTGAGACTTTTACACAGCCCCAAACGCCCAACCTAGGTATGTGACTTCCAAACACCGGCTCGAGGTGTTTCTCTCGAGCTAGATCGGTTCCAACGAGGTTGATGATCACGTTCTTGGTCGCGTCGAGACATCATGAGCTTACCCATAATATACGTAAGTACGCCACTAGTGAGCGGGAAAGACCATTTTCATCTGTGAGACTAGGTAATCCTCCGCCACTGCACGAATCCGTAGGTTTAGGTAATCTGCTTTCTCAATTGCCCATATAGGTAGGTACATTCTCGGGACTCAGCGCCTGGACTCTCTACTTACGATATGATGGGCCCACCGTCCTTGTAAAGAGGAAACCTCACTCTTCTCAAAGACTCGAACAGCATCGCGAGCGTCAGCTTCAATTAGCGTAAGTACTACGATCTAGCTACGTCAATTGAGCCTCTGAGCGTAGGGAGTATTTCCCTCCGTGTCATACGTAATACGTAAGATGACGTCTGATTCTTCGTTGTGCAGTTGAGAAGAACTTAAGAAGTGTATCGGTCCGTGGGTAGTCCGATAATCAACCACGTGAACCGGAAAAGCCTTGCCGAGTATTGCATTTGATAGTCGGATCTAAATCGTCCCGCGAGCTGCCCTAATGTCAAAGGTTAAGTAAGATGGAAAAGAACAGCAGAACAGCAGAACAATACCTAATCTATTTTCCCTGATACAGAGATACCAAGACCTTGCAAGGCCCTTTGTTTCCGATATCCGCCTACCTACCTATACGTAGGTACCTAACCCTTACTGCCATGTAGGTACCGGCATTGTGATATGCGCGTAGGTATTATATAAGCCTGACTGCCACGCTCCTAGCGAGCTTTATAGTACTGGGTATGGTGTGCTTACTTTAGGTAGGTACCTAGGTAGTACTTAAGTAGAAGCCCACCTACCAATTTAGCGTGTACTTTGAGGACTTAAGTAAGTAAAGTAGGAACAGAAGTGGAATTCCAACAGGTATACACATAAGTACACTTACACTCAAATTACTATATAAAACTACCTAAGAATTACATACACGCCTTGGCTCGGGTCTGTAGCGCCCTCGCTCCAACGCGCCCTGCTTTCGCATTTGGTGTGGGTATTTGTTTTGCGGCGCTCCCCCAAGGGAGTCCCTAGCACTGCTGAAATCAGCAGACGGACCGTTAGCTAGCGAACAGAGGGGGCCGAGGCCCCTGCCCGCCAGCCGGCGGTCCTAGCTAGCACCGTTTCTGAACCAGTTGTCCTAACCTACCTGACTGGTGCCTTCCTACAGAGCGTAGGGAAGGAAAAGAGGAAGAAGAAGGGGGGATAGGAATTGAAGGAGACAGGTCGGTGTTATATATTCGAATGTGGCTGCCGATTGCGGTCAGCTGGCTGCGCGTGACTCTAAGCAGCGAAGAACAACCATCGCCGATAGCGCTAAGCACTGGCCAACTGGCAGTGCGCGCACAAGATTGTCGGCTGGCGGCTGCCAAGGTGCAATTGGCAGTTACGTAAGGAACCATAGATAGGTAGGTAGTCCGGTGGGCGGTAGGGTGGCTGGATACAGATGCACAAAGGTTCCGTACGTTTGAGTACCTACCACTGAAGGAGAATCTATACGTCCATACGTACGAAGTACGTACTGTAATTAGCCTCTCTTAGCACACATACATTGACATGGTTGGTTTTATATAATAGGTATGCCGTGGCACCGGTAGGTACCTAGTCCTGCTACGCTGCATCACGTCCACTTGGACTTGCGATCGATATCAGGTCAGGATCAGGTATGATCAACGCGATGAGCTTATTGTGGTGCCACTACCTACCGGATCCAATCACCCGCAACCGTCAAAGCCATGCTTGTTCTCATCCAGACCTTGCTTTGGGCACCCCGCATGAATTACTTATTTATTTAGCCTAACAGTGATCCTATAGGACTTCTTATGCCCGATTGCGGATAACTGAAATGTATTGCGCCTATCATGAATACCTAGGTAGGTAGGCTGAATTTGAGTGCTGAGCCTTCTTCTTCTTCTTCTTCTTCTTCTCGGACTCTCACAAGAAACACAGAACAACCTGGCTGTGAGTGTAAGCCTGTGACTACTATCGAATCATGTCATCTAGATACGTATGTACGAAGTACGTAGGCACTTTACCTCACATTGACGATAAGTTGGAGAATACAGTCCTAGTTACTATTTAGCTATGTACTGAGGAGGGTAGGGTGACTCGTGAAATCCCACGAACCCCGTCCGGAGATAAAACCCCTTGCAGAATTGACGGTATTAGCGGTTTTTCGATCCATCTGGATCTGGAGAGGGTCACTGCTGTGACCAACAACTCCCATGCACTTCATGATGATACAACGACGTTCATGCTTTAGGGTTGATTCCGAAGGTAGGCTTTTCAAGTATTTTCTTAATCTAGTGGTTATTGCAAGCGCCTGATTCTGCATAAAATGACAGACTCCATGGTAGTACGTAGGTAGAATGTGTCCCACCATAAACATTATGTGTATATATTGAACTAGTGGAGCAATAGTCACATGATTACCAGTAGCATCAGTGGTTTAGTGGTAAAATCCATCGTTGCCATCGATGGGCCCCGTGTTCGATTCACGGCTGATGCAATTGCTCATATTTTTACCATATCTCCCAAATTTTTGCCCCCGCCCTTTTTCATCACGGCCTCACCGTCAATACAATGCCAGGGTGCGCGCGCGCGCCCCCAGACTGTAGGTATCACTTTTAGGCGGGAAGCGCGTCAACTTTCAATTGAACCGTCTTAGATAAGATGGGATCGTCACCAGCGCCTGTCATAGCCGCGGCTATGACTCTGCATCATAGACGGTCCAGGGCTTCAACTGCACCCACTGACGATGAAGCTACGTGCTCGATATCAATGCTAGAATGGCCATCCGGCCTCATGAAAATGGTGGGAAACAAAGCGAACCGGGCTAGTTGATCGTCAACATAGGCTCTCAATGAGACTTCTCACCTCTCCTCATTGCATAAGTGTGATTGATTCTTCATGACATAGCAGAATATATGGATATATCGAAGCCACCGATAAGAACAGGGCCGCGGATCATTACGCTCGTAGCGGTGCGAGATTCATGACAGGCCCTCATGAGTCCTTTATGTTCAGATATAGTGCAGCATTCGTCTCCAGATTGAGTCTAGGACACCCTCATATTTGCTCATCAAAATCGACTATGTGTTGAGGACCTATGCTGCCACTTGATCAAACATGTCACGGTTCTGTGGACACCTATTCGTGTAATTTACACTTACATGATATGTATCTGGAGCATTCGACCCATCTCACCAAGCCAGCTCAAACAGACTTCCTGGACGCGCTGCCTATTGGAAATGGCTTTCTCTCGGTGCCATAATCCATGGCCACACAGATAAGGAGTTCATACGTCTTAACGAGGAGTCTATATAGAGCGGCAGGCCGATTAAAAAGATACCACCAAACGCCAAAGCATCATTAAGTGACCTTCGACACCAGATTCTAAATGACCAGCTTACCGAGGCTGGCGATGATCTGATGACTAAGTTCAAGTCTACACATGATGATATGCGTCGATACCAGCCCGCAGGAGAACTGCGGATAGATACCGGCCATCATCTTGGTGATGTGAATGGGTATCGCCGCTCATTGGATTCGGCTAATGCCATTTCATCAGTTGACTACTAACTCAACGGGACGGGATACAGGCGGGAGGCGTTTGGCAACTTTCCGCAGAACATATCGATCATCAAGCTCTCAAGCTCTGAACCGGGTGCGTTCGAGCCTTAAAATAAATAAGCTTGACCCGCGACCAAAATGTCACAGAGTCATCTGCCAACGCCACCGCGATCACACTATTCTTGAGCGACTCTGGTGATCAAGACGATACGTACAGATCTTCTAGGCCCCGAATCTCACAGACGGCGGGGAGCGGGAATCCACATTCCGCGAGAAAATCCAAGGACCTGTGACCGGCTCATACGGGCAGCTCCTGAGGCATTCTCAAGAAGAAAACGATCCTGGACACCACCATTTCTCTCACCGCTCACCACCCCTACGTACGCCGATGCCGCGTACACACTACTACGAGACAGAATAGTCAATGGAAGTGGTGGAACCAGCTGGTCAGTAATTTGGGCGAGCTTGCTGCGCCCACGGCTCATCGACCCATCGCACACACTGGAGTACTCCATCAAGCTTCTCTCACAATGGGTTCACAACAACTTATCTTATTCAGTCGAAACGGCGGGCACTTTCAGATCGATGAAAACTGCGGGTTCACCGCTAGCCTAGTCGACAAGTTTCTCCAGACCCACGCCGGCGTCGTCCATATTGTACAGTCGATCCCGCCGTCGTTACCACACGAGAGTTTCACGGGCTGGATCGCGCATGGTGGGTTCAAGATCGATAGGAGGTGGCGAGATTGGGCTGTTGTCGAGGCCCGAATCAAGTCTCTACTTGGGAATCCCCTAAAGCTGAGGGTTGGCGATGGCATGAAATTCACAATCGACGATGTATTACAATCGAACAACAGTGCCATCGTTACCGTGACCAATCAGACTCTGATTATTACCGTTCTGTAGCTCGTATACAATTATCAGAACGCTACCGCTGCAACTGATCTAAATTATGTTCGATATCCCCTTCGTAATGGGATAGATAATACAAGAAACGCTATGGTCATAGTGCCAACACCATCTCCGCAACCAGAAACCAGATAAAACAACATCAACATATCGTATCGTGAAGGGACGAAATCAACGCTGCGGTAAATATTATAATACCATCCGAATCCGAAAATACCAAACAGATAACACCGTGTAGACACACCATTGATTCACAACCGTTTTAATTCTTTGGCAGAGTACACTCTCTTGACATCGACTGGAATTTCCTCATTGCAGAGTCGCGCGAGGCAGCGAGCCAGATCCTTCAGTTCCATGATGCCACGGAACTGCCAAAATATGTTCCCGAGGAGGCCATGTTGTTCCTTGATTCCGCCAGGACGAGCAACCACGACTTCGAAATTGTCCGGGTTGATGTCGGCAAGGTGAAAAAGCCCGAGTTCATTTTCGCCCTTTGGCAACGTCAATATCCCCTGCATTCTCAAGAGTGAAAAGGAAATATATATATATATATAATTCGAATTGAGAAGAGTAGAGATATGAGGGGACGGAGCACCGCTTACATGTATGTGTCTGATGTTGTTCCTGAAGCGATGTTGTATTCGGCTATCCCACTCCGCTTTTCGCTCGCTGCAGTAGACGAATCGAAATTTTCGTTGGTGTCGAAGGTCGTGAGCGAGTTCCTGGGAGCAGAACCTTGCAAAGGCCATTGTGCTGTTGTGGACGTAATGTCTTCTGGCGCTATTGAGATCATCGAAGTCAACAGGGTCTTCCTCATGGGCCCCGATGGTCCTGTTTGTTTTGTGCGTGTCAGAGAAAACGCCCCCATCAGTCAGTGTGAAAGATGAGATTGCTCACCAGATGCAGGCTCGGCTGCCCTGTATCTCGTCTTGGACATGGCGCGGAATGTTGTCGAAAGACGGAATTCGAATGTACTGGATATCCGCGCTGCGGTACTCGTAGAGCGGTAAGTAGGTGCTTAGCACGTATACCTTGTGGATATTAGGGGCGCAGATGGCTTTCAACACCACTGGGTCACTGAGAAACCCTGATGCGTCCGCTATGATGACCTTCATGGTTACAGATGTTCGAAGGTATTAAATAGTGAGGGTTCTAGATTACGTATTGGATAGGATGTCTGCGATAAACTTTGATGTATTGAATGTTCGGAATTCAAGAGTTGTTGTTATGGTCATGTTGTGGGATCGTGGGCTAGACGATTGTGTACTTCAAGTGATGGGCGATTATAGAGTTTCCTCCCCTGTTGCACCTGGCTTTTCTTGATCATATTCTGAGGTCGGTTGCCATCCGGTTTAGCATTTCTTGTTCTGCGAAGGGAAGAGCAGAATTGGACTGGCTTACGAAGTTCTCATCACCTCGTAGGCGCGATCGTTGACGGTATGGTGGCGTTTGTTCGTAGAGTCAGAGTCAGAAGGCCGCACTCTAATACTCTTTTCCGATCGCAGATACCGAATTACCCAGGCTTATAACAGTATTCGGGCAAGTGTAAGATCGAATTCACAACCAAGGATGTTAGTACTCCTGAAGATTCGCTCATCCCTCATTACGAAGTTGGCCCGTCTAAGACAGCCATATCCATAAACGAATCACCATCAAGGGCAACGACAACCGCAGCGTAGCCCTTACGTGCAGCTGTAAGGAGTATCCGTTAAAAAAGAGTGCTTAGAAGGCTCACATCACCCTTGATACGCATAGGGGTTTAATAGGGTTCTTCCGCTTTTCATAATGATCGTGAAGCTTGACGATGTCGGCAGCAAGACCCAGCCGCTTAAACGCCATAGACGAGATCCGCCGAATATGAAGCCCAGTGGACTCTTGTTCCGCCTACCATCTCGATCATTTCCGTGCTTTTAATCTCAAATCTGCTACTTGATGCAATGCATTCAGTAGCGACCAACATGCGTGGACCGGTGATGACGCCGCGGTTGACGACGCTCTGAAAGTGTGAATCGGCATGATACAAACGCCCTGTCTCTAGATCACGATGTCTTGAGACTTGCCATGAGCGCCTCAATTGATCCATAGTTCGCACGACTTCTTCAATTCGCACATGTGGCTCAAAGATGAGGTTTCAGAGCATGTAACCATGCAGAAAACGTGAGCAACGTGCATTGAATGAATCAAGAGGGTCGTTAAATCTCGATGGTCTATCGCTCAATACCTATGATGGAACATTGACTAGACACGTTTCTGCGATCTCGCTGCAAGACACCTATTGGCGTCAATCGAGTAAGAAAGATGAATTCTATGTACCTCCAACCGGCTTATTTCTGCCATACTTTTTGAGCCTGCTAAAGGTCGAGGGCAAATGGCATCGCAGCTAAATACCTAGTCCAGAATTAATAAAGAGATAAGCACGTACGTACTCGTGCCAAAAAATACCTATGCGAATGGTGTACTCCACTAGAGATCTATTATATCTGCATATTTCAACTGCTATGCCGCCTCCCGAGCACATGCAGAGCTACCCAAGCATGTAGTGTACATACTTATATATACCTATATATGCAGTGTATTCCGTATGCACATGCACATGCACCTTATGCCGTGTAATATAGACGCTCATCGAGGATGAAGATATAAACATTCATGGCTTCGGAAGCGTAGGTAACAGTACCTAAGTAGGTAGAAGTTCAGCGAGGCAACCGATACCTATTTGCGTCTACTGCGAGGTACCGTCTCGGCGCTTCTGGGAGTAAGCCCTTAGTTCCCGTTAGCTTAGCCTCCGTCTATCTATCTTTTCAATGTCTTGGAGAAAATACCTACCGGTAGTAATACTACATACGTATAGAATCAGTTACCGGCTACAATATGCGCATCGCATTCCCCGACTCAATGAAGCAGCATTCGAGATATGACACTGTCCGACGGTGAATGGATATTCATGAAATAACTGAATTTATTATTTTTCTTCAAAATCTCCATGATTAGGACCGCCTTAGATGAAGTGCACGTTTCCAAAAAGAGGCGTTATGTGAAAGTTGGGCTGGTCCATGGGGCTCCAAGCGCCGAGACCCTGATCAGGGAAGGTATCCGGCGACACGATCGTGCGCAAGAAGTTCATCCTCCACTCCGTTCCCTTCGCCGTGCCATTGTCTACATTGAATAGGCCCAACGGGATGCTTGCGTTCGATACCCAAACGCCTGCTTCCTTGTCCAGCGAGGTGCTAGCGACCAGCCCATCGATCAGGGGAGTTCCCCACATGCCGCGATCGAATGGAGCACCCGTGGCTCTCACCTTGGACGGGTTGTAGATGAAGCCCTGGAATGTGACGTTGTTGGGGCTCACCTCGAACTCGAGATAGGTCTGAGGGTCGTTAGTCCCGTGGTAGATGAATGTCTCCATCACCTCGTATTCGTAGATGGCATCATTGGTCGTCTGGCTCTTGTTGAAAAAGAAGTTCACCTCGTCGTAAGCGGTAAATGTGATCTTGATGTCGCTATCGGTGTAGCAAACATCGACCTGGGTGAGGGGGAAATCGGTCGCGCCGCTCGGTACGGATCTGTTGTACTGAACACTACCCGTGCCCTTATCGCAGCAAGGGACATCTAAAGACGGCACCTGAGACGCCGAACATTGGACGCCAAAGAGGGGGGCGCCAATAAGCAGAAGGAGGTTGATCCAGTTATTCATTGTAATCAATGTAGAGATCTGCCGCTGGGATGCTGCTCTGTTGATTGTGGCTTGGCTTGGCTGGGCTTGGATTGGATTGGATTGGATTGGATTGCCAAATTGAAATGAAGAATCCAAACAACAACTGGTACGAATCTTGAAAAAAGTCGTCAAGCAATTTGGGAAAGACAACTGCGGCTGTTCTGTATTTATATAAACCTACCTGTGACTATCGCGTGCAAGCCACGATGTTGCAATGCAGCCAACTACTTATACCTACCTACCAACACCCTGAAGTTCCCGACGTGGTATGGTAGGTACCTACTTGTAAATTGTAATAAAGAAATCTCCCGGCGCTTACCGGAAAGGCCCAACACCTAGGTTCGCCCATCCCTGGCAATCCTTCATCAGATTTGAAGCTTCCGATGGTAACCTACTCTCAGTTCTTCAAATGCCAAGCACCTTTGTCGTAGCGTGTTTTGTAGTAAGCAGGCTTACAAGTTCTTGCCGATGATGGATCTTCACATGGGCTGGGAGCTGCCAGCATACCTAGTCTAGCTCACGCGATTGGCCACGCTGCTTTCGGGGTACCTTCAGGATCTTGGAGAATCAATCCCTGGACCTGAAAGGGCGGAGATTAGTGTATGCGGACAGAATGTAACGTTTGATATACACGCCGGCCGGGTACATACCTACCTCACCTAGGTAGGTAGTATGAGCAGCTACAGATGACAATTCGGGTGGAATTCCCATCTGGGTAGAAATTCCGCTCATATGAATTAATGTTGTACGTATAGACATGTAGGTACCGTATAAGAGAGTCGCATACCCATTCTAAGTCTTGTATGAATAGTCTGTAGGTATCTTAGGATATACGGATCCGTAAGCACTGTAGTATCGCGTATACAAGGTGCTATCTAACCGTTACTACTTACTTGTCCAGCGCAACGAAGGAACTGAGACAGACACAGAAGATACGGATCCCCGTACACTACAGATGTAGTGTAGGCATCGGCCGACAGACATTCCGCTGACTACAGTACAGACCGGTGCCCGCTTTTCTACAGTAGTGTAGGCATATGGTTCAGCAGTGATCACCGAATAATGAAGCTATCGGAAGCACCGCTCACTACCGACTAATCATGGTCTTTGCAGGCTTTTCTCTTGTCAAAAGAAAATTTTAGAAGAGCAGGAGGGACAAGGCTTCATGCCTTGCTACGTTGGTGGAATGTGGCGCAATATTACACTATGTATATGACGTCCAAGATGCGGTGCGATATGTTGCCGGAGTGATAGTGGCATATATTGAAATGGTAGACAGTCGGCCACCAGAGCCGCAGCTAGCGCTAGGTACACAGCAGAAAGGCGCAGAGCGTAAAAGCCCGCATGGAGCACACTGCTCAGCTCAGTGCCGGTATTACCAAAGACGGAATAGACGGTCGGCACGATGGATGATGGTAATCGGTGGCTCGACAGAAACGCCGCTGCTATTACCTACTCCACGTCGTGCCGGCTTTGAGCATCAGCATGTCCGTGACTCTAGAGCCCCGGGATCTTTGAACAAGATAACATGCAGCACCTCGCAGCCGGCCTCACCCATACCCGAAAGACCCTTCCGCCTGGCGCGTGTCAATGGCCGGCAACACCCCAACTAAGTATAACACCAAGACAGCGTCAGACGGTATTCGAGGGGTTCATATCCTATGAGATCATAGTCGTCATGACTAAACGCGTGCATAATCAAGTATCGGAATAGGGGATCTCCTCAGATATTGGCGAGACTCACATGAATGACTCTCGGTCTAAGGTTGAGTTCGAAGAACGGTCTTGGGAAGATGGTATATTTCATGTCCATCGCTTCGGCGGTGGGCACGCAGCTGGGTCAACTAAGCAGGACCCCAAGACTCTCGATTCTTTCATTTTTGTGTTTTCCAATCTGCATCCTGCCGAGACAAGCACATCAAGTGAGCGTGCTGTTTCGGATAGAACAAATGTATAACCTCCGGTTTCACGAGTTCATCCCACAAGCGCGGCATTTGCTGACGCAATGCTGCACAAACAATTATATACGAGTCGTCATATGTGATAAGTGAAGTTCGTTCAAAATTGAGACTATATAATAGCTTACCTTGAATGATGTGGGAGAATAACCTGGCCATATAACCACGCCTGAGGCAAAGTCATATGTAGTAGCTCCAAAAAAGTCCCACCGGAAGTGCTTGGAGCGGGCGGGACCTATTTGAGCAATCAGGCAAGCAAATGGACTTGTTCTTCTACACCTCTATGTGGACTTTAAAAGAAGCTGGATACAAGAAACCATGGTCCCAGGCAATCAGGGTGGCTCTACGCTGCCTGAGCCCATGGTTCCGAGTACCCAACTACCTTTAAAGACCGTAACGTAGGTGTATATACAGTTCAGGTTATATGGGGGGACGATGGAAAAGAGTGTATCACCACACTTACTTCGGCCACTATGAAGCAGGCATGTAATAGAAACACGTGTCTGTTCGTGAGGTTTCGCTCGCCCGCGAGCTGATACTCAGTACTGTACCCAAGTACACCATCGTAGAATGGGAAATCACCAAGGAGGAAGCACTTGGACTAATTCAGCTTCTTTTGCGCTGAATCCGGTCCAATGAGCTTCATGATCTCTGGCAGGCGGAACTTGTTCCAGCTGGTTAGATCAACGAACCATTCACCGAAACTGTGCCCAAACCAAACCAACCGTGCCAAACCACCATACCAGAACCAGTCCGGACGTCCGAACCAGGTTCGTAGCCAAATAGATCTTTCCGGACGCAGGCTCGCCTCAACAAATTTCTTTGAAAACGTTGTAGTGTCCATCGTGTCATTATTCTGACTGAACACTAGTCTCCACTCAAAGATATGCTTGACTTTTTGGTAGAGACTATTCTCCGGAAGAACACGATGGCCATGGCTAGCTGTGTTGCTTTTCACGGTGCCGGTCATGGAAACCATGACGCGCACACCAAACGGCGCCAGTTCCAAGCGCAGCGTGCGTGAGTAAGCAACAACGGCGGCCTTGCTGGCGCAATAGACAGACCCAAACAAATAGGGTGAGATAGAAGAGAGCGACGAAATGTTGATAATCAGTCCCTTTGCAGCAATAAGCTGATCAATGAATGCCTGAACCATTGCCATGATGGAAAAGACATTTGTCTCGAATGTCGCGCGGACATCAGGAAGCGAAATGTCCAGCGCAGGATGCGTGTGGGTTCGGCCTCTACAGAAAGTCGGGTGAGCATCAAGGTTCTATACATGAAAGACTACTCTTTCGCTATCTCGTGATCGTTGGGAAGAGGGGTTGGGAGGTTGATACGCGGGCAGTAGATAGCCTACTCACGCATTGTTGACGAGAATATCCAGCTTGCCGCCGTTGATTTTCGCGACCTCGTCGTGGCACCTTTTGATGCTTTCTGCATCGGTAACATCCAACTCCACGGTGCTCATACCTAACTCGGCCAATTCGGCGAGGACTTCAGGCCGACGCGCCGTGGCTATGACGTGCAGACCTGGCACCGTGTTAACGAACATTCTTAACAGCCTGGTGATATAATTTGGTTGACTGAGCTGGCGTACCTCGCCTCTGATATTCAAGACACAAGCCGTAACCGATACCTCCTGGCGTGCAACTACAAGTGAGGGCATTAGTGATGCTCTGTCTGGTGTCCCGGGTTTCAATTGAATCGTACCCAGTCACAAGTACGGTCTTCTGCCTCGGTTTGGATTCCATCGTATAGCAGCAGAGTAAGAAGGGTCAAAATAGATGATGCTCTAGATTTCTTCAGAAGATTTACACAAATGTGGTCCGGCTTTCTCGGACTGACCAGCTTTGTAGCTTATGAGATATGTGCATTCCACGATGCTCTCTTTGCAAGCCCGTTGATATATGGGTTCGCTGTCTTGTACTACCTACGTTATGCATGTAAAAAGTATATTCTACTAAGCCCGATACCCAAATTCCGCAGGGAAAACAAATGCGCTGCTAGGGGTGATTACACCTCCTCCGGCCCCGAGTTTGTTAGCGCGATACACAAAGCAGGGGTTGGCACTTGAACCCGTGGGCAGTTGCTGGCTGAGATGTCAAGAGAATGTTAGTGTACCAAATTTTGTAAAAGGGCTTGAAGCATCTGTCCTGGGCCTCTGGTCCGAACCCCTGCTTTGTGTATCGCGCTAACAAACTCGGGGCCGGAGGAGGTGTACAGTGAGCCTCAGGGCTCTTAGCGGCGCATCCATTATGAATCGCTTTTTCATAGTCTCAAATGCCCGAACGCCGTTCAAGTAACGCGACCTACTCTTAGCAAATCTCTATTTGATGTCAAAATCTATTTATGTTTTAATTCCATGAGCTCTTTTGCGATAGACCGGCGGCGACAACAACAACACTGTTTCCTGCTTGGTTTGACCCTCTGGACAAGTGGGTATCACGGTTACAAGTTATTCAGCAACCACGACAACCTCCAGTGGTGAGATGGCCGAGTGGTTATGGCGCCGTGTTCAGGCTTGTATTGAATCACCAATATCTTGAACAATTTCGCGGTGGAGCAATCCGCGTGGGTTCGAGTCCCACTCTCATCAAGATCTTTTTTGCCCTTTTTTTTTTGAAGGGACTTGAGAAATGCTCATTTCATACCAAGAGGTCGAGCAAGCAGTGCTCTTTTTACTTTGTTTCTTTCTTTCAGGTCATCTTCTGCTTGATTTTGAATATGAATTGGACTTTTAATTGTATCTCTTCGCTCCTGTCCGGCCTACTAACGGCTCGCAAGGAATTGATTCGTAAGGACCGCCTCGAATTGTTTTATAAGAGTTTTTTTTTTGAATGCGACAAGCAATGTTGTACAATAAACATCCTAGGCCAATGACTTACACTAGTAACGATCGTAAGATGTCGCCTTTCGCTTATTAGGTATCATATGAGGCCGCTATCGATCATGACCGATAGTATTAACAGCCCGAAAAAGCAAGACGCTCATCCACCATGCACTGATCCCAGATCTTCAACTTGAACGAACATCTAAACCTCTCACTGTTTCTCTACACTTTAACCATGGCAGCAATAGTCTCCTCAACCGGAGTAGGCTTCAGTCCAACACGCTCCAGCAGTTCCTCCAGCAAAGGATCATCAACAAGACACTCACCATCCTCAAGCGCCGCATACGTACTAACCCACCACTCAACAGCAGGCGCCGGCATCCCCCGTTCCTCAACGTAATATCTCTCATGCTCCTGACGTCCGACAATCTCAACCCGAACATCCCTCCCCCTCGCCTCACCCGCAAACCGCGCGACATCAGCAAGGGTCTTCGCAGTCTCAGGGCGCGTAGACAAATAGAACGTCTTCCCCACAAACTGATCCTCTCCCTTCCCAGGGGAAGAAGCCAGGACAAGCGCATTCGCAACACCAAGATCAGGGATCGCCGTCCACGAAATCCCGCCATCGCCCGCAAGCGGCACGACATCGCGCTCCGCACGCGCGCCCCCAGCATCGAAATAGCCAAGATAAAGCGGCCAGGACTCACTATACAAACCCTCGCGCAAGATCGTGACGCGAACGCCGTGCTCGGCGCTCACGGCGCGGAGATACGCCTCCGTGCGCAGATGCGCGCGCATCACGCCCGCCTTACTGGCCCCCCTGCCCGAAACCCCGAACGCCAAGCTCGAGTACACGATCCGCCTCACGCCAGCCTTGACGGCCGCGTCGATAGCATTCTTGTGCTGGCTCTCTCTGCCCGGCGCCCGCTCGTCGCCATCGTCGCGCGCGGCGCCAATGCCGTCGAAGTCGAGCGGCGCCCCGAAGTCCAGCGCGATGTGCGGCGTCGAGACGAGGAAGAGGCGGTCCACGCCCTCGAGGGCGCGCTCAAAAGTTGCCGCATCGTCAAAGTGCGCGTGCCGCACCTGCGCGCCCGTCCCTGCCAGCGCGGCCCATGTCTGCGAGTCGGGCCCCGAGGACGTCAGGGCGATGATGTCGGTTGGCGACGCGAGTTTGTGCGTCAGGAGGGCGGAGAGCGTTGCTCCGCCTAGCTTGCCTGAAGCGCCGACGATGGCTATCTTTGCCATTCTGACCGCTTGTGTGTGTGTGTGTGTGTGTGTGTGTTTTTTTTTTGCGTGAACTTTTTGAGTCTAAAAATAACACGCTGATCTGTTTTAATAACAATATGTAGGCCAAAACCTCGTGAGCACTGCTAATGGGCGTAGGTATTTTAGAGCACGCGAGCGACTTTCTCGTGTTAGGACTTCAATTCGCAATGTACGGAATATTTTTATGGTGAAGTACGTATTGCGCTAAGCGTTAAAAGTTTCTGGGTTCGTCATTAGCTGCTTACGCTACTTGTACTTGCGGAGTACGCCTCAAAAGCACCGAAGTAAGTCGTCGTATAGGAGGTAGGTAGGTATGGGAGTGGGATCTGATGTTGTATTCAGATGGAGACATATGACAAACTCCATCCCATGAGGGGGGATCATCAATGAAATACTACTACTCCCTACCTATCGATCTAACGGTCTATCATACATCTATAAAACCCTCAACACACAGCACGGTAAAGCCGTACATATGGATTTGTGGACAATCTTCAAGTACTTGATTCACAATAGGAACGTACGAAAATATCATATCAACGATGGGAATCACTAAGTTTGCTATATCGACATTCTCTAGCGAATTTCGTAAGTACATAAGTCGAGTTATGTGCGTATGTACCCCCTCCAACCTGACAAACTCTTCATATTGCGATAAAGAAACTCTTCTCGCCTTCCTTGGGCAAGACACGCGCGCGCTCCATAATAGGGTCAACGCAAGACAACCGGATTCTTTCTGGCGTAGCGGGACTTTCGAGCCTCAGCAGCCCATCATCTTCGCCACCTTCCGCACCCAATTTGGCCGACACGCCGTAATCCGCGCGTGCGGCCGTGAGGGCGTCTCGGATCGCGAAGAATACGGCGCTACCCATGAACAAGGGAGGTTCGCCTACTCCCCGACTCCGCTGGATCGTGCGAAGATTCTCCCAGGTCACGCCCTTGAGGAGACTGACGTTGAAGATCTGTGGTATATCGCGGAAGCCCGGGATCTTATATGCACCCGGACCTTTGGTGAACAGATTTCCTGCCATGGGGCCATTGCGGAGCCACAAGCTCTCCTCCATCGTGAAGAGACCCATGCCTTGGACGAAAGCTCCCTCGATTTGACCGTAGTCAATGGATGGGTTGATTGAACGACCCACATCCATCTTGATATCAGCTCTTAAGCAAGTCGAGGTTCCAGTGAGGCAGTCGATCTCCACCTCTGCGGCAGTAACACCCTGCGTGAAATAAAAGAACATCTTTCCTGTGTTCTCGCCCCATTTATAACCAATCTCTGGGGTCTTATAAAAGCCATTGGCACTGAGATTGACACGGTCAAAATAGGCAGCGTGGGCAAGTTCCTTCATCGTTGCTTTCGGCCCAAGCTTTTCTCTGTAAGGGGCAAGACGAGCATTAATCTGTTCGCAGGCGTTCCAAACTGCATATCCATTCAGGTCAGAAGATGCCGACGCTGCTGTAGGTGATGTGTTCGCGACAGTATTCGTAGCAGTCTCCGAGATGTACACATCCTCAACGGGTATCTGTAGTGCTTCAGCAGCGATAGAAATGATCTTGGTGTGCAAACCTTGGCCCATCTCGGTACCACCATGCGCAACTAGGACCGATCCATCGTGATAAATATGAACTAGTGCGCCAGCTTGATTGAGGAAGAGCGCCGTGAAGGAAATACCAAATTTCGTGGGGATGAGAGCGAGACCCCGCTTGCGCCACTTGTGACTCGAGTTGAACTCCTGAATCGCTTTTCGCCGATTGGCATAATCTGACTCTTCTTTCACCTGCTTGTACATAATCGGCACATGCCAGTCTTCGATTGTCTGGTTGAAGTGGGTTTGGTCATTGGCCTCGTAGAAATTCATTTCTCGGAGGTCCTCTACGGCCATCCCTAATCGATCGGCTACTTCAGACATCAAAGATTCGACGATGAACATGCCCTGAGGCCCTCCGAAACCACGGAAAGCCGTGTTAGACATCGTGTTAGTCTTACAAAGGCGACCACGAACGTGGACATTGGGGAACTTGTAGCATCCATCGATATGGCTCATGGCTCGTTCACAAACAGCTGCACTGAGATCAAAGGACCAGCCAGCATTATTAAACACGTCAACATCAAGGGCCTGAAGCTTGCCGTCCTTATTGACACCGACTTTCCATTTTGCCAGAAATGGATGGCGTTGTCCAGACATTGCCATGTCCTCGTCTCGATTCAGCATGCACCTAACTGGGCGCTTGGCCTTTTGAGCAGCCAAGGCCATCATGGTGCTGAGCTGGACACATCTCGTTTCCTTGCCACCAAACCCTCCACCCAAACGTTTGACTCGTGCGACAACTTTATTGGCCTGTACGCCAAGAATCTTCGCAGCATATACTTGACTATTCGAATATTAGTATATAGCCTTAGCTAAGGTCGAGTCTACACATTACCTTTCAGTCGGATTTTGACTACTTGTCCATATCTCCATCTCACCATCTTCAGGCTTGGGTATTACAACACATGCGTTAGTTTCTAGGTAGAAGTGTTCTTGACCACCCATTCGAGTGACGCCAGTAAAGACATGGTCGCATTTCTTGAAGGATTCTTCAACGTCGCCTTTTTTGATATAATTGAAGTAATTGTGGAAGCTCTCTTTCTCAATGGCTTCTTCCATGGTGAAGATAGCCGGAAGATCTTCATAGTCGATCTTGACGGCGCGGACTGCTTCATCTGCTTTAGCCTTTGAAGTGGCTAATACTACAGCAATAGGCTGGCCCGCGGTAAACACTTCGTCTTCGGCAAAGAAATAATCGTCGAAATTCGGTGCTCCCCATCTATTATCTTTCGGATTGTGCAAATCATTTTTATCAACGACATCAACGACGCCCGGGATTGCTTGGGCAGCAGAGTAGTCTATGGACTTGATCTTCGCATGGGCCCGAGATGATAAAACGACGGAAGCGTGAAGTTCATTCTTCAAAGGTGGAATGTCGTCAGTGTACTGCGCCTCGCCGGTTACTTGTTTTAGAGCAGCAACGTGATTGCCGGCTTTCCCAAGTGGCTCCCGGGCGTACTCAGTAGTCGCTTCAAGATCTTTCCAGCCCGTAGACAATGCCCGCTCCAGCTCTTCGACGGCCTGACTATCACCATGCTCGCTTTCTGCATTGATAGCGGATAACACGTCGTGATAGAAACGATAGAAAAACCCTATGGCTAAGGCTTTGCGGTAAGACGCCATCCCGCCGGGGACGCTGAATACAAGATCAAAGTCGGATTCGAGTGCGTTGATAGTACCCTCAAGTGTGTCCGGGTGCGCGAACATCTTTCCTTTCAGATATTCGTTGGCCTTTGTCGCCGCAACGGTGAACGGTGCCATACCACCATATACCAAGTTACAGTGCGTAACTATACCTTTTTGATCAACGGTAAGATGTAGCGCACTAGTTACTATCGCGATGTCGTCGTCTTGTCTTTTGGCCTGCTTGTAAGCCCTAAAATAATCCCCCTTTTCGCGGGTCAGCGGAATGCGGATAGAGGCAATGATAGCATCCGGGTCTAATGCTGTCTTGCGATAGCCCTTGAAGAATGTGGCCATGGGTAGCTCAATCTCTTTTTCCATGGACTTTGCAATCAGCACGCAGTTTGCTGCCATGAAAACAGGGTTTAGATCAGATATTGGCGAAGCCGTGGCCAGATTCCCGGCTGGCGTTCCAACGTTCCGAATTTGCCGCCCAGCAAAATATTTGAGTTGCTTGTGAATAGCCTGAAAGACCTGACTTTTGGCTTTTCCATAATGCTCAATGGCTTTTTGGCAGATCGCCTCAAGGTCTGTGAGAATTACATTTCCACCAATCTCGATATGGTCGTCATTGAAAGAGTATTGGCGCAATTCAGGAATGTCACCAACGAATACTGAGACCGGATACTTCATGGCTTTGAATTTGATCTCGATCTGTGTTTCCGTACTTCCACCAATGATCTTTGCGTTAGGGTATAGACTCTTGATTTCCAACAGCTGCTCCAAGCTGACTGGCCTGTACCACCATTTTCTTTTGTTTCCAAAAGCTAATGGTTTGAACTCATGCTTCTTCAATGATGGAGGGAAAATGAGCTCTGTGTCTGGATTGTACTCAATGAAACCAGGTGGGGTGAAGCGCTTGATAGGTTGGTCGCCATCCAGATTCTTGTCTTTGCAGCAACCACTACCTGTAGCATTGCCCTTTTCCATGCAACAGCCAGGTCCGCCGTTTACTGTGCTCTTCCCACACCCACTCTTCACGGTGAAAGTTTGAGCGGCGTCAAGTATAGGGCGATATCCAGTGCAGCGACAAAGGTTACCGTCAAATGCCTCCTCAATGTCATGTTCGGTAGGACTCTCGTTGTTTCGCAGGAGTGCGTAAAGACTCATGACAATGCCAGGGGTGCAGAAGCCACATTGACTGCCATTACTCTTCGCTATCCGCTCCTGAGCGGGATGGGGCTTCTTGACATTCCCGATTCCCTCGATGGTTATCACATGTTTCCCGTCGACACTGGCAAGTGGTGCGAGACAGGCGTTTACGCTGGCATGATATATTTGCTTGGTAGTTGGGTTGTATTGGCTGATGACGACTGTGCAGGCGCCACACCCACCTTCGGCGCAACCACTATAGATTATGATGTGTTAGTAGGGAAGTGATTACTTTGCGGTTGGTAAAAATGTCTACATACAGCTTCGTTCCCGTCAACCCTATGCCCCGAAGATATTCCAATAAAGTGACCTCAGGATCGATCTCGTCCAGTACCACCTGGGTACCGTTGAGGAAGAACCGAAGTGTGTCATGGTAGACCGTAGTCAAGCTAGATGTGTCAAGGCCAGCTTGTATCTGCGGGGAGACGAGGCCGGGAACCATGTTGAGTGGAGTGGACAATCAATGATGCGTTTATTCTTCAAGCAGGTAGGAGATATGACATTGAATAGCCGAGGTTTCGGTGGGGGAAAAACAAGATTCAATATCGATATTTGCTATTTTCCCAACCCAACGGCGAGTGAACTGAATTAATAAAACACGATACAAAAATGACGATGACGGCTCAGCGGGGTAGGAGAAACTTCGGCGCTACATTCGAATCGTTCGCTAGGGTGACCAAGTACAGAAAAACAACAGTAGTGAGGTACAGTACAGTTGTTGAGGCTGTAAAGACAAGGTGAGTTGAAGAGAGTGTGGGAGGTCAATGAGATGTACGCAGTATATTATCGTGATGTGGCGAATTGATGAAAGTACCTAAAGGTATATATAATAAGTACAATGATGCAAAAGTGTGCACGAGATCGAGGATCCGGGGTCAACTCCGGTCAACCGCTATAAATACTTATAGTAGGTAGGTAAGTAGATGTACGTCCGTAGCTTTCACATAATAATTATTGCCTATGTCAAGGACGACGAATCAGATGAGAAGTATATCAAAAACTGAGGTTCCTATTCTGGGATGGGGTGTGTCCAAGATGATTACCTAAGGTACCTACGTCAATATTGATCTCTAAGGGCGGGGGTTACTTTAGGTATTATCTAATGTTAATTCGTAAGTACGGAATACCTACCTACCTACCTAAGGAACTGACATGAGTAAGTACCTAATGAAGCTGCGTAGGTTGGGTAGGTAGGTAGGTGCATAGTAGGTAGAGAGGGGCCGTCGCGAGACTCGCCGATTACCGAAGGTACACGACCTGCGAAATGTACCATGTCGCGGTAGGTACACAAACCAGCGGCAACTCCCGGGCTTGCTGAGTTGGCCTAAGATGTCCTAGTGTATGCTGAATAAATAGTTGTACTAACCCAGACAGGTACTAGTACTATGTACTGACGTACCAAGAAAATAAATGGGTACGAGGTACCTACAAGTGGGGCGATGCACAAGTCCGGCAAATAGCCGGACCAGTCGGGGCCCTTTCTTTCTTTCGTAATTGAGAGTCACTCAGTCACTGGGCTTGTTTTTTTGGGAGGATCAGTAGGGTCCGTATTTGCAGGGACTGTTGCGAGGGTTGAGACTTGAGCGCCACTGGCCACGCAAAAGTAAGTATGTAGCAGTTGATCTGGACTTGATCACATGAAAAAATGCCTACAGGTAGGTACTTATACTCTCATATCTGTCTCTCTTGTAACTTCGGTCTCAGCTGTATCAGCTGTCCTCGGATCAGGTATAATGCAAGATATTGATCAGTCAGTGTCATATGCAAAATAAAATAAAAAAACAACGCTGCTCGAATTGCGTCTAGGTAGAACACCATCCAGCGTGTGATACCTAGGTACCTACGGACGTACTAGGTACAAGTGAGGATCGAGGAGGGTTTTGGGACGCAGCAAACTACCTACCTAATATCTAGGTACCTACCCAGGCTTTTCTTCATTGAGGAAGGATATCTATGTCTACACTACGGTAGGTACTAGAGGATCCATCATGGATCGCATTCTGCAAATGAGACTTCCCGCACTTCGCTGGCGGATTGTCAAAATGTGCTTTTCAAGATACCACCAATTATATACCCGCCAAGGACGTATACAGGTCTGCTGACCACCTTCCACGCGCAGTGCTGCTCGCACAGGATGGACCGAATCGAGACATCTGGCGGGTGTAACTCTCGATGACGGCGTGCAGCACGAAAACTACCCGCGCCATTAAAGAGGCGGAGACGCATGTGACCACGGGTGTAATCGCAGCCGCATCACCGTGACACCGAGCAGCATATCTAGGTAGCGTAGGCCGCATATCAAGACACACGAGCACATCGTTGGCCAAGTCTTCTACCATACAGGGCTCTAGTACACGTCTTTAACAGCAAAATGTCACTATGGCATATTGCGATGTTGATGTTGATCTGGTCTTTTCCGAGAAGCTCTCCCCGGCGCCTTTCTATGTTATCAGCCAAGTAAAATCTAACCCCCCAGAGTAGAGGCCCCCGATGTCTCAGGCTTCTATATACTTCTTCAGCCCCCTCAACCTCTCCTTGGCCGTCTCAAGTACTTCATCCTCCTTGCAGACCGCAAACCGCATGTAGTTCTCGGCAAGATAAGCGTTGGCGTCCGTGTAGAACTCGGTGGGCGGAATGGCGGCGACGCCGACCTCGTGGATCATAAACCAGGCGAGCTTGAAGTCCCGAGGACGGCTCGCGACGTGCGGTGGGAACGGGTAGTCAGCCGGCAGCTTGACCTTGGCCATGTTCACCATGACGAAATACCCGCCCTCAGGGTCTGTGTACGGGAGGCCCAGCTCGTCCCAGATAGTGTTGAAGCGTGCCATCTTCGCCTTCATCTCCTTGATCGTCGTGTCCCAGAATCCCTCGGAGTCAGCTTGTTCGAACCCTGGGGTTTGATGTTAGTTTGTGTCGCAGGGATATATATAGAAGCTAGATGGGGGCAGAAGTGAAACTTACCGATGGCGCAGGCTTCTTGTAACGGCGACACGGAAGAATAGCAGATGCGAGTGTGTGCTGCGGACACGTATTGGATTAGGTGGGCAGGCCCCATCAACCAACCTGTGTTCTCTCGTCGTCAGCGTTCAATGATCCTCTCGATTGGTTTTGATACATGTGAGTTTTATCGATATGCTGTAAACCCTTGGGGAACTTGCCTACACGCCATCCCGTAGCGTAAAAGTTTTTGCCAGCAGAGCCAACTGTGAGCGTAAGGTTCTCGATCTCGGGAGAGAGTGTCGCGATTCTGGTAAAGGGCACGTAGAAGAGCCGGTCGTAGACCTCATCAGAGAGAATGATAATCTCGTTCTTGACACACAGGTCCCCGATCTGCTGGAGCTCTGCTTTGGAGAAGACCTTGCCGACAGGGTTGTCTGCATATCGCAACGAGTCAGTCATCTACCCCTTCAAACAGACGGATTTTGCTATACTGAAATGACAACTAACGTGGCGTGTTGAGAACGATCATCTTTGTTTTGGGCGTGATGACGCTCTCTAACTGCTTGAAATCAACGGTCCATTCTGCAGACGAGGAAGTCCGCGTGGTGCCGTCCTTAGGCGGGCTCAGGGGCACGAAGACGATCTTGCCACCGGCCATCTCGATATTGCTGATATATCTAGACACAGCTTTCTTAGCTCATGCCATAATCTCAGGAACGTCTACACAGGGCTTGAGCTGAACATACTGGTCAAAGAAGGGCTCGAAGACGACAACCTCGTCGCCAGGCTCAATGAAAGCCATAAAGGCGCTGAGCATGCCCTCATTGGCACCGGTAGTGATAGTGACCTCGGTGTCTGGATCAAGCTTGCGGCCCCAAAACGGTGAATATGCATCCGAAATAGCCTGCTTTAGACGTGGACGGCCCTTGGTGGGGCTGTACTGGTTGCATTCAACGCGGTCCAGGGCCGACTTAGCTGCCCGGATGATGAAGTCGGGCGGGTTATAGCCGAAAAAACCCTGGCCCATGTTTACGATGGGCTGGATAGGGGAGGCCGCGGCAGCCTCATTGACAATGGACCTACGAGTTATATTAGCAGACCTGCGCCCTTACTTCCACGTACATGGATTTTAATAAGGGGTAGTGAATCTCTCACCAAACATCCTGTCTCTGACCCGCGACCCGGGCGGCAGGCTTTAGTTTTGCGGGGAGTTGCGCCGCCATGGGTGTATGAAAGTTGCGATATAGAAGAGGTTTTTGTTGCAATCTCTTGCCCGACAGTAGGAATCTAGAACAGGGCCTTAAGCTCGAGAGATTCATTTGAGTTACTATATATAATCGTAACCTAGTTACCTAAGGTATCTCACAACACCCAACAACTCTCTCATCAATGGTCTTGCACACTCGGCTGCACAATGCTTTCGGGTAACGTTTGTACTGTATGTAATCCGTACGAAGTACGCCCTTCGTATGAGGTACCTAATAAAGCCCACAATTCCGGGATCGGAGGTTGGTACGAATGGTTACCTAGGCTACGGATCCGTACACAGGGCTTAATTATCATAAGTACTTACCTATTAAGGCCCAGCAATTGCGTTTACCTGTTCTGACCGGGGTACGGACGTACTTAGGTAGGTAGGTAGGTACTACCTACCGATCTACCTACCTACACTACCTACTCGCCCAGGTCCCCTCCCGCTAAGTCTGTGCCGCTAGGTATTAGGCCGGGCGAGTAGGTACCTAGTAGCTAGAGCCTACCTAGATTAGGTAGCTAGGTGCTGATGGCTTGAGTGAACAAGCTTAATTTCGATTGATTAGGTAAGTACGTCCGTACCTACCTAGGTAGGTAAGGATTACGACGGGATTTCTTATTCGGCAGACCGAGTGTGGCTGGTGGCCCCGTAACGCCGGTCCCGAATCCACCAAGCGTGCTTGTTACGCACTCTTCTGGCTTACATACCCAAGTGAAGAGGGGTGGCAGGGATGTGATGCTCCAAATTGAGTACCTGCGGAAGACGTGGGCCACAGTTGCGCCACATTGACCCAAATCGTTGATAACGAGAGAGTTTCGTACTTATCAACACCTACTTACGTACGTAAGGTACTTATACGTACGAATCTACATCTCGAATCAATCACATAGCCTGTGATATACTTTGTACATAAAGGCTACCGAGCGAGGCTTTGATCCAACCCATGTCTCATCGCTCTTGACTACGGGTGACTTACCTTGGACAGCGACCAGTAAAATGATGGGTAGTACGTATAGGTAATACGGGATAGAAGGAATGCATGTATCGAAATAGGTAAGCGATTCTTGGCTCGCGCAGTTCTTTGTACGTTCAATCTCTCTTCCCTCCGGTACGGACGGAGCGCGAAGGAAGCACATGCCTGGTAAACAAAAACCCAGGACCTCATTTCCCATATTCCCGTGCGCTGACAACTCAGTCCAAACCAGCTTCAATCAAGTCGAGTCAAAGTCCCACCAGTCCAAGCCCTACACAATGCTTCGCCCTCCAAGTTACGGCAACATAAACCCAACATGACCACGGCTGCTCTCCCCCCAAAAGCCATACCAGCAATACCGCCCCCTCTACTCCTAACCATCCGGTTCAGCGCCGCCCTCCCTGACCTCGAGCTCGACATTCCCCGACCCAGCGCGACCACCATCGTCTCGCTCAAACACCTAATCCGCTTTCGTCTCGACAAAGCGCACGCACGGCGCCGACTGCGCTTCATCTACGGCGGCAAGATCCTACCCGACACAGCCGTACTAACTTCAGTACTACGCACAGTCCCCCCGCCACCACCACCACCGCCACCATCTTCCAGATTACCGGACCGGGACAATAGGACATCAACAGATCTCAACAAGAATGGACCAGAGGAGACCGGAACCGACGCCACCAACAACAAAAGCAAAGGGAAGTCCATCCCAGGCCGTCCAGAGCCCGCGCCGCGCACCTACGTGAACTGCAGCATAGGCGACGAGCTCTCACCCGCAGAGCTAGAAAGCGAAGCCCAAGCCGCCTCCCTCCCCCCACCATCCCCGTCCTCGTTACAACCGCCCCTGTCGTCCGCCACCACCCCGCGTCCGGGCTCCGGTCTGAGCGTTGCGACCACAGGCTCATCCGCCACCACCCCGCGGGGTTTCGATCGCCTGCTCTCCGCAGGCTTCACCGCGTCAGAGGTGAACCAGTTGCGCCTGCAGTTCCGCAGCATTCACGGCTCGCGCTATACGCCCGACACCCTGCCAAGTCCAGACAGCTTCCGCCGGATGGAAGATGCCTGGATCGACGACAACGGGGCCGCCGTGCCCTCCGCCGCCAACTCGGGTGCAAACGGTGGAGGCGGTGTGCTGGGAATTGGGGGAGGTGGCAGGGATAGCGATGAAGTCGGGCTGGTGGGCATGGTCGACGTCTTGATCCGCGGCGTCATCACGGGCTTCATCTGGCCGCTGGGTAGCGCTGGGTGGCTGATCCGCGAAGAAGGCATGTTCAGCGATCGATGGCGGTTCATGGTCGGCGTGGGCGTAATTTTCGGCGTATTAATAGGCTTTATTCGAGCCATATCCGGGGATAAATGAACTCTCCTACGAGATATGTATTACCCTATTGTTTGATATACTCGGTCGTTCTAAAACCGCTACTCTGCATGTATAACCGGCGTTGGGGAAAAGAAGCATAGCAAGGCGTTTACAGGGAGAAGTCACAAAATTAGTATAGATATTACATTCCAATCACTTCACAGAGAGGGAACATCGAGAAGGCTTTGAGCATCGCTAACAATAGCGATGCTCGATTTTATCTATCTAGAACACCACATGCTTTCGTGACAGTAATAGCAAAGTCATGTCTGTCGTAGCGAATATACCTTCTGGCACTCCATGCCTGGAGATAGGAATCAAATATCAACCGTATACTGCCCTTTAAACTGCCTGAGAAGCAGAAGCCGTACGATGTAGAATCCACGTCACGGAGAAACTATGGCACATGCAACCTACTACGGAGTAGCAAAGTACTGGTTCATAGGTTGCTCGCGCTGCTAGTAGCTCCTGTTATGATACCAGATCACGACTGAAGATCAATGAAGAGGTAACTGGGGAACGAGTCTAGAGGTAAAGGGATTGAGCAGCTACTATATCGCGACGGATCTTGATCAGGCTTTCCTCGAATTTAGTTTGCAAGTCTTCGCTTCCCATGACCTTTGCAGCTTGGGCCATCTGTCTCAGAAGCTCCTCGAGCCGCCGGAATAGGCGGATGAGGGAACCTTCGAAGACGCCTGTCATTTTACTGTGAAGTGTTAGAATGTATAGGTGATTCCACTCTTGGTTCAGGTGGATACGTACCAAACTTCCGCGAAGGGTTTGCCATTGGCCCAGGCATAGACCGTCTCCATTAATTGATACTTCAGACTCTGAACATAGTCGTCTTCGTTGACTTCCAGTTTACTTTCCTGGCTGACCTTAGCAATAATACGAGCTTGGGCCTGGATTTGTGCGAATGGTTTCATTAGTTCTTCAGGGGGTGCTGTTGCGTCAACTTTCTCCTCGAAGATGAAAACACTGAGCACTGCAGCGATGAGCTCGGGTGATAACTCGTTGAAGAAGCGGTTGAACAATAACTCAGAAAGCAGAAGCTCGTGGCCCTCAGTCGATGATATTTCGCATGCAACACGAGCTTTCATCTGGACAACTTCACCTTCGTTGATAAAACCAAGGCGCCGCAGTACTCGTTTTCTCGACTTCAACTCATCCAACTGCGCAATGGAATGCGCCTTCCCGATTTTCTTCTTTAAGGCCTTGATCGCGTCAGTGCGTGCAATCTTTTCCGCGTATTGCTCCCATAACTCTGGCAAAAGCGCCGATCCGTGTAGAGGGTTGGAGAGCAAACGTGATTCCAAAACTTCAATCTTCCGCAGTAATTTCTTGAAAGAATCATCTGTGATACCCATGTTCTCAATTGGATCTAGTATTGGCAAGCCGTCGGGAAAGCGCCGCTCGACTTCTTTCAAGTATTTGAAGACCTGCTTACGAACAGTCTCCATATCATCTCGTGATGAAACGTCTTTCGGCATGAACACACGTATTTGGCTCAGCGCTTTGATGCATGTGAGCAAACAAGGAACTGCCTCAAACATACTGTCCTTATTGGGCTCGCTGGGTACAGCGCCAACCGGCATATCCGTAGAAGGCTCAGCAGGGCCGAAGGGATCGCAGTTAGGGTCAAGGCGAAGATAGACGTCAATGAAATAGGACTCCTGAGGATCGTACTCCTTCTCCCCAAATTTTGGTTCCTTGCGTTTGGTGCTTGAAAGCACGACTCCCCAGCCGAAATCCTTTCCAGTCTTCGGGTTCGAGATTTGAACGAGTCGCCCGGGCTGCAAGAAGTCTATACAGTGTTCCGGGCGTTGAATGACATGTAGCATGTCTTTAGTATATGTTGTTAATTGCTGGCGCAGGCTGTAGTAATCCTTAACAGTAGCCTCGTCTGGGATGATCATCTCATCACGCTCCTTCTGTAGTTTCATCAACTCATGTTCAAGACCAGCGACGCCAGCTGTATTCTGGAACTGGAAAAAGCAATTTTCTAGCATGAAGTCCGGTGAGATGGCTTCAATTCGGAGTAAGTTCAGAACCATGTTATAGCCAAGATGAAAAGCTGAATTAAGCCGGTCTTGCTGGCCTATGACCACACTCTTTGCGACCTCTGGCTCAAGCTTCTCGTCGACCATCATGATAACGATACCGCGCTCATCGAGACCTCGACGACCAGCACGGCCAGACATTTGTACGTACTCGGATGGGGTGAGAGGACGCATGGCTGTGCCATCAAACTTTGTGACACTTGTAAAGACAACAGTCTTTGCTGGCATGTTCAGACCAATGGAAAAAGTTTCAGTTGCGAAGAGGACTTTGATCAGCCCTTCCTGAAACAAAATCTCAATAGTCTCTTTCAAAATCGGTAGTAGACCAGAGTGATGGATACCGATACCCTTCTCCAAAAGCGGAAGGATATTCTGGATTTGCGGAAGCTCACGGTCGTCTTCCGACAGAATTTCAATTGCACTAGAAAATACTTTGCGTACCATTGCCTTCTCATCTTCGTCGTTGAAGGCATACTTCGATGTTTGAACCGCGAACGCCTCGCATTCTCTCTTGCTGAAACTGAATACGATGACCGGATTGAAATGCTGGCTCATAATCATCTTGACAATCTTCTGGATATCGCCTTGTTGGCTATCATTCTGCTTGCCTTTGAAGTTTTTCTTATTTCTGCCTTTACCGGTCTGTTTTGCATTTGGATCATTAGCTTCTGCCGCCTTTCGATCCTCGATCACCTGCATAGTTTTGTTGAAGTTGTGTTCTCTGAAGACACCCTTCTCGTCGACGACTAGGAAGATTCCTGAGCCGCCAGCCGGGAAAAAGTAGTTCTGTAAAGGGGTAGGTCGGAAATCTGTGTAAACGACGTGGCAGGCCTGACGATGGATCTTCGCAATCCATTCGGCAAACTGGAAGGCATTTGGAATGGTGGCAGATAGAAAGACATATCGGACTTTGTCGGGCAATAGAATGATAGTCTCTTCCCACACCACACCTCGCGACTTGTCTCGCATGTAGTGAATTTCATCGAACACGACCCAGGCCACTTCTCGCATAATCTCTGATCCTCGATACAACATAGACCGTAAAATTTCCGTGGTCATAACAAGACAACTAGCAGTTGGATTGATGGTGACATCGCCCGTCATGAGACCGACATCACCAAAAGCTTCATTGAACTCTCTGTATTTCTGGTTGCTCAGGGCTTTGATGGGACTTGTATAGATGACACGCTGGTTCATCTTTAAGCACTGTGCAATAGCGTACTCTGCCACAACGGTCTTTCCAGCACTCGTATGTGCAGACACGAGAACACTTTCGCCCCGTTCAATGGAGGAGATGGAAAGACGCTGGAAGGGATCGAGTGTGAAAGGCCATGATCGAGCAGGGTTCTCGGGTGGCTTGTGGTCGGAAAGTGGGACATATTCGTAGTCTAGGTCTGGTGGAAGTGCAACTTGATGCTGAATGTTGTGCGACAGAACAAGCGAAGCCTCATCCTTCGTAGGAGCAAATCCGGCGGCGGCGGCGACTTCTCTGGACTCGGCAGTTTCAAACGTATCAGTCAATACAGGCTCAGCAGCGACGTTCTTTCGCCTTCTTTTATTGTCACCCTGACCATCTGAAGCGGCATCTTCAGCACCGTCTGCGGCAGGAGAAAAAGGCTGAGCGTCGACCATGTCGACTTCAGGTGCGGGGGGGGCGGCATGTTCAGAGCCATTCTTCATCCCACCATCGGCCTTTCGTTTCTTACTTCGCTTCTCCTTTTTCCTCGATTTCGATGTCTTTGACGCCGGTGGATTGACATCCTGATTTTCCGGCGTGGTCTTCTTGTCTGGAGCCGACTGCTCGAAGACGTCGAAAAGGTCATCCATGATGGCCGCAGCGAGCGAGAGAAGGACTCAATGAACAAAAATGTGACGGTAAATTGAAATCAATTATAAGGAAAGTGAATGGAAAGGGATGACACGAATGAGCAGGGGTATCAAATGACTCTATCAGGACGGATTTCATAGAGTTGAAAGTAGAATGCTGGGTTGCAGTGTAAAGTGAAGTTTTCAACGGAAAGCATGGCAGAAAAAGATGCGCTGTGTAGAAAGTACGAGGTTTGGCGCTAGTTAGATACCTGGCTAGGTTAGGTAGGTACTAATCGCAGGGACAGGCCTAGGCGGTGAGATCGAGATCGCATTTTCTTACGTAATACTTAGTGTACCGACTCGATCATAATTCCGACGTTTCTCCGACATACGGGTAGGTACCTACTTTCGTACTCATATGAACGATGCTTCTCCGAAAGCTCCCCAAACTGACTACCATTCGGATCTACCCTCCAGCGTCCCTCCGTCAGCAACAATAAAGGTGATCTTCACAGCCTCTCTGTCGCCTTTTTGAACTTATTTGAAGAGCTAATTGGCATTTTCAGATGTCTCCTCAAGGTATCGTCGCCCGCGCAAGCCCGCGCATCACATCCCTCATCTCCCGCCGAGCTTTCCATGCTACTCGCTCCCGCCTGTCATCGCCATACCACTACCCAGAGGGCCCCCGTTCCAACTTGCCCTTCAACACCAAGACGCGTTTCTTCGCCGTCCGATACTGGCTCTACTGCATCACCGGCTTCTTCTCACCCTTTGCCATTGCTGGTGCGTCGTCAATTTCTTCCTCTATGGCCTACGCTGCTAGCCAAGTCCATGCCTTCCTCCAGTCCTGTTGCCCGGATTCTGGCGGATATAAGGCACGGAGAAGAATATACATCATGCTAACGGTTTATTCTAGTCTGGCAAACCAACAAGCCCAAGGCTTAAGCACGTCGTAATTGCGTCGTCTTACTACTGTTGGAGATGAAGGAGCGCACATTTCGCGATGGAGGGATGCCTTCATCAGAGGAGAGCTGGTTCTGCTGTACATATTAGAATGGTATAGAAGAGTCCACTACCAAAACCATCATTCTATCTGTTTAGCTACTCCCCCGATGTATCTTTGTGATTTGTTGACTCTTACCACCCGGTGGCCGGACGTTGTGCTAGTAAAATCAAGATCGTGTGATTGCATAAGTTGACAATGTGTATGTTCACCTGCTCGCCTCGAAGGGCCGGAGGAATGGCTGTGTTAAACGCAACATAGGCAGGTATGTGAATTCGGGTAAGGATGTAGTCTAAGCATATGCTGTCTTGCCAACTGTCCCGCTATGATAAACAGACTCATGCTTGTTTTCACTTCCAATTGTCTGGCGTTCAGTGGCAGGAAAGCCGACTGGGAAGCATCTAGTAAGCCATTCACGTTGATCAACGGTCGAGTTTGCGCGTACTCGAAGCCTAAGTCGCCCTCATATTTCATTCGCCGTACGTGTCCCTGTCACGTACCTAGTCTGCGCATATGTACGTATAGTATTAATACATTTTCACCTCCTACTTGTCATTAGGACGACTCAATGCCTGGATGAAAAACGTGTTCATGTGCCCAAAATACAGCCGTATTTGATTTACCTCTTCCACGGCGGTTTAGCGGAATGCAAGCCAGTTCTTTCAAGGAGCTTATGTAGTTGATGCAGCATATAATCAGAACGCTCGGAATTTAGTTCCCATCTAGAACGTAAGGACGCATAGATGTCTAGCAGCCTGTTCCTCGTTGCATATCTGGCATGTGCCTCAAGAATAGCTTCGGCGAGCCAAGTATCGATGAACAGGCCCTCTACCCTAGAGTCAATGGCATCCAGAAAAGCTTTCCAAACGTTATTGAGCCTCTGAGAAGTCCACTCTGAGCCAGTGCCGGCGTGCACAGCGAATGATTTGAACAGGACTAGGAAGATAGCTCCATCGAGTGGAACTTTAAGCTGTGCCATCTCATCCAAAAACTGGACAGATTTTCTGAGATCACCAAGTTGCAGCCCATAATAATTTAAGAGAATGCGGTAAGTGGTTAGGTCCGGGGCCTGTAAAGCGGTTTTTTGAAACCCAGGGAGCAGACTGGGATGCTTCTTGCCGACAAGAGCAAACATCAGAAGTATCTTCGTAATGGCTCTAGTCATATTGTAGTCTCGGTGTGGCAAATTACGCAGACTCTTAGTAGATCCCTTCATCTTTTCGTAGACGTGCTCAGCCGAGTGTTCTTCCCCGCATCGAAGGAAGCTAGATATGAGACAATTGAGGACAACGGTATCGACTATCTCGCCAGCTTCAATCATTTCTTTATATCCGGCCCTGACGCCACTGGAATCCCCCTTGAGGCCGAAGAAGTGGATGAGACTAACGTGGTGATAACGATTAAAAGTATAGCCACGATGTGCCATTTCCTTGTATATCATTTCGGCTAGATCAAACTTGCCTGCCTTTGACGCAGCATCAAAGAGTATGTTAAAAGTAACATCATTTCCCTTTACACCCGCCTCGTTCTCCATCACACGCCATATCTTGAGGGCAGTCTCGAGCTCGACAACCGTCGTTGTGGCGACGGAGCTAGTTGCGAATGACAAGGCTGTGTTCCATTGAGAAGTAGTCAAGGAGAAACCAGCATTTTTGGTATCATCCATAACGGTAAAATATCTCAACATCGACTTTTCATCCTTACGCTCGTTAAGTGCCAATGCCGTCATGAGCGAAAAGCGCGTGCGCGCCGAGATATGAGCAGGTCTAGGTTCAGGAAGTGCTTGGTAAAGGTCCCATATAGTGTCAATGGATACGTCAATAGAGCGACGATGCCGAGCCAAAAGAGTCTGGTGCAATTGCCGCGCTGGCTCGAAATTTTCGTCATCGAACTTCTTATCACCCTCAATAGTCACAAGTTCGACATCCTCCGGTCTATCAGAGATTGTAATGTTCGGTCCATTCGCAGGCGCATAACCCCGTAAATAAGGGTCATTGTACTCTCTAAGCTGCTCCTCGACTGTAGTATTATCGTAATAATCAACGAATTCGAGATTCCATTCTTTGTGCGGTACCTCCCCACGCGGACTAACCGGCGGCTCATCTTGTAGACTTGTGACCTTTTTCGATTCGGCGGTCGATCTATGTACACACGGTGGATATGAGGTAAAATAGTTCGGGGAGCGTAGGCCGGTGGGCGGGGTTAACGCTGGCAGCAGCCTACGTTGACGACGATGTGCCCATTGGGACTTGGCCAAATGGCTGTGTGGGGAGATATGATATGAACAATTCGCAATAAGCCCCCCGCACACATCGTGTGCTCGGAAAGCTCGAGAACGGGTTATGGAGCTGGCAGTCGGCGAGGCTTGGGTGAAGAGTACCGCGCCGTATCCAAACGCGTGTAATCTAGAGATGTTCATGGGCTGGTGTCCTGCATGGTGATTTCGTCATGTTGGAGTTGGAAAGCCGTTTTCGAATCTTTCTCCCACTTACAAGAGCTAAGCTGGATGGATCCTTGTCTAGCGTGGTCTATAATGCTGGGCGCCAGCCAATCCGCTTGCTTTAATTTGCCATATATAGTGGGTCTCGGATCCCCTTCATAATTTCTGGCGGGGCCTTTCTGAGCTTGACTTGGGAGTTTACTTACCTACATACATCTCTCTGTACGGATCCATAACTGCCTCTTACTATCTACTACTACCTACTACCTGGGTCCATACTTCTTTGGTTAGGTAGTGATAATTATTATGTCGTCGACGTTGCCCTTGCTATAAAATACTCACACTATCCATAGCCACAGCAAAATCACGAGATCGACTGCTTGCTCGACGTTAATTCGCTTGGTTGGTCCAAAAAGTCTCTGCTGAAGGATAATTGAACGGCTCAGTTTTCGCCATGGCTGGCCAGCGACGAATCAAGCCCGCGCAGGTCTACCAGACTGTCACCAAGATGCTAAACCATCGAGTACTGCCTGGGGTCAAAGTTCAGAAGCCCGTTTGGTACAGCGTTATAGAATCAATACCACCGTCCGAGACCGTTACGCGACCGTATCCAATTCAGCATCAAGGTTACAATTTGAAGGCGCGAAAGCCGGGCCGACTATACCAGCCGCAAAAGTTAGTTTACGAAGAGGATGGGCTGCGACGCCGGTTTTACAAAGACCACCCATGGGAGCTAGCGCGGCCGAGAATGGTTATCGAGATGGACGGCAGAGATGCAGAGCGATATGATTGGTCTCGGGGGCTACTGCAGCCTGGCATGCCCCTCTGCGGCGAGTGGTAAGCTTTTTCCAATTACTGCGTCTTTCTCGTTATCAAGGAGGTCGGCGAAGAAATCATCAAAAACTGACAGTAGTGGCGGCAGTGTCGTACAACGACAGCTGTGGATGATGCACAACGTAGATGGCATGACAAGACAGAAGGCATACGACATTGCGAGGCGCGAATTCTATGCGTTGCGGCAAACCGAAGATATCGAGCGGCGGATAGCTAAAGAGGAGGCTATGAAGGTGGGCGCATATTTCGGCAAGTCCGCCATTCAGGTCAGCATGGAAATTGAGGATCGGCAATTCGATTATTGGAAGAAATGGGCTGGCAGGCAGATCCAGAAAGTTCAAGCTGAACAGGACGCCGCCTATACCAATTTTGGCGCCGCCGAAGAAGCTGATCCAGATACCGTCGATGCAGATTTGGAGGAATCTACAGAGACTGCGTCCGAGACTGAAACTGCGGACAAATCTGGTGCAGCTTCTACAAATGTTGCTCCGCAGACATGAAAGACATATCTGTTGTTCATTTGCGTTCATGTAGCACTATTGTACAGAAACCCTGTGTATATATTATGCCCGCCAAACCTCCAGTGTCTCTACCTGCCGATGTCAGGTCTCGTGATCGCGATAATTATTTCAATCGTAATGCCAACTTGGATCGCGGGCAAGAGTTGAAAAAAATGATCTGCGTGGAAACATGATACATGATCCCAGACCAACATGACTGGGCATCTTGGCCCTGGCAACCACCAGCCGGCGTGTCCGCCGTCACCATGAGAAGTTTGGATGTTTGGTTCTGGTCAGGGTTACGTACATCTCAGCTGTTCCCAATTCGGTAGCAACGAAGATGAGCGACAAACTCCACATTCGCGAGACGGTGTTCTCTGAACCTTCCTGGGCATCTGCCTAACACGTAGGTTCAGGTAGGTAATGTACAAAGTGGCTGAAGCCTTACATGGTGTTGTAGGCATGCCCGTGGACCCCTTCTTATTTATCACTTCGTGCAAATTATGGATCCGTAATAATAGGTATGTAGGGAGCGGCAGTCTCAGCCAATACAACTTCTCTTCCTATCCCTTTCCGGGAGGAGATCTTACGTAATCCGCAAGATCTATGGCGCCGACCTACACCACATGGGTTAGGTTGGTAACTTTTTATGTAGCTTGCTATCGGTGAGCTTGTTTTTGTTACGGAAAGCCTGTATCAGATGCCATATATAGGTAGGGAGGAAAACCTTTCCTATCTCAGTTACCTGAGGTCTACCTAATATGAAGTATGTAATATGTGTGCAGTGTACGCACGTTCCCCTGATTTTCTATATCGGTGCCACGCCCGGATTTGCGCGGGCTACCAAGAATCTTCAATATCGCTGTCGAGCGAGTCCGGCCAAAGTGGAGTATGGCACGGGTATCGGAACATTCACCCACTCGTGGAATTTCCATGTTAGACCACAAAAGAAGAAACAGAAAAACACAGGTCCGGTTCAGTGGGTCAGTCTGTGCCTACACCCCTTACCTTGGGACTGGCTCGTCTACACTACTCACCCTATCCACGCAGTAGGTAATGTAGTATCGGCCTAGGTCAAGTATAGAGATACTTTATACCTTATACCAAACTACCGTAGTGTAGTCTCATTCTCAACCAATTCATCACAGCAGGTGGCTAGTACAGATGTCTATCTCAGAGGCCAAGTCATATCATAAGTAATGTAGTGTAGTCAATAAGCGTCAACCAAATCTGTAATTATAGCCTTCCCAATGTCGATCACCCCGACGCACACAGACACGGTACCTCAACTTCTCCGGCGGGTGACAGGGGTTCACATCCAGGGTCTTTATCATATTAATTATACCCAGATGCGGGTGATCAGTCCTAGAATGTATCGGTTATATAAAAGCTCCTATCTATGTCTCCTACAGAATATCATTTCATCAAGTTGTCCATCGGCAATGCTAATCCCCCGCCCCTTATCGAATTTCAACACATTCCTGCCCTTGACCATCTGCTGCCTTCGGGCGATAGAGCTTAGTCCCAGGGGCGGCATTCCAAGGTATAGTCCAGAACGAACGACAAGAAGCAGGTTGCCAATAACCAAGCTACATCCTCACGATGTGTCGCTCGACAGCAAGCAGGTCAATCTTGCGTATAGTGCAGACTGCCGATTGGTATGTCCTTGCTCTTCCCAGTCTACACAAGACATTAGCTCATGTCACTCTCAATCAAGCTTTCCATATGACATCGACCCTTCAGACAGTTACTATCCTCTTTTCCTGGCCGACGATTCAAAGCCACATGGCTACCTGCGGCCAGAGACCGTGGCCAAGATGCCCTGGACGGCCTCTTTCCAGGTCTCTCACGAACATCCACGCACCGTAAGAGTGTTAGACTCATCGCAAGGCTCCAACAGTGTAGCCGCACTCACGGCCGCTTTCCAGGAGCTGGTGGACATCTGTGTAGAGCGAAAAACGTTTCGTATATTTAACGGGCGTCACAGTGAACCCTTCGCTATCTTATCCTACCCGTCCAGGCCCAGGGACGACGGCACGGAGACGGGGAAAGGGATCGTGACAGTGGAGCGTCTCGCGATGCCTCTATTCGGTATCATCCTCGCCGGCGCACATATGATTGCTTACAGACGTTCTCGCGCCCCAAATAATGCCAATGGCGTGATATCGGGTCTCTGGATTCCACGCCGTGCCAAGCATCTCATTAGCAGCCCCGGCATGCTCGACGTAACCGTAGCTGGCGGCATAACAGCCGGATTCACCGCTCTCGAAACCATCATCAAGGAAGCCGGCGAGGAGGCGTCCCTATCTCCGAACCTTGTGCGGACAAGAGTGCAGTCTACGGGCGTACTGACTTACGTCGGATCAACGGACACTAGTCACAGCGGAAAATTTGAATCCGGGCTGCTGTGCCCGAGCATTATCTACACCCACGACATCGAGCTGCCAGAGGACGTAGTGCCGAAGCCTCACGACGGTGAGGTGGAAGGGTATACCCTAATGAATATAGTGGACGTACAGGCGGCGTTGCTGAACGACGAATTCAAGCCCGATTCTGCAATAGTCATCATCGACTTCTTCATACGTCACGGCATTATAAACGCAGATAACGAACGGGATTTAATCCAGATCAATGAGCAAATGCATCGCCGGCTACCCTTTAGGATAGTCCCGCGATAAAGGGCAGAGGAGGAATATGGCGTTCGGAGGATGTTTAGTTCATGGCGGAAAGATACTACACCTGAGATATACACGCATTTACAAATAGTTCAGGGGGAGTGAGAATCTCCTTGACCCACCTAGCCATTCTGGTCCAAGTTTCATGATTCGAACCTTTCAGCGGAAGGAATATAAACTTCATGAACGAGTCGCTTGAGAAGCAAAGCCGCAGGTGTGTTACCGTTACCTATCAATTTATTAGTATGACTTTGTTCGGGAAGAAGGGAGAAAGGCATTTCTTGACAGGTCCTAGGGTCAATACATGGCAGCGTTTGGATTATCTCGTCCTTTACACTCAGGCATGTGAATCTATTTATAGCTAAACAAACGAAAGCACACCACAAGACCAGATTCATTCAAATGCGTAACTCGAACCTCTAGACATGCAGAGCCATGGGTACTACATGGTGTAGGAGCGACTGGAACGTGGAACTGCAACTTACTTGTGCCTTAGAATTGCTAAGTTGTGAGCACTCTAATCCCTTGTAAGCATCGCAATGTATTAAGAAGGTAATCTCAAATGGAAGCGCCTCATGTCATGTGATCAAAGGACAAAAAGTTGACTGAAGAAAGCAGGCAGTAAAACAATGTCTGGATTAGAAACACAGCACGTGGCTTGGCATGCATTCAGATTGCTCTCAATTAGAATAGGATAATAACTAAGTAATGATAGTGATAACGATAAAGATAACGATAAAGACAAGGATAAAAAGAAAAAGAATACAGACGTAAAAGATACCGAATTAGATCGTCATTCTGATTTCATGTACGATACGTACCTATGTATGTACGTATCCGTCCGCAAGCAGCCCAGCCTACCTAGTTCAACTTTGCCCCCAATCGATACTACGGTCTGTGTGTGTATGTGTCAGAAAGAGTCCACCACCTATCGCTTCCGAACAGGTGTCCATGTCTCAGAAACTATGAGAATTGTAAGCGTATTTGTTGGGTTTCCTAGACGGCGAGAAGCTTCTAGGTATGAGACATCAGTGTCGAAGACCATTTGGCATCACTACATTCTCAAACATACATGTGCACTGCGAGATCAGCTGATGCACATGTCGACGCTGTGAGTCAATTTGTCTATCTCGTGTGACATGGGGAAATCAAATATGAACGCCAGCAAAGTCTACGGGAAAACTACATACAAATGAACCTCAGAACCCATCCATGGGTCAATAAATTCCCACTCCCGGTCTAAGCTTCAACAGTGTGACTGGTCTGCTGGCATACCAGTGGAAAAGTATACGCTGTCCTTGTGTGCGTGCGGTATGCTGCAGTAGAATTAGTGTCAAGTCAAGTGCTGGTGATCTGCGCGTGGGTAAAGGAAAAAGCGACAAGTAACCGCAGGCATGTCGCAAATATGGTGCCGTTCACTAGAAAAATCGTAAGGAGTGCTCGCAATCTGCGAGATCTGAGTAGTGATGCGCGCCTCTGAAAGGGCCAACGTAACAGAGCCTGAAAAATGATCAGTTGACTGCGCAGGAAAAGGTTCATTGAAATTCGAACTTACGGTGTGGTTTCCTAGGAGCAAAGTGGTCAGGCCAGCAATTAGTATCTTAAATAGCCTTGGTGCGAGAGAACAAACTGCTGTAGACTGCATCCACAACAGGAGCGGCGCTAATCATGCGGCCTCCAAAATATCGACCATTAAGACCCTTGATGGCATTTTCGCCTCCTTGAACTTTGTCGAACTTGAGATAGATGTCGCCCTGTGAGTTGGCATCGAGAGAGATATGAACTACGTGGCCATATTTCTCTTCGGCTTCCTGTCGAACGTCATCCTCTAGCTCCTTAACCCAACTTTCACCTTCTTCCCTATAACGTTGTGTTAATCAAAACAAGCTCGGTGGGTAATATACGGGCAAAAACGTACTCTGCGGGATCAAACATGTTGTGCAAGACTACACAGCGACTTGCCATGTTTACCTTGACAGGAAGGGGCTTAGTTTCGGTCTTGGGTTTAACGATCGGCCCTTCGTTCTGAGTACCGTTGGAAGGCTCGTCCGTTCGTGCAAGTTTGCGCATCAAAGCGTCACGACTATAATTGTTAAAATTTACACCAGCAACATCAGTGTCGTCTAAGGCGCTGGCACCAGTGGCCTTGTCGTTATCACGACCACCAGCTCGGTCAAAGCCAGAAGTTTGGGGACCTCGTCCACCAGCACCGGAGAAAGCAGATCCCTGGTACGGCTGGTTTTGGCCTTGGAATCTCTGTAAGAGATTGGCAGTTGACTCAGGGGTGAACTTATCGTTTCCAAGACCAACACGGATTGGGCGACCAGCGAGGTCAAATCCATTCATCTTCTCAAGTGCTTCCCGAGCTTGATCAGCATCGCGGAATCTGTGATAAAGTCAACATTGTAGAGCCAATGATAAAGTTCCAGTAGAGAAAACACTCACTGTACGAACCCATAGCCGCGGCTACGACCTGTGTCATCTTTTTGAAGTTGGACAAACTCGAGTTCGCCAAACGGCTCGAAGACGTTTTGCAAGTCTTGTTCGGTTATGCTGAAATGGATGTTTCCTACGTATAGCCGGTGAAAGGGCACAGAATTTCCATGGCCAGAGCCATCGGTGTTACGCACTTGGCGGTTTTTCTCAGCTTCCGTAAGTTGGACGATGACCGGAATACCTAATAGCTTTTGACCTGTGAGCTGAAGGGCAGCAGTGACAGAATCTTCGTTTTTGAATTCAACATAGCCCACTCTGTTTCGAAAATATAGTAAGCATCATCGCATAGGATGGAGAAATCTGATTAGCTCACCCTTTAGATCTACCACTGATGCGGTCTTTGACAATCTGGGCTTCATTAACAGGGCCAACCTTTTCGAAAAATTCTTTAAGCTCCTTGGTGCGCAAGCGGGCGGCTAGTTGCTGGACGAATACGGTGCGTCGGTCGCGTTCATCCTCGGTCGGGGCGGGAGTAGCTTCACGCTTTGGGGTACGTCCGTTGCGAGCTTTGTCATCATCTCTACTTCGGTACGGGCCACGGTCATCGCGGTCGCGGTGATCATCCCTTGGACGATAGTGGCGGCGAGGTGAACGAGAGCGCGAGCGGTCTCGGCCACCACGACCACTGCGGTAGTAATCCCCATCACCTCCTCTGTGACGGCGTGAGTGTCGGCGATCATCATCACGACTTCGGCTTCTGCGCCTACTCTTGTGGCTACCTGCATCACTTCGAGGAGTAGCTTCTCGTTCATCACCTCGGTCGCGTCGTCCGCGATCGGTGCTACGATCACGTCTCTTGGGGGTACGATCGCGTCGGCTGCGATCTGAACTACGGTCACGATCTCTACGGTCGCTTCGATCGGATTTCTCATGGTCAACCGAATCGCGAGTTTGGGTCTCCTTCGAAGCATCGCTTTTGCTTGCGGTCGCATCGAGCAGAGCCTCAACGTCAAGTGTGGCCATTTTGGGCCTTCTGGATACTATTAATTTACTGTTATTTAATTTGGGAAGTATAATGAAGGTGGCGTGTAAATGTATGTTATTGTGACTGTATGCTGGGCACCATTAACATTTAATGGAAAGAAAATGGACAAGGGGAATGACTTGGTTAAGTAGAAGAAGGCGGAGCGAGAGGCAGAACATGGAAAGTGGCGGGCTGGCAGGTGGATTTCAAGACGAAAGGCTAGCCCGGTGTCTCTTCGGCTAAACTAGGTATGGTGCCCGGTAGGTACAGGCTGAGTGCTCTGTACTTACGTACATTAGGTAGGTACGTCCGTTAGGTACATTGTTAGGTTAGCCCGAAGGTACGAAAAATGATTTCAAATGGGCAAGACGCTATATAGAAAGATCGCTGGAAAATGAATGAATACGCCGCTAAAGAATATTTTGCTGACTCATTACGACGCATTCACTTTTGATAGGTACATCGTACTCCGTACCTACCTAGGTTAAGTAGTTAGTGTAGGTACTTCTTAGCTTCTCATCCATTTCGACCAACTCTTCCGTACGTATATAAGTACTTCATACCTGACAAGTACAGAATGCGCCTACAGTGCGTACAGCGTACAGTTTGAAGTAGGCAGGTACTGTAGGTACACAATTTAGAACCCGTGGTTGAGCTTTCATCTGTCCGAAGGATAACGGATATTATGCTTAAACTCTCGAGAATTACCCCAGTAATCAATTACATAGCCTAGTAAGTACCTATAGGGATGCCTGCGGCGCCATTCTACCTACTCGTCAACTTTAGTTGGGGCGTGGCACGAGTAGGTAGGTACCTATTTACCTACAATCCGAGGAAGCACGAAGTACGCATGCTCCACTGGCGCGGTCCACGCACTTCATACACGTGTCTAAGAAACTTACTTACATAATCCCGTACTTTGACTATGCCTAAGCGGTCGTTTAGGTAGATACGTCCGTAAGTACCTATCCTCAGTCGATATATGTACGTTACAAGCACCTACACTACCTACACATACCTACTACGTGAGTATGCAGATCTTCTCATTGCTATTTGCTATAGAATGGACGATGAAATAGCAAGGAGGAATCTGACTGACCCGGCTCGTGAGCGAGCAGTCAATGTAGATACAACCTTACCTACATACAAGCATAAGATACAGAAAACCTATACTTACGAGATACGGCATGTGAAATAACACACAGGTACCATTCAATGAACAAATGAGTCTGAATACACGGCTCTCTAGCGCGCGGGCCCTGTGCCCATGTATTAATTAGCATTAACTATTTAATCGTCGTGTAGAGGTTAAGCTGAGTAGGTATGTTTACAATCCTTGTTTCGATGAACGCTGCCTTCCTAATCTACGGCCATCTAGGTAATCCGTACAAGGCATTGATACTAGTAAAAATCACATCACACTGCTAATTTTTGCCATCATGGGCCCCCATCACTTCGTCTTGGTCTGTGTCAGCAACTCGGTGTTGAAAACTCGATCCCAGAACATGCTGGTAACTCCGAAACCCAGTTCATAGTCAAGGAAGTGGTGGGCAAGGTGGTGCTTCTTGAGGCCCTGGTACCAGGACGGCAACTTCTGATGATGGAGGAAGTAGTGTGTCATATCGTACACGATGTAGCCGAATATGCCACCACAGAACACAGCTGTCCCAAGGTGCCAATCGAAGTAGAATACTGTGTGGGCCAGCTTCCAGAAGGGGGTCGCAAGCACCAAGAACAAAGCAGGTGGCATCACCAGGCGATACTTGTCCATCGGTAGGTAATGATGAACGCCATGCAATAGAAAATGCAACGTTATGCCGACTCTATTATCTGGGAGATAACTGTAAACGGCATGTTAGTAAAGGCCTCTCGCAATCCAGGGAACACGGTGTCAATTGGTCACATACTGGTCAAGGTGAAATAGGCATCGATGCAGGCAATACTCCACCAGAGTCCATATGAAGACACCAAGCACCCAACTCGTCAGGAGCGTGATATAGTTGCTGAAGCCTTGCGCTGCTAGATATGTTCCATATGCGTCTATGGGTAGCCACAGCATAGGAACCACCCACCAAGGTGTCAGACTGAGCGGCTCGAGGAAGTTTCCAAATAAGGGTGCCGAAGCGCCGCCCTTGTAGTGTCTCGGTCGGTGGACCTGATCCAGGTAAAACTCCTTGGTAAATCCACCCAGCCATACTTGCATCAACAAGGGCCTATTCAGGTCGAGAAACTTGTGTTTCTTGTAATCTTCAGCCAGGTCTGTATCTTTGCTCAAATCCTCCTCACAGGTCATGCCAGTCCGGGGATGTGGCAAGGGAGCGGCATTCCCGTTGATCTGGGAGTTCTCGACGCTAACCTGTGCTTGCGCGTTGGGCGCCGGCTTCTGGGTTACGAGGAAAGCGACAAGAGATTCGTCAAGAACCTCGTACGCGGCTTCAGAATGAGCATGCGAGTCCTCGTCTTTGAGGATATCTGTCACATCTTTTCCGGCATAATCGAGGATCAGATCAGGTCCGCCGGGATGCGCATCGAGGAAGTCGGTAACGTCGTAGACCTTGGTGCCTACGGTAACATAGCAAGATTTTGCAGTGTTGTGCGACTCAAGCTCCGCCTGAGTCAATAAGGGGAGAGTTTGCCCCGGCATGATGTCGCAAGACTAATAAACAAGGATGTAAGGGCCAGGCAGCGCCGGTGAAAAGAATTGGCGCGTGTTTTGAGGATGTAGGAGAAGAGAGGGAATGGACGTGTAATTTACAAAGTGGTAAGATTCGGGATTTATAAGAGTTCATAGGCAGAAGGACTCAATCTCCCAGCACGTGTACGTATGTAGGCAGGTAATACCTCTTAGTTACAATCAGGGGTAAACTTCGGGTAGTATTCGTTCAGTATTGGGTCCGCCAAAAATCCACATTAGGTACATACGGATCCGTACGGAATACTACATACCGGTAGGTACACGTACCTACACTTACTGTACATTAATTCTATAGACGTTAATACGCTAGGTACTACGTACGTACTGCTGTACAAACTGATTTCTCCCTTTTTAACGGATAAACACAGCTAGAATCTTAGATTCTGAGATGACGAAATGGTCTTTCTCTTGTTGCAACGAGGTCTCACTTATTCTCGCGATCCTTACGAGACCGAAAACGAGGTCTATTGAGACCTGCTTTCCTGTCCACAACCTGCATCTCTATCTTCGATCAAAAGAAATAGGTAGTTCGCGATCACTGTAGACTACCTAAGTACATACGTGAGCTCTAGTGTAAACGATTTCATAGCGCCAGTGCGTTCATACAAGATCAATCTGCTCTCTGACCTACGTCAGACTACCTCCTAAACCTGAAGGGTAGAGGCTTGCTTTGATAATGAACGCCTATACGTAGGCTACCTAGGTACCTAAGGTAGATCCGTATAATGGACATAATTAAACCATTGCTTCCCTCTAAGTAGGCGCTTACTTACGTGGATCGCCGGTTAGGTGTACCCTGAAGGCTGATGGTGGCCTTACCCGGGACGACTATATCGTATGATCCCGGCAATTGCTGTTCCGCCTTCCACCAACGGCCCTTCATTTCATTTCTTGAAGTGCTCTTTTTGAATCCCGACAACCTTCGACGCAAATGCCGCGGTTTGCATATGTAAATACTTACATTCACACATTATAGAGGCATAGGTAGGCCTGTATAATGTACAAAGTACGAAGCACGAAGCAGGTATATATCACAACACCTACCTGCCTAATCATAGAGCGGTTCAAATGAACCCAAACTCATAGCAGCTGCAACTGGGGATACTTTAGGTATACATGATCACGGATTAGACAGTACTTCTCTTCCAGACTGCTTATCCAGCGTACAGTCAAGTCCGATCAAGTCCGATCCTATCAGCGCCCGCTTATACCTATATACTACTACCTTAGGTAAGGTATAGAGGACACCCAGTACTTTACGCACCGGCTCGAAACGTTACTGGGTATCCCTTTAAACAAAGCCCGTTGTGCCATGCAAATACCTATCAGACACTTGTAACTCCATGCCATGCAACAAACGCTAAAGAGAATACTTCATGTCGACATCAGTCGATAGCCCCTAACCATCGTCATCATTAATCGAAAATCTCGTGCGTGGGCTTAAGTCAGAATATGCCACAAGTGGTGAATGATTATGCTTCCAAATAGGGTACTTCCGTACGCTGCGGATGAATCCCAAGACGCACTTTTGGACCAGATATCCCATATAAGGAGAATAGCAACGATGACCTGAATCAACGCTAGGTTGACAAAGGATGGTGTCAAGACCGATGGCCGTATGTCGCCTCGAATTTGATGATCAACTTCCAGGTCTGCCGCCAATCTGATCGACACAATCAGGCAGACACAAATGGATGCCAGTCCCACACCTCGCCCATAATATTGCCCAGAATTCAATGCGAAGATCCAGCTGCACAAGCTGATTAGGAGGATTGCCAACTCGGCAATACGCGTCACGGTACGATTTGGAGCTGTGTCGGGAGATTCGACCCCGCTGGTTCTCAGCGCATGCTTTTCTTGCGGCTCCTCTGGGTCCGGACTAATAGTGAAGGAATTTGCAAACATGTTCGAAAGCCCGTCACGTGGATCATCCTTGGGCTCAGGGGCATAGAACTTGGGCGGCATCAAATTCAACTCAGTCGAGTTGTCCGAGGATTTTCCCCAGAAGTCCGTAGGCTGTCGTTCTCCCGATTTGAAGAATGTCACTTTTTCTTTCGGACTCTCCCTGATGATGGGGCGCATGGGAGGATTCCGCAACCTTTGGGAAGGGTTTGTAGGTGCCGGTGGTACTTTGTACCATAAAGGACCCGGCTTTGCTTCAGTTGGGGTGTCACTGAACCGTGGATTTATATTCCTGACTCTATAAGGATTATACGTGCTGAACGCACGATGTTGGGAAGCAGATGGAGACCAGTCCATTTCATCCCCATTTTGCGTAATGGGCGGCTCTCCTGATGGAAATGCGAAAGTTGTATCAGTGACACGAGGTTCGTGAATAACTGAGCGTATCCTGTTTCCCGCACGGTTAGTCTGGGTGTTTAGAATAGACGTGAATGGCGGCGAGCTCTGCGGTGACATCGGCGCTGTTTGGTCTTGCTGTCTAGGAGACGCATGTAGGACATCATCAAGAGCATCGGCAAGGCTGTTAGGATCCCTTGTCGCGATTTCGCTATCGGGCTGGACGTTCTGGCCAGAAATTAGTTCCGCCGGCCGCCGGAAAAGGGGAGTCGTGTCAGTGTGGATAGATTTCGTGGCTGTATGGTAAATCTATAACCATTTAGCATCTATCATTCGCGAGCGAAAAGTCAAATAACTTACATGAACCACAAGCAAAGGCATTATGAGTTGAACGGCAAGTTGAGTCTTTGCAGGAAGCCCGTGTGATTTTCCATACTGCGCAAGTGAGAGTGCGAAAAACCGCATCAGTAGAATGACTAATTGGTAGGTATACCACTGTCTGAAACCGAGTATATGGGCGGTGAAGCCTCGAATGCTTTGTTTGAATCGTGGATTCCATGGAAATGAGCATATACCAAGATTTATGGCCCATTGCATGAGCCGGTCTGGGTGCGGTAACATCACCGCACTTGTCCGATGAAACGTACCCAATGCCGCAGTTATCCAGTCGGGCTCCATTGAAGAAGAGTAAGGTTCGGTGAGAAGACGAGAGATGACCGTTAGATGCCATGCTGCTTGGAGCGCAAAGCCAGCATACCAGTTCAGCTTGCCCAAAGAATCGATAGCATCCAGTAGTCCACGCCTCTTTATTTCTGTCCTCCGTGAGCGCGTACGGTCCATTACGCGCCTAAGGTGATCGGTTTGCGCCGTATAGCTTGCCTCATGCAATTTTCTATTGACCCTCGGCAAACAGTCCTTACAAACTTGGGGATAGCGCTTCTCAAGTTCCTTTCTCAGCGCCCTATATTGGCGCTCCCTTGCCCTGTGTTCAGCGCTCGAAGGGTCTTCAGGCCACTCGAACTGGGCGATAGAACTGCTCAACATATGCTGGTTTCGGAGACAAGTTGTGCAAAATATAGAATCGCTGGTCGAATTTATGGCAGCGAGACCAACCGGTGAAGGCGAACGAGTAGCAGAGGACCGAGGGACGGCATATCGAATGCTGCGCTCGAGACTTTCGGTTGTTGCTGGTGGATCAGTGATTTCGCCATTCTAGTTTTACGCGCTTTTTGTCAACGGAGTCCGCGCACAGTCGTGCATTGTCTTGGAGCATAAGAATGGAAGGCGAATGATTTGCTTACATGGTCCAACCAGTTGGTCGCATCACAAATGGAACAGTGGAATGATTTCTGGGCTTCAAACTGAATATTCGATCTCCGTCCGCAATAGAAACATCGCAGGTATCTCCTGGACCGAAGAGCTGCCATTTTGACTGATGCTGATCGAACGTGCAAAACGAAAGCTCTTCGATCCCAGTTGAAGTTCCTTCCAAGGTCGCAGCCAATCTAAGAAAGTAGAAGTTTTGTATATCGCGGACCAGTATAGGGAATGTAGTGATGAGCCTGGTAACGAAGGGAGCAGTTTCTGCCGGGTGGTGAGCGCTGATGCTGACATGAGAAAGCAGCTGACAGGTCACAATTGATGATTATATTCCGAAAATGTAGGTAATGCAAAGTGAGATGGGCAGGTAGGTACCTACGGATCCGTACCTATCGTACCTACCTCTTATACCTAGGCAATTTACGTCCGTAGGTAGGAACGGATCTACGAAAAAGGTACGTACTTAGGTATACAGTACTAAGCTAGCAGGTACGTAGGTACATCCATAAGTTGGTACTAAGTACCTACTACCTACTACCTACAGGTAGGTACAATACTATTTGGAAGTCACCACCTCTAGAGTCGATATTCTAGTACCTATACGGAATAGGTAGGTACTTAAGTACCCTCTACGGATTAGCGGCCGTTGGCTTAGTGTAGGTACCTACCTACACTACACTACCTAGGTAGGCCACACCAGTACGGAGCATTACCTAATGGAGTACCTATGTCTATCCGGAGAATAGCCGGACTAATGAAAGCTTTCAATTGGGATTACCAATTGTACCTATTCGTCCATCCTGGTCTCAATCAACATTTGGCATCAGTACCTTACCTGCACATAACCACCTGAAGTGAGTATATGAATCAACTCCTTGAAGAATAATGTTTCATTATCAGATGTCTCAATCCATTCATGTAAAATTACACTCCTTCTCTTCCTCACAATTGCGGCATTGCATTCTTTGTGCCATTCTGAGTGATCGCCAAAGCTACTACAGCGACTGTATCCTTATCCTCACAACATCGGGGCACGCCTCCTTGTGCATTTGTAGCCCTTGCAGCTTTACTATCATCACATGCTCTACTCGCTCAACACAATAGATTCACTATCACCAAAGTGTTACATCGTTCACTTATGTGGTTAAAGTGCCAAAGTTTTACTGATGAACAGCGTCATGCTAACCAGTCTCGCCAGGGTCCGAAACGAAGAACAAACATAAGTTCCCCTAACACAGGTTCTGGGTGTTGTTTGATCCCAGTAGCGCTGTGCTGGTGAATTTGATTCAGTCTTCTATGCGCAGAGAATCGCTGTCATTTCACTCAGCCTGCAGTTAGTGCAATGGGCCATCGTAGCTTAGCACGATCCCCTATTTTATACGAGCGATCTCCTGTACTGCTCGACTACCTCTGAGCAATATACAGATTTATGCAGCGCGCAATGAGAAGCCTGGTTCTAATAGCTTCGCCTTGACACATTTTGTGTTTGCCTTACCAAAGAGCATAAGGAAGCTGTGGGCGACCCATTGGAGCTCCACATTCAAAACCATTTCATCGCGGAGAACATACACATACAAGCGTGCTCATCGAACTGGCCTGGTGCTATTTAGGCTGATCTTCTCTTTTAAATAATCAAAATCTGGTTCCGAAAAGTTTTCTATATTTGATCATGTTGTGTTAGCGACACATGCAGCAGAGATCAAGCACACAGTCCAGGAGACACTCGTCCTGGGTATACTACCTCTAGGCTGGATCATACAGCACTGGACCTAAGAGAACACGCCGTTCGTTTTGCCCTAAATTCGCAGGCTTCGTGAAATTAAAGAGCATTGGCCTATCTGTTCTTGCCCATTTGGATTTGATGCCATCGCCGACATCCACAATGGAGGGGGCTACAACCTACGATAATGCGGAGACTTTTGAGAACCTCCATCCTGATCACACATCTTCTCGCAAAACTCTACCACCTGGTACCACCATTTCCTCTCAACCAATCCATCAGTATACAGACACACCACCTGCTTCGAATACTCCTAAGGTTCAACCTCACAAAGAAAGTAACGTCAAAATGAGCACAAACCGTGATCAAGCAGTTCAGATTGCCATTGGCAACTCTTTGGTCGATCTCCTAAAGCACGCTGCCTTCATTCTGGCAACACTTGCAGTCATAATGGCAATTGCTGCAGTCTTCACGAAGTTGGTGGCAAGACTATTTTCAGGGCATGGCGGCATTATGGTGGCTATCATGGTCATCCTAGTCATCATCATGGCTCCCCTCGTCTTTGGGACAGATGCGTCATTGGTACGTGCACAGTCTATTCATTATGTTCTCATGGTCTGTGGCTCGGGTGGCCATACTGCCGAGATGATTCAAATGGTGGAAAGGAGCATTTGCCCAGAGAAACTATCCCACCGCCGCTGGGCCATTGGCAAAGACGACGAGAAGAGCTACGAGAAGGTCCTGGCATTTGAACACCGTCTTCTGAGTCGTTTTTCATGTCAAGGCCTGGATAGTGGCACTTTTGATGTTGTACGATTTAGGCGTGCCCGCTACGTTCACCAAAGCTGGCTCACCACGCCCTTCACTGCTATACTAAGCCTTCTCGACATCCTCCTTATCCTCGTTACCCCCCCAGGTCAACATTCCACACCTAAATCTCATTATCCTGGTGTCATTGTCACCAATGGCCCCGGTACCGGCTTTCTCTTCCTTGTGGTGGCCCAGGCACTCAAACTCGTTCACATACCACCGAGAAGTCATATGCGGACAATATATGTTGAGAGTTGGGCGCGTGTTAAATCCTTGAGCCTGACAGGCAAGCTCGTTCAAAGGATGAAACTTGCTGACACTTTCATAGTCCAGTCACGCTACTTAGTCACGTCAACCAGTACACTTTCAGAGAACCTGCTGGTCATGCCAGCAAAGCCAAAGGTCCCCCTCGACACTTAAGTACCGCGACTTGGCGCCGTAATCGTTCTGGCCTGACAATCTGGGTGGAATTGATGGTGAAGCTGGTTGGCATTCTGTCACTGCAGTTGTTTTAGGAAGAGATGGATGACGGAAGACGTTCGGGGTTTTTCATTGATTCGTATTATTGGTGTTGGGGAATGGGCAAACGAAAATTGGTTCTGTATCATGCCAAGGTGTTACGGCTTTGATCCTCATGCTATTCATGTTGGGTCCTCAATCATACCGTTAACAGGCCGACTACTACGGGTTCTTGGCCTCCATAGTAAAACATGGCCTTCGAGTACCTAGACGTTGCCATTATAATCACAAGACTCTCCCCAATTCTTATTGCGTCTAGTCATCTCTCTTCATCAATATTTGTAGTTGATCCCCTCACGTGACCTCTTGAACCGGGCAATGCTGCCTACCAAGTACAAATCCGTTACTAGTAAGTATCCACGACATTCTTACCGATGCCATAGGACAACAATTAGGTACCTTTAGGTAGGTAGGTAGGTACAATTACAACATGTACTGCGTAAGTACTAGCTACATGTAGGACCTAAGGAGTCCCTGAAATTGGATTTTTCTCCAGGTATTGATTCCGTATCTACCTCATGCAATCTACACTACCTGGAGGCAGGTAGGTACCACGACTGTACAGACAGGCACTTGGGCACCCGCTTAATGCGATGTATGGAGTACTTATGAAGTTACTATCTAGGTACCTAAGACACGTACCTAGGTACATTCCTTGTTGAACTTGCACCCCCCTATCCGTTGTGTTAAATCCTACCTAAGGTAGGTACCTAGGTACCTGGTTCCTCAGAAAGAGTACCCTTGAATTTGAGATTCCAACACAATAGGTATTTTTTGCGTACCTACTGCAATCTCTATTACCTGCCTATAGGGACAACTTGACCTACTGAATGTTTGGGTTCAAACAATACACCAGCCTTGTGATGTGTGCCACGGCCGCGTTGTCAGTAATACCGACATCTGGTTGAAATATTTCGTAGATGCTCCAATTTCGGAACACAGTTTGGTTCAAGTTGATTAGGCAAGCAACTCCATTCAGTTCCTAGCACACAAGTCTTGGCCCAAGTTTGTTCAACATATCTAATCAAAATGTTTCTGAACGCGTGCCGTCTGAAGCCACGAAACCTAGATCGTGCCACTTGAAATTGGCTCGGAGCCGGCCTTTGTTCTCATTATATACTCTTATATCTCGTCTATCCTTTGCGATTAAGGCTACCCAAAGGTTGCTGAGAGCCTCTCTGGCTGAAGTGCCTCGTCATATTCAGGCTGTCTCGAGTTAGGTATCAACATCTACTCCCCCTTTGACAACAATATGCAGCAATTGGAGATATTCCCTCTCACGGTATATCCTCACCAACATTCTACCAATTCATGCGCTTCTGAAAAGTCTTATCCATATACTTACTAACTTGGTGCATCGGTTTGCTAACAGTACGAGTGACCAGAACAAAGTTATGCAACTCTGGACAAAGTAATGGAGGAGGATTTGAAGAGGAGCAGCCTCTATATATCGATGAAGGTAGGGGCGCTGAAGGAATCATCACGCAGCTTGTTAGGTCTACTAGAGAGTTTATATCTGATTATATATACAAGTCCAACCCGGGGATCTGCCAGTCAGACAGCTCTGTTTTCGGGTGGATGGTAACCAGGCCTGTGATCGACAGTCGGTATGTCGACTGCCGGTTGGCGAATCATTATGAATATATAGTTAAGGCGACGTGTATCCGACTCCAACACCAGATGTAACCCGGAACCGCTATGCCCCCCGGAGGAATTCTATTACGCATGTCCTTCCTTCACCACAAAATATGCGTTCCGCCACGATAAGCAATCGTGTATAAATAGGCATGTTTACCGCAAAGACAACAATTCGGTCCGTGCACTAGTCTTGGCGTTCGAAAGCCGACGGTCGACGGTCGACGGATGCCCTCCATGTTGATTGTCGATTCTTGGGTACGAGCCTAGCTGACGGTCGATCAAGCACGGCGTATTCACTTTAGGCGGATCCTGGATGAAGTAGTCTAGACTAGGAGCAGTTTTATATCTCTGCTTCCTTTACGTTAGCATTTCAGGGTATCTTCCTATCGCAGACATACGGAGACCTATTCATGAACAGGAGAAGCCAGAGAGTCGGGACTAGATGTATACCACTGAGTGGGTAGCGTAGCGAGTTCGAAGAAGGCAGCTCTTTGATCGGTCAGCAATGAAGACGAGAAGAGAGGCCCAATATACTTGGTATATGTGTCTATGTTTATATTAGCAGACAGGACACCGTCTGGGATGGCGGCAGTATCCCATTTCGAGAAGTGTACAGAACCAACAAGACACTTTCCACCATGTATTCGCTACGGCAGGTAATACATATTTTTCACTTCCCCTTGGATTCTGGTGGGCCATGTTCTCGATGTTTTTTTATGTTAACATCGACCCTACAATGCCAGCGACGTACCGAGGTACATAGCGTCTTGGTCTCTTTCTTCGCGCAAAGTACGAGATAGCCGAGGGCATTCTTATTTTTAGAGCAATGCATAATTAAATCCTTGTTCATATTTTAAACCGGAAGTGAGGCCACACCACTCATACGACTAAGCTCCACCACGAACAATGGCACGATAGAAACCGTCAGCCTACCTGAATCTTGCATACATCAGAGATTATCAACTAAATTACTATCACGGTTTGGGTTTCTGGGATACCATGACCGTGGATTCCTCGCAACTGCCTGGTCTTTCGTCTATTGGATCAGTTTCCACGGCGTTGCTTGGGTCGCCTTGAACACATCAACCAACTTCCATCTAAAACATCTTACTCTATATTACCTATCCTACCTGCTACTCAGTATCACCCCATAAATCTAGAGTCAGGTACACGGACACCCTGTACCTTTTATCTTGTCTTCCAGTTTAGAAAATTAGGTCCCTCCGCAGCCACTATAGGGACTGCGTGTTCTTCCCTACCAGATACCTGGGGCTACATCATTCCCATGTACTGCCTACGTTCTAGCTTGTTTCCTCCTCAACTCTACTTTCCATCTTAGCACTCGGATTGGAGATCTTGGCGCAAGCAGAAATCTACCGCCGCCCTACTTTCCCTTCACCTCTCAACTCTCTATTCTAATTCAACTAAACCCCTCTCCTTAGCACTGACCCATTACCTAGTTCGTCTTGGGCTACTAAATTTATTTACAGGTATACCACGAGATATACGAGCATCTATCATTGACGTTCCTCCTTCTTTACCATAAAACTCCCGGGCGCAGGAGTTTCCCTGCACACATCGTCACTAACTTAGGAGATGCCGGCCCATCTCCCTCATCAATTCCAACTTTAATTCATTGGGCGTCTGCATTATATGATACGCTACAGAGCCATTATTGATTACTAGCTGCATTTCGAACCTGCAACATGCAGACCACGAGTAAGAAAAGCAGCGATGAGTTCAGCGGAGGGGCTCCTCTCCATCCTGTCTTGACCACACCAACTGCACCGCCTCTGAAACAAAATGAAGGAAGGAACTCCGAGTCTCCAACTGACGAGGAGAAGGCACTTGTGCGTGCTTCAGCCAACTTTGGGAGTCTTAAGGATCCTTTTGCCGAGACGCCTGGCATTCCCCGATCCATTCCACCAAACGCGTTCTCTCGACCCGGTGCATTCCCCCAACCTACGCCCAGCCGGACTCAAAATGCCTTCAATCGTTTTGCAAACAATCAGTCCACAGGCAGGTACCGTTCGTCTACCACAGTTGAGGACCCCGTGCCTAGATTCAGACCTGGCGTGAACGGTGTTACCTTCAATCATGGCAGTTGTCTTCCCAGTGATGTAAGTTGTGGCATATTTCCTTTTGAGCTGTTCTCCATGACTCTCTCCCTGCCCCTAGTTCTGACCATGAATAGCCCGAGGTGATCACTTGTCAGCATGTCTTCGCAGCAATCATGACAGCGACTCAATATGTCAATGTTTCCCCCGGCATGTCAAGTCAAACTCAATCACAACTTACGAAAACATTGCAGGATATTTCCCAAGGCTTTAGCGCAGTCACTGCGCAGCTACGAAAACAACGTGATGAGGCTTACCGGGGCAAAGAGGAAGAACATGAGCGCTACAAACGCGCAATGCACGAAGTCGAAGAATTACGCAAGACTCTCGACAATGTACAGTCGTTGAACAAGGCCGTTATGCCACAGCTTAACCATGTCATCGAGCGAGAGAAACTACTTAAAGACCATGTGAAGGATTTGAAACAACAGCTTCGCGTCACCCAGAAACAACTGGAGACTCTATCTACAGATGCAATGCGATTCCATGCCCACCATAACAAGGTGATCCAGGATTATAAGGAGCAGGATGAGAAGCATTTCAAGGCGATGACCGTAAGTCAACCGAGACAGCTTCCGAGACATATATCCAAAGTGCCCAATGCTGATCTCTCGTCCACCAGGATCTTGAGAACGAGGTCAAAGCACTGCGTAGTAGGGCGGCAGTCTCTAATGTTGAGCCTTTCCCCTCGCCAACTCATCCGGCATCCGTGAATAATGTTGACGATGGTAACTGCGACTCGAATAGTCCAGAGCCGCAGAATGAGGTAGAGGAAGCTACTAAGATCCTAACAGATTTATATTGGGATTCTGTCGAAAAGGGGAAGGCAAAGGAAGACAACGATGACGAGAATGCCAGAAAGGGTAGCTTTGTCCCTAATCCCCAAGCACCAGCCTGGTCACCTTCAGGGCAGGTGCCTGATCCAGGTCACTTTTCTCGGGCCGAAGGCGATCAACTGGAAGGCTCTTTGTCTGGACACTCGGCCGAGATCATCGTATATACCGGTCGTGGTCCTAATCCCAGTACTAGCAAGTCTATGACACCATACCGCCCCTCTCCATCTCATGGAGGTGGCGCTCCGGCCTTCATTCGTACTCCGTTCGGTATCGTTTTCGGCGAGTATCCTACGGTTGATGAGAATTCTCATCTCCCGGGTGACAAGATGATCCCTCGCGACAAGGAGGAATGGAATGCGATAGACGTCCGGCGAGCAATGTCGCACCTCTATGACCTCTGCAAGGGATATGTAGCCAATTGTCACTTGCATGCACCACCCAATGTCCCGTACGAGAAGCTTAAGGATCAGGAATCATACACATGGCAGTACCTGATGCAACAAGTCTACAAGGACCCTGAACATGCGGCCAGCCATCTGACCTATCTTCTGAGTACCCGGGCTTTCGTCCCTTATCTACTCCACCGCACCTGCGTCGACTACTTGCTGAAGAAGCTTCTGACGCCGCAGGTTTTCCTCGGGTTTTCGGAAAAAATGGACGGACATCTACGGGCTCTACAAAGCCAGCTCGCCAATATTGCAGGTATTTACACGCGAGTTTTATTACCCCCTCCGACTTTTTTTGACTGCCGTCGCCGTTTACTGATGATGAGCCCCGTTTCATAGACAGCAGAGATCGAAACACACCGAACCGTAGTCGACAGCGCATTATAGAGGATCATGCTACATTGATCAAGGTCATAGCCTCCTCTCAAGACGCCGCAGACTTTCGCCGCCGAACGGTTGAACGACACACTAACATCCTCAGCGCTCTGTTGGACCCCTGCCGTGCACAGGCTACTTCTGCTGAGGCCGCGCAGAAGTCTCTTCGCGTCATGGTCGCCGCCTGCTTTGATATCAGCATCAAGATCTGGAGCAGTGGTAAGACGCTCCATTACATCTTCCCCGAATGTGCTAGTAAGTTCTTACCCGGCACTATGGAGGCTTTGAACGGTCATCACATGGCCGCCACGCCTGAGGAGCTCGTCAATTCGCAGTGTCGGGTCTCCCTCGTCGTCACGCCTACTATGACGCTTCGCGATGACCGAAACTCATCTCGAATGCAATGCCACGCTATTCACAAGGCTCAGGTCCTGGTTATGAAATAAATCCACGACCCGCCTGTACTTGCATCGTTACAACGATGCGGTAGTTGAGCATTGCATCGCAGTTTTCGAACCGAACGAATACGTACATCGAATCTCGCCTCGCCTTAGTCCCATAATGGGACTCCCATTACTTCGCAGCATACTTAATCGACATAGAGAACGCCTCAACCATTCGCTTTAAGACAGGTATAATTCGAAGGCCAAAAAAAAAAGCATCAGTTCCCATTCTTCTCTAAAAAGGGTAAAATCTTCAAGGTCAATCTCTCCCCAAGATTCGAGAATACGTAATTAGAACCCAGCAAAAGAATTCGCCGTGTGATACGGGAAGTAACCTCCTTCTGAACTCGAGACCATCATTCCTCTATCTCTAGAGCATCTGAGCCCCCCCGGTCCTGCATCCCCCTGGGGAATCACAGAAACTACAAAAAGTTCATTTTCTTTTCTCTTGAATCTCCCCTCAACGCTTTCGCTTTCCTATTTGTATTCCTCGGTCTTTCGCCTCGCATCCAGTCGTCGAAGAAGCCTGGACGCACCCTGTGTGCTCCGCAGCAGCAGCAGCAGCAGCAGCAGAGAAGCTCTCTGCCGTCTCGTGGAAGTTTGAAAACCGACAAGCCCCTTCTTCTTCTTCTTCCTTCGTTTCTGACTGGCACCTCAGCATGCCGTACTCCCCGAGCAAACTATGGCATAGAAAACATCTCGATCGGAGCTTCTTACAGCCAACGAGATTTTATTCCCCGCGACTCGGGTCCCAATGAGGACACTGCTTACAACGAAGACAACGTAATAAACATCCAACTCCATCCTTTCTCCCCTCGTTTTGTCATTCCAGATGGTGAGATCGGGTGAATGGGCATCCTGAAGACTTTGTCAAGTTCTCTAGTCCCCAATTCGATTTAATCCGCCTGTAAGCCGCTTCTACCGCATCACCTCTAGACAATCTCTTCCTGGCAGCGGCTCCTTAGAAACGCAACAAGGATCAAGACAGGTCGTCGACAAGGAAAAGAAAAGTGAAATTGTCCTAGATCTCGGCTTGGTTTGGTAGGTACACGTGTAACGAGGGCTTTTTTGATATGGGGGGGGGGGGAGGAACTCGCACAGAGGGACGTTGTGTAGAGCACTAGTTACATTTCCCTTATACCACCACCACCACCAACGGGACTGTGCGCACGGTCTAATGGGGGCTTCATGGGGCTTGAGATTTGACTGGATTTGCTACTTTGCCGAGGGTAGATACTAATTAGGTCTAATCTTAATACGAATCCCTTCTCATCGCAAAGTTCTTGATTTCTTCTCTGCGTTGGTGGCCTACTATGTCGTGTGAAGTGTTGCTAGCAAAGTAAGTAGCCTGTGCAATGTAAGTTACTGTGATGAATGAGTAGATGCGTTCTCTCTCTCTCTCTCTCTCTCTCTTTTCTTTTTTGGATCGTGGTTCATGTTCGGCTAACGCAGTTTACTTTTTACTTAGTTGGAGGGAAAGTTTGGATGAAACTCTGACATTTTGTTATATCTTGACTACTTCGCGCGCTAAGCTTTTTTTTTTTTTAATTTTGCTTCGGATACCCCCTTGCGAGAAAAGCATTACATATGAGCTTGGCCGGTTTCCCGTCCCGGCTATCATCTTTACGGCACGGCCCGCAACACGGCATAATCATACCCGAACATGATGCAGATTACCCAAAAACGGTCGTAATGAAATGTCGATGGAGGTGGACACGGTGTTATGTTGTTGAGCTACCTGCCTACCTATCACCTGGTATTAGGCCCGGTCACCACCGTGCTAGGGGTGTTTGTCATGTGTCCAGCGCTTTCCACCGCTGATTCGGCAAGACTCTCTCAGCAGCAGATGCAAGTTTGGAGGTCTGTTGTGCTGCGTTTTTGTTTTTGAGGGGATTGGGTGGGTTTACGCCGCTTTCAAGCCTCGGGTGGGACCAGCACGCCCTGTCGAAGGAGAAGGTTGTCGAGCCGTTTGTTAACCGCCCCGAGAACGATCTTCAAGACCGTGTCGGCCGTGAGCTGGTGCCGCCAACCCTCGCCGGCTAGCTGTTCCCACGTGACGCAGTCGACGATGTCGCGGGCCTCTGTGCCGCGCTTTCCTAGGTGGTCGTCGAGCTCGCGCAGGTGCAGAGCTGCCGGCCTGTCCTTCCCGACCTGGATGAACTGCACGCCTAGTTGGTGGTAGGGAGCGCCGATTTCGTCGAGCCTCCGGGCGGCTAAGATCAGGTGGCTCCGGAGGACCGGTCTGTCGCTTGCCTCTCCGTCGGTTATGACGATGATGTTGAGCGGTTTAGGCAGTGGCATGTTCTGGTCTGCCCGCTGTTGGTAACAATCAATGTATGTCTTCATGATTTCACCTAATCGTGCACCCGTAGGAGTGTACATCGAAGGGCTTCTGGTGTTGAATATCCTTCGGACGTGTTCGGCGTCTGTGATGCCGGCATAGACATGACTGGCTTTCCCCTCTTCGGCGAACCCTTTTTTGCTCCAGCCTGGCTCTTTCGTACCGTAATCAATCATGGCGTAGGGGTCGTTGAGGAAGTAAATATCCACGCCATCCTGGTCGTAACGCATGCACACGGGCACGATTTTCTCGATCACGTTCCTGGTTTGTTCCCATCTGCTTATTTCGCCTGGTTTGAGTCTCGTCTCGCCCCAATTATTCCACTTCATTGAACTGGAGTCGTCAATGAGAAAGACGGTGTCAAACTCGGCCAGGAATCTGAATTTGTCAGTCTCTGAGCTCGAGCTTTCAGGCCCTCGCAGGCGAGTGTAGATACTTGGAATGCGCCCGGAAGGTGTGAGAAAACCAGGCTCGTTTTGGCTCGAGAACGCGGCCGCTGCGGGGGTCGGAGTATATGCAGGGGGCGGATCAGCAAAAGGGTTTGAACTGTCAAAACTCTCGGCCTTAGTGAGATTTTCGCTGCTCTTCTCGGGACTCTTGCCTCTGCGACTGACAGCCCTCCTGACGGACTGAAGGCTGCCGGACAGAGAGAAGCTGGATGATCGCCTGTCTCTCGAGACCTCGCCGGGCTTTAAATTCTGCTGGCTTGAGTTTGACATGTTCAGCGATATTCTGGTGGACCGGGCCGTGTGTTGGCGAAGATAGTACGTTATTCTATACTATGATGGAATTGCGCAGTCATCGGCTCTGCAGGATTAAAAGTCCCCTGGAGAAGTACGGTATGGGTCCGCGGCGGATGGAGCACTTATAGGTAGGCACCAAGGGTAGAAATTGGTGTAAGCTCTCTTTTGTTTACGGGAGGCTGAGTGCATTTGTGTTACTGGTATTTTGAATGGCGTGCCAAAGAAATGAGTTTCGCATATGAATGCAGTGTATCCAATTCCAGTGGAACCCAAACGAGTAGGTCGAGAGATTCAGAAAGCGCCTGTGGCAGTGATGGCGCAAGGCATGATCTGTCGATCTAAGATCAGATGATGATGTAGGAACTGTACAAAGCAAAGATGGTGGGGAATTGGAACTGGCGGGGAATGATCATTAGTAGTAGTAAAGTAGTAATATAAATAAGAAACATCATTCATTGTACGGATCCGTTAAAACTGTCCTATGCGGCCGTCGACTGGGGTAATGTTCGCAACATTATACCTACCTGTGATGAGGCCAGACATTCGAATATTGCTTAGAAGGATCTACTTCGGGCATCAGTACTGCGTAACAGGACCTTTGAAAGGTTGTCCTTGCTCCCAACCACGTGGCTGCGCATTTCCGGGGCACATTCAAAGTACGGATCTATTTTGTACACAGCCCCAAAATGAGGCGCAGACTGCAGGGACATCATGGGATTGGGATGACCTATCTTGGGGCCATGCTACATACGCGACGAATTACAATTCCGGGCAAAACACAGGCGCAGAGATCCGTTTGTAAATCGTCCAGACTGAACGTGTAAATCTGGGCGGCTCTGCATGATTCCGATATCTTGAAGAGGAGGGCTACATTTGTAGATACGTACATCGATACCCGGTCTCGTCTCCTGCACAGCTTCGTTTTATGGAAATAGCAAGAAGATACCGCATGTCTAGAGCCATAGGCGGTCGAGAAGCACAGACAAATTGGTCCAGAGTAGAACAGGAGATGATCGTCAATCCCCTTTGGTTTCTTTCTGCCCCTACGCCCAGAGCGGAGCAGTGACTTCGACCGCTCGTTCTACAACCGCCTTGACTCTGTCCGCAAATACCCTCTGGTTGCATTCGACTTCAAGGTCCTCCAGCCAGACAGTCGCCACCATTTTATCCACCGTTATAGTGACACCGGGCACCAGAATGCCAATTTTATGTAGTCTTTCAATCTCGGCCTTCTGCCGCAGCTCTAGGAGCCGCTCTTCCTCTTCGTCATCGTCAGAGAGTTCCATGGACGCGTCCGAGTCGGCACTATCCCCCCCATCAACTTTCTTTGGTTGAGCATCACTCGCTAGGGGCGGTAGTTTGGGGGTTGCCACTGGCGCAACGGCATCTGCGCCGAATTGTGCCTCTAGGAAGAGAAACAGGCGTTCGAGTCTCTCTTGAGGTGTCGGGCTCGAGTGTGGATTGCGTGCAGGAAGGCCATGGTCATGAGAGTGAGATTGTTTACTTGCGGATCCTATCCGACTTGTCAGCAATGTGAAACATGTGATGATCGAATGGTGCTTACTTTTAACAGCAGCAGGACTGCTCTCCGTTGACAACAAAACCGCCATAACAGCGTCGGCTATGCCATCGTTCAACATATTTCCTTCCCATACTAGTTCCACTTCTCCGTTACTGGAACACCGAACCGTTACGCAGCCCATGACTAAGTACGCAGCCACCAGATGGGCGACCTCTTCGTCCACGTCTGCCATCTCAGACTCGCCATTCGTTGATTCGTCATCGCAGTTCGCCTTTTTTGCTTTCGACTCAGGAAGCTCTTCGATGCTACCGAAAGTGCTCTCTAAGGCCCACTTTATGAGGTCAACACCAGCTGCGCTGAGCATTAATCTCTGTCGGCAAGCAATCGTAGACGTAGTAAGGCCGGCATATTCGCGCAAGTCCTCTGGGTCCATGAGTGACATTTTAAAATCGTTTTGAACTATAACACCTGCTACTAGTTCTGCTTCGGTGCCATCGAGAGAAAGTGGCTGCGTAGGTGGAGGAATAGATGCGAGCTTGCCAACAACTTTAGCGACCTTGTCGGTTTTGAACGGGATTCGCAGCTCTTCACAATTCCGGGGACTGTACACCTTGGTTTTGTCTGTATCGACCTTGTTGGCATTTAGCGAAAGCAGCTTGGATTTCAGTCGCATCATATTATGCTGTTCTCCGTGGACCAAGATCTCGAGACCAGTTAGCCCTGTTACCACAACCACTCTTGAATACGACTTACCACAACGGGGGCAGCAATCTCTTCAATAAACTCTTTGTTCTCCTGACCGTCGACATGAGCCGCGAACGAGTACTCGGCAACACTGCACCTCCGGTGTATCATAACTTTCTCATTGTCTGCTCCAGGAGCCCTCCTAATGGCGTTGGTATTGCGAGACATGACTGCTTGAATTTGATCTGGTTCCTGAACAATGTGCTTTGCCATGGTGCCTTCCACACTGTAACCAGTGATAATGACGCCATTCTTATCGCTAGGTGCCCATCTTTCTAGGAGCTCTCTACTCACACCGTTTTGCAGCATACCCGGACTCGCTAGCATGACGCAGCCACCAACATCATCGAACCGGTCCAAGCTTTTGAGAGAGCGGACGTACTTGAAGTCCCATGGACCACCTTTGCCACCGACCTCTCCAGCACTCTCTGCCTCAGCCATGCGCTCTCGAAACAGACGTTTTATATTATCATTCATGGCACCAACATATGTCTGGTATACGACCATGCACTTACGGGCAAGGTTGCTGGCGTAATAGATGGGGAACTTTTGGAACTCTGCATGTTTTCCCCAGTATTCATCAAGAATTAGCATCAGCTCTTGCGCTCGACCGAGCGCAAACACGGGCATGAGGACACGGCCGCCTCGGTTGAGAATGTTTGTGACAGATTTCATAAGTGCCTGTTCTCGTTCCAGACGAGGGACGTGAGTTGACACGCCATAAGTCGATTCAGTGATGAGCACGTCCACCTTGACCCCTCGAGGTACCTCCGCTGAGATCAGGTGTCGATCCTGCTCTCGGGAATAGTCTCCTGTAAATAAGATATTGAGACCGGCAATCTCAATCAAGAACATTGCAGCGCCCAAGACATGGCCTGCGGGATAGGGGGTAATACGGATGGAAGAGATGGTGTGGGTGGTGTGATAGTCAATGGCCTCGATCTGGGGAAAACTATTAAGATGATCTTGCTCCGTATACACAGGCTGCGAAGAAGGATGTGAGGACGTGTTGCCAACCCTTATACTATCTTGGATTAGCCACTTGTAGATGGCCTTAGTAGGATGGGTCATGAAGACCCGGCCCCTGAAGTTGGTCTTCGTCAAAACATAAGGGAGGGACGCAGCGTGGTCAACGTGAAAACTTGCAACGTGGTTAGCATGAGCTTCAGAGGACCGTGCAATACAAGGGTCATGGAGATCGGAACATTGTCGTCACGGTCAAGCGGGCTACCATCAGTTGGGAGATTGACAACATTCTTGTATTGATAGCTGATAAAGGATACACGGTACATGGAAGTAGTGCTTGGATAGCCATGAAGCGACCCAGCCCACAAGTACGGAATATACAGCGCTTTCTTAAGGTGCGGCAAAACCGAATGGCTTTCTTGGATAGCAACCGATAGTTCCCAGGACTCACTACACTTACGGGGTAGAAATGCGGTTGGGAGACTTACTGGCTGATGAGCAGCACGTCTACCGTGCTCAGATCAAAATCGTCGAAGAATGGCAGGGAGGCGAGACCATCATATGCTGGATGCTGTCCGGCATCGAGCTTCACACGAAAACAAGAATTAGCTTCAAGGCTCTCTTGGACCTGACCACCTGATCACCGAACACATACCATGATTGTTTTCCCTTTATATTGGATGATGTGACAGGATCGTCCAACCTCGTTTCCGCCGCCCAGGCATAGAAACATCAACTCGTCAGAGGGATCCACTGGTTCTTCAGAAGCGGACACAGCCATGGCTGAGGCTTTACGCTTGGACGCCATCGTAGAATCCTTTTCGCTAGCCCATCTACCAATGGGTGCGGTTAAGTGAAGATAGACAGAGAGTAGAGATAAGTATTGGTGGTCAACTAGAATAATACAGTCGCGTCGCAGAGGTAGTCTTGACAATGAGGGTTCTTAATGGCGATAGCAATGTTAAGCAGACCTACATTAAGAGATCTGATAACAACTCAATATGTTTTAAGAAGAACAACTAGTTACTGGGCGAAAACTTGAAGGTTTGTTGGTGAGGCAAAGAGTCAATGACGGGTAGTAAGGAATGCGATTAAAGAACGTGCTGGTACCTAGAAAGCAGGGTAGGTAAATAAAACGTACGAAGTACCGGCCTCATGCATATTATACCGGTGTCTACGGAATATACCCACTAATTACATGTACCCTACACTACGTCCGTGTACCTAACCATGCGCTTATGTACCAAGTAAGTACAGATATAATGTTTAATGCAATGTGAGGTAGGTAAACCAATAAGTATTGCCCCGTAGTTGGCTTGGATAACTAAATAAAACTAAGCCAGATCTACACTAGGTACTGCGTAAGTACTTACGTACGGATACCTATCCGCTTTAAAACGGATGAGCCACACATACCCGCTAAGGTCAATTGTAAGCCCACCGTAGCATCTCTTAGCAGCTCATTTATTTTACAGTAAAGCGGTTCTCCGCACGGACGTACTTCGTACCTACCGGTAGTGTGCCTACCTACCTAAAATAGGTACCTGTAGGTAGGTAGGTAGGTACCTATACCTTAAGACCTAACTTTCCCCCCTCAGGTACCTTAGGTACCTACCGAATTTCTGCGAAATCCCTACCTACATTGAGCATCACGAAGTACCTAGGTACGGACGTACTTCCTGCTAAGTATACTGCTTCGCATGCAACAGCTTGAACTACATACCTAGGTACATGGTATCTAGTCGATGAAGTACCGACTTCGCAACTTTAACTCATGTATACGTACGTTTGGAAGTACCTAAGTACCCATACGGAATACTATGTAGATACCTACCTGTATTCCGCACAGCTAGGACTTGTACCTGGATAGTGCAGATGTATACAATAGGTACCTGCACTACGTATCTAAGGTACTTAGTGACAGATCGTTATCAGCTTAGGTTAGGAGGTACCCTTAGGTAGGCACTTAAGTAACTGATAGGGAAGTCCATACTTCAGATAGGTAAGTATCCAATACGAGGTGCAGCGGAAGAAGGTGAGTACCTTGAAGAGAGAGTATGTGTGTGTGTTTGGTGTATGAAGAAGACACAGGTACCTGAATATGTTGGAGTGCAAACGTATCAGTACCTCTGTATACTACCTAGGTACCTACCTTAAGGTACCTTAATGATGATATAGGTACCTGCATGGATTTTTAGAGGAGTTAGGTAAAAGGGAAGCTGCCAGGCCCGTGCACCTGCAAACCTCAAAAGATTTCCAACGGAGGGAAGCTTTTCCACACTAAACACTCTAAGTCAGAAACAGACCAAGTGCCTTAAACATTCATCGTCGTCAACCACCAAACAAGATCACAAACTGATGTGCGCCACCCTGCGCCCGCCTCTATTCGCGTCGCCAACTGTCATTCTATCTGAGTATTGAAGCGCAGAAACTCGACTAATCGTCCAATACGTTATTTGACTTGTGAGGAATTGACGTCGCAGCCCTCCTCGTTGCTAGTTAGATCGGGTTATCCAGCATCTTGACAGTTATGGGCTATCTGCATGCGCCTGCCCGCTTCTAGTTGTGGTGCCTTCCCATCCCCAAGAATCGACGGTATAGCCGCAACTTCCACTTCTTCAAGTACCTCCCGAAGTTCGTTCCTTCCGCCTTACGTACCTTCCTTGCACCCTGCATACCTCTCGCCTGGCGCGACTTCCGCAGACTTTAAGATACCACCACTCGTACCAACAGGCGTGTTGCTACCGCTGAACCTGCAAAATACCGTAAACACTTTTATTCTCTCACACTCACACTCCTCCTCTTTCCTTCTCATCTCTTAAAAACCACAACGCGACGCGCCACTGCTGTTTACACAATCATACCAATACGTACATACGCCAGTAACGACGTCGATACGATTACGATTTTCACCGGCGTTGTCACTGACACTTTTCTTGTCACTGTCACTGACACAGCAACTTACTCGTTTACCTATTTCGCTCCCTTTTATATAATCTTTTGTCAACATGTCCCATCCTCAGACAGGCCTTACGCCGAGGCAGTTTTCGCCGCCCCAGGCATCTTCGCCATCTCCAAACAACGCATCGGCTCAGGCTGGTTTCTCGCTTCCACCTTCGAAGCGACCCAAAGTATCTCCTGTACCTCCGCATTCACATTCGCAGCCGACTTCGCCTTATGTGAACCCAACTCCATACTCTGCCAGTCCAACATCCATTTCCCCCCCTCCTACGACGACCGCAGGTTTATCATCGCCAAGCCTTCCAGTAAATGTGGCACCATCCACTACTCAATACCCCCAGGGTTCATTCAACACCTCCCAATCAAACGGTCGTTTTGCTCCAATGGCGCCAGCACCGACACAGAGCCCGGTTCCGGCACCTCAAATACCTACCCAGTCACTGCGTCAAGCTTCGCAGGCCTTTCAGCCATCGACTCCTACAGTAGCTCCTACTGCTACACCCACTCCGTCGCAATATTCGCATGCTCAGCTTACGCCGGTGAACACTCCTACTACCATGCCAGCAACTGGCAATATGGGACCGCCCACAACCTATCCTTCCTCGTCTTTTGCGACCGCTAACGACATGCTTAAGCAGCAACCGCCACGGTCTGCTTCTTCGAAGGACAAGGACAAGGACAAGGATAAGGATAAGGATAAGAAGAAGAAGGATAAAGAGAAGGAGAAGGAGAAGGAGAAAGAAGAGGAGGAGAAAGATAAGGATTATGAAATGAATGATATGCTGGTGGGCACTGGTATTGATTTGGATGAAGAAGCCGAACTTTTGAACAACCTAGAATCAAGAACAGGATTCCCACACCTACCTGCGGGCGGAAGCAGTACCTTTTACGGAGCTGGCCCAGCAAACCAACTGCCTGAGCCTACTAATGCGAATTCTCAGGAAGAGTACGCGGCCTTTGCAGCAGACCGCGCCTGGAATGAGGCAGCCCACCGATTGGCTTCGTCACGAAGTCAAGAGATTCGGCATAGCATGTTAGAACCTGGTGTTCTCCATAAGCGAATGGAAGAAGTGGCCCAAAAATTTGGCCTTGGTCTCAACCATGATATCAAGTCGGACGGAAAATTCACATATGCAGGCAAGTATTTTCAGCCTTCCGAGGTTCCTCACCCCGAGATTAAGACTGTGTTCCAATACGGCCCGGATGGCACAATGGTCAAGACGCAAGGGTCGTTCATCCCCAAAGATGCCGCCTTGGTCGACCAGGTTACCTTGTTGTCGCTGGCGACGAGAGAGCGCTTGCTTGCATTGCTCTGTGATGCCAATAGAATTGCCATCACACGACAGACAAGCTCACACGGTGTCGTTCCTCCTGAATGGGCTGATGCAGTGGAACCACCCCTACCAAAAGAGAACTCTGAAGACATAGAAATGGGGGGAATGAGTGCAATTAGCCCTAGTACTATTCCAGTCTCCGGTACCAAGCCACTTAAACGTAAGTGAACACTCATTCAGATATTGAAACATACTCTTACTGACACATATTACAGGCTCAATTGATCATATCAGCGACGGCGAACTCCCCACGCCGGCTCCTGAACCCACGGTGCCCAAGAAACCGATTGACAGAGTACCAAATACAATGATCGACAATGTGCTTGTTATTGGGAAACATTCGCAAGACATGGAAGAGGGTCGCCTGAGAAAACGACAGAAGAGACTCGAGAAATCAACCGAGAAAGGTAAAGAGGGTGCAGAAGGCAGTTCGCGAAGCGGGTCCGTCGCCCCAAACACTTCGGGTTCTACCGCGCCGGATGGGGGAGAGACCAAGTCATCAAAGAAAGAAGGCAAGAAGGCAGCAGCGAAGGCAGCGGAGAGCACCAGCGGTACGACCGTGAATGCAACCCTCAACCTATTCACTGGCAGCAAAAAGAAGAAGTATTCGTGGATGAACTCGAGTACAGGCAGTGGCGCTAGCACCCCCAAGCTTCAGGGTGCTTCGGGTGCTTCATCAGGGAACGGCGGCACCGGTGCTAAAGCCGAACCAGTCCCTCTCACCAAGGCTGGTGTCACACACCTAGGCCAGTTTCGAGAGGATTCGGAGAAGGGAAAAAACATTCAACTTCGAGATTGGGTTGTCTCTCTCGAAGATCGGGGCTTGCACCCGCGAAGCTTACAAATGGCCTACGGCCTGGTCGACACGTCTGACACGGGCATTAAAGTGGCTACGGAAAAATTATAATGAGCGACACTCCTTGTTGTTCACATCCTAAGTATGGACGACATGGGCGACTCGTTTTAGACATGAACAAATTATGGACCAATAACCTGCTTCCGACATTATGGCACACATATCTCGCTCAACATCATTGAATACCCATTCCTTCCCATCCAAGCCAGGCGTTGACTTCACGGGGGATAGGAAGGTGGGTTGTTGGCTTCTGCGTGTTGATTATGTACGTTTCACTCGCCGCCCAAGACACCAGCGAACGCAACAGAGCGGGACCTCTGGGTATTAAGCGTGAGACTGGCGAAAAAGGTTAGATATTCGACCTTGACCTAGGTACTGCAACTACCAGTCACATCGCTTAAGTAAATTTGACGTAGGTAAACAATGGATGGACGAGGAGTACAGATAGCGCGTTGTTACCTACTTTTCTGCCTTAGATTAGAGGCCGCGTGAACGTATGATCAATCAAACACCTAATAAGCGAGCCCAAGGGACATGCAAACCCAGGGAACCTAGTCTTTACACTATCCGTGATACATAATACGTATGTTGCCATCCCTCTAGCCGCGCAGAATGTTTCTTTACCCTGAATTTGTCGTGGTCGTCGGACCGATTTGGAGCCGATGTCGAAATCGGAGCTCAACCGGCCCCGGCTCAATCAATTATGGAATTAATTAATTATTCCGTACCCTTTCGTAAGTAAACCAAATACACCTACTCGTGGGTTTTCTTTGTTAGCCTATACAAGAAACAGAGAATCTCAGGGCCGGTTCAGCGGGTCAGTTTGTGCTATACTTCATCTATATTGTCCATACAGCTTGTAGGCATTGACACAGATTGGCCCACTGAACCGGCCCTGAGATTTTCTGTTTGTTTTATAGGCTAACAAAGAAAACCCACGAGTAGGTGTACATACCATAGTCAATCCTACAAATAAAAAACCTTGGCTTTTTTTTTCAATAGACGGAATTCTCTAATCCCCGATCGAGACAAAAGACAGTTGAGATGGCTAAAGCGGTAAGTCTGATTGATTCAAAATTATATTCGACTCCGAATATGCAGACCTCACGGTTGGATTTGCGGGCGCAACCTTACTTTTGGACACTGTTGATGGCTAACCAGAGGTCCCTGATCTTCGGCTCTCCGTGAAAATAGGCTCTGGGACAGATCTGTTCCTCCAACTCCATGGCGCATAATCTATCTCAGTGCGTGAAACTTGTGGGTCAGGCCGCGAGCGCTGGTGCAAAGGTGAGGGATGATGCGCACGGTGGATTTGTTTACTTCTTTGTGTTCGGATGTAATTCTCTGTTCTTCGTAGTTGTCACGCTCTTTTATATTATTGTTATCACTCTACTACTACTGCGGGGAAAGGGTAGGTGTTGGGACGAGATGTTGACGATCACGTGTCAGGACGACGGGCGCGTTTCCGACCCATCCGAAATGTTCGGGGCGGTACGGCGGGAAAGATTTGGGAAGGATGAGGGCACATGCGACGAGGGCTGTTATATAGACATTAAGGCAACCGTTTTGCGTTTTCAAAATTCATGAGAAGATGGCTGAAAAGAAAAGATTAGAGACTGATATGACTCGATTGTCACACCGCACAGATCCTCTTCTTGCCGGAAGCATCCGACTATATCGGAACGTCGGCGCAGGAATCCCTTTCCCTCGCACGTCCAGTCGCGAGCTCGCCCTTCGTGACTGGTCTTCAGGCTGCCGCGGCGCAACACGCCATCGCCGTGCACGTGGGCATCCATGTGCCCGTCGCCGTGAAGACGTCCTTCAGTAAAGCCGTCAATCCCGTGGTCCCGTCGATCCCGGCATTCGAGGAAGGGAGCCCTACGTCGAGCGCAGACACGGCCGCGACGGCATCCCTCGACGCCGCCAGCACCGAGCAGGACGACAGCACGTCGACGAAGCTATACAACCGCACAATCTACATATCCCCAAACGGCACCATCCTCCCCACGGCATCCTACGACAAACTGCACCTCTTCGACTACGCAAACCTGCGCGAGTCCGCCAGCACGCAGGCAGGCTCGGCCCTGATCCCGCCGATCCAGTCGCCCATAGGACGTCTCGGAAGCCTGATCTGCTTCGACCTCCGATTCCCCGAGCCAGCAATCCACCTAGCCCAACCGCCTCCTCATCCCCACCCCAGCACAGAACCCGAGACCCTCCCAGCCCAAATCCTCCTCTACCCCTCAGCCTTCACCGTCCCCACGGGCCGCGCGCACTGGGACGTTCTCCTGCGCGCGCGCGCCATAGAGACGCAGAGCTACGTAATAGCCGCGGCCCAAGTCGGCGCCCACAATGTCTCCAGCTCCAGCTCCGCCCCCAGCGACAGGAAGCCCCGCGTCTCCTACGGCCACGGCATGGTGATCGACCCCTGGGGGCGGGTGATGCTGAAGATGAAAGGCGTCCGTGCGGACTGGGATGGCGAGAACACGGGAGACGCTGTTGAGGAGGGCGCCGTTGGTGAACTGGGCATCGTCGATATCGACCTCGGGGAGTGGGAGAGTGTCAGGGAGAAGATGCCGTTGATTCGGAGGACGTAAGTGGCTCCCTTTGGTTCTCGTTTCCAAACCCTCCCCCCCAAAAAAAATCACGGGCGGGCATGCGGTGCGCGCGTTCGGGTTTTTGTTACAAGCTGGTACTAATTTTATTCAAGTGATGTATATTCTCGGGTGTAATCAGCTCATCCGGAATCACAATAAGTCAAGTTCGTCACTCAGCAAAAGTAATAAGGCAATATGATAGGATATTTCAAGTCACATATTATACGGCATGGCTGAAAGCAAGCCTTCCTATCTCTACTTGCTCGCCAACTATGAATATTCTTGGTTCAGGCAAACCCCTCATAAGTTCGTAGTTGTTTTAGTACCATCCGAGGCAAACAACTTGGGTTGTGAATCATCAGTTCCTCATACAACGTAACGTAGACGAGGTCCCTTCTTGCATGTTCCTGTTACTACTGGGTAAACGGCCTCCCAAGAGCCAGACTAGCTTCCGCCGGGCCACCTTGGAATGTATGTGGAGCTTGGATTCAAGCTTTTTAAAGATGATACCTAACGCCATGGCCATGACCACTACGCCAATCCTGTCTCGACCGCCCAAGCCGTTGTGTTGGTTATCGAGATGTTGCAGAACCCGCTCGCATGGAAACCGACTCCTAACCGTTGATATGAAACCGGAATTGTGTGACCATCATTCTAAAACAACCGTACAATCATCACGGGAGACATGAAATCTGATTCGTTCGTGAGCGAGGCAAGCCATCAGGCCCCCTAGCCATTAAGAGTTTTAGAGTAGAAACCGAGAAGAGAGCATCATTTGAGGATGGGTCTCAGCGGTCAAGGAAAAGGTCGAAATGGATGATGATGTCCTTGGAAACCACGAGTGTAAAATCACAATCCCTGGTGGGCACCACAATTCCTAGATCGTTAGCTTAAGCCGAAGCTCACAGAACCATGAAGACGCGCATGGCAACTACTGCGCAGGGGTTGGTTGGGTGAAGCCACCTCGTCCTCGAGATCCACCACGGCCACGCATGTTGCCACGTCCACGGCCACGACCCCGACCATGGTAGCCACCACGGTAACCACCGTCAACACTACCTTGACCGAAGGTTTCCATATTCTTGCGTTGCTCCTCGCCGCGCCACTCTCGTCCACCGGGCTTGTGGCCACCATTCTCGGCCCGATCTTTGGCCTCACTGCTGATATTATCGAAAAAAGACTTGGACTTATTGTACGCACCATCCTGAGGAATGGGAGTCTCAGACGTGTGGCCATTAGTAGCATCTCCCACAGGTGCGTCGCCGACAGCTGCCTTTGCGAGTTCTTGCTTGTTAAATTTTGCGTTGGCTGTTTGGAAGTCGAAGTCTGAGTCAGGAACTTCAACTTTGGACTGGGCGCCACCACGGCCACCACGGCCGCGCCCTCTGCCAGAGCCACCTCTTGTAGCATTAACCCTCATCTCATTCACCTTCTTGGTAAGATTATCCATAGCGGTACTGGTCATGGTGGCACCTGCATTAACCCCAGCAGCATGTGAATTATCCAATTTGGCCATGGCAACAGCAACAGCTGCCTTTGCAGCTTGTGTAGCATCCTTGAGAGCAGAAGCATTCTGGGGGCCGTTAGATTGTTCGACACTAGGCTTAGCTAAAACAGGGGTTGCAACAGCTTGTGGAGCGGGCTTTGAGGGGATAGGGACGGTGATTGGCACAGCAGGTGTGATGCGGCTGCTTTTAGGACCAGTGGGGATTTTTTGCTGCTCGGCATTTTTGCCCGTGGGCTTTTTATTTGTTAGAGGCGTATCTGCTGTAGCCTTCCCTGCCAGAGCCGCAGGCTTCGATTCAGCAGGAGCATTGGGCGCCGCCTCTCTTGAACCAGGCTGCGATGAAGGCTGTGCAAATACCTTAGGCTCAGTGGGTACGTCGACCGCAGGAACACCGGCAGGTCTTGGTTTGTCGACACCAGCACCAATAGGAGCGGGCTTATTATTATCTACGAGCGGAGTGTTTTTCATACCTTGGCCAGGGGTGCCAGGAGTACCAGGAGGGCCTTGGGGTGCTGGGGGGTATCCGAAATGATTCCAGGGGCCCGGACCACCAGGAGGAAAGCCTTGAGCAGGAGGGAACCATCCAGGAGGAGGTGGATAAGGCATACCATTAAAACCCTGGGCCGGTCCAGGTCCACCACGTCCCCATTGACCTGGAGGCGGAGGATAGAAGTTTGGCGCGTATGGGTTCTGGGCGAATCCAGCAGGACCTGGAACTTGGCCGGGTGGGCCAGGTGGCATAGCTCCCGGTGGGCGAGTGCGAGCCTGAAAGCGGTGAGATTGCGGGTCAGCAACAGCATACATGAAAGAGCGGCAACAAGGATTTTTTTCATAAGCCAGTGTAGATGAGAAAGAAGGCAACGGAAATATCAACAGGGTGATTGTTTGCGCAATTCAGTAAATATGTTTTTACATCCGAAATATTTCATCATAAAGGACTGGCGTGTGCTCCTTGTACGCTAGAGTAGAAGCGGATACGTACCTGACTTACAACAATAGCAGGGTCATCGGGGACCGCAGCTTGGTTCTCTTTGGGAGCTGAGGGAGGTTCCTCGATACGTAGGTCTTTCACGTCACTACCCCGAAAGACGATGTACTCGTAAATCTGCTCGGACGCAGCCACCTCATCGGCCGGGTTTCCTCGCCGTCCTTCAGTGCCGAAGGATTTGACATTCTCAAGAGAAACTGTTGACTCTTCACTGTTAATCTCGTGTAAAATGCCTGAATAGCTTGCCGAAGCGAGTCAGCAGACGCATAGCATAGTGACCATAACTCTAGGGACATACCGAATATCGCTTTTTGATATCAAAGATATCCGTGCACTACATTTGCTGACGTTAGCATATATGACCAGGTACGATCAGATCAGGAAGCATGGACATACCCCAGAAATTCGGACATGACTGGGAAAATCTGCGCATCAAGCGCAGGAAAGAAGCAGAATTTAGATCGGAAGGAATGGAAACAAGAGAAAGTTATAAGGATATGTATCCACACGATTAGAGATGGTGAGGGCGCAAGCACCAATTGATGTTGCCGATGGTGAAATGCATGAGGAGGACAGAAAGGTGGAAGATGAAATGGAGGAGAAAGAGGCTGAATATCGCTAAAAGAACCAGCCATTTGAATTGTGGCACTAACTAGCGCGAGACTTTATCTTTCGTACCCGCACAGAGCCCCGACCGCCCGGCAGAACTGGGTAGGTACGTTCCTGTTAGGTACATACCTATGCAGGTACCAAGGTACCTGGCTTTAGGGGGCTTAATTATCTAATCAAGCGCCCGAGCCGCCCAATAGTGTAGGTAGTGTACCTAGGTAGGTTAGGTAGGTACTAAGTACGTCCATAGACTACCAAGGTACCTACCTAACCTACCTCGTAGGTACCTACCTACTACGTAGGTACACTAAGTATGTACACTAGTGTACCTAGGTAAGTAGGTAGTACCTAGCACTACATAGGTACAGTCTACTTACGACCAATAACTTACCTAAGGTAGGTACCTTAGGTAGGTAGACATACCGGCCGGTATACGGAACACCTACACTACATCATGTATGTTGCTGTAATCTTGAATTATCCCGTGTATGTATTGGGCGCCGACGATACCAACAAGTATGTACACTAATTTGTACCTTACCTATGCATATACGAAGTACGGACTACCTACAGTAGATAGGTATATCACACATCTAGCCGCATCGAATCTCTACTGCATGTACGGACGTACTTCGTACACTACGGATTGGAGGAACGTGGACCCAATGCCCCAAGATGATGGCCATGCTATCTAGTGTACCTAAGTGTGTGCCATGCATCTTAATCAGATGTGTCGGTGTCAGAACCAGAGCTACTTGTAGAATCATCCGACATCTCTTCCTCAACATTTTGCTTCATAATTTGGCCATCCTCATCCTCATCTGATGCCTCTGGTAATGACTCGGTACCTGACTCGTAATCAACAAGCGTTGATGCCTTGCGTTTCCTCGCCGGCTGTCTTTTGTCTGGCTTTTCTATTATGTATCCTTCACCTAAACCGACAGCAGGAGCCGGCAATACGTAGATTGTAGGATATTCAACAATCTCCTTATCCGGAAGAATAGAAGCCAAGTTTTCCGAAGCTTCGAGTGGCATCAACCTTCGCGGTTCTCTGGATGGAGTCTTTGGCTTAAGGAAGAAGAAGTGATATTTGTCCTTTGCTGTGAAGAGACTACATGTATCTGTTGCGCCGTTCCAGGAGCCAGTGGTATAATTTTGCATCAGGCATAACGAATCTTGCCACATGCTAGTTTTGGGGTCTTGCGGCCTTTTCCCTAATAATTGTTGTTTTCGATGTGCTTTCTCTTCGGCTCGCTCGTGGTTTGTCAATTGTCGTTGCCGCTCAAATTCCAACGCCTCGGTGAAAGCTACGTGAAGCGGGGTCTCATCGAGCGCCTTATGCAGCAAGCGCTTGAATTGAGTTTGGGTACTTATCCGAATGGACGGCTCGGTGTCGAAAATTACCCATTCCACCTGCCAATTGATCGTTTTAGTTCGCCTATTCCAGCTCGTCTTGTTCTCCCTGGAACGTGTCATGCCATAGGGGACGGACGACACATGTATTCCAAGCGCGCGCATTCTCTGTAACGCGTTTTTGTCCCATCTCCTAGGCCCATTGTCAATCGTAGTCCTACCCCGACTTTGACCTTTGCCTAGGCGTGCCTTCTTGTGCAGCGGCTGGTCGGGGGTTCCCTCTGGTAAGATGTCCCTATCTTCTCGCAATATACGCTCGGCTCGTTCGACAGATCTCTCGATTTTGGTAAGAAAGTTGTAGTCGTGATCGATACCAGCGTCCGTTTTCAATTTAGTGAGTGGGATGAAGACGGTAGGATCGCGTTCACCATTACATGAGGACCAAGTCTTGTGTTTTTTAACACAGGATAGTGAACAAGTCCGTGCTTTGCATCTCGGGCATTTGTATCTAGGGGGTTGAATATGGCAAATAGTGCAGAGCGAAGTGAGTAACGGATCTGCCATGATTTCCGGCGATGTGCGTGACGTCGTGTAGTAGTTTTGTTAGTCGGCTGCTAAGATTGTGGAGATTTGTTGAATAATACTCTAGTACGGACGTAGTCTGTAGGCGAAGAGGAGGATTCCTGGGTGAGGATGTAGATTGGCGTGATGGGATTGAGTATCTGGAGGAAGGGTTTTCTCAATAGCGATACGATATGTCTGCAGTAACAAATGATACCTAGATTGACCATGGGATATAACAATAATTAATAAAAGTACAGACAACTACATAGAGTACGGAATAGATTATCTATTGTATGTAGTGTAGTATATACTAACTTATACGGTTCCATGGACATCATTATTCTTTTGTCCTCGAGCTTTCTTATCTTACTTATCGATATGGGATAGGAAGAGCTTACCTAACCTAGTACCGGTAGCTGCCTCCACGGAGTATTCCGTACAGTAAGCACGTAGTTTACTAGCGTATTGCGTCAACATGCGTGGATGCGCCGTCCTGATTTGTTGAATGCTTCTCTTATCGCGTTGAGTAGCTCGATAGGTACCAATCGAGTATACCGGAAGTATTCTGCAGGCGGGACCCTATGATGGTACCACTCAACGCTCCGCATTTAATGCATGCATGGCAAGCAGAAAGGTACTTCATCGATACCCTCAAAGCTCCGATATTTGTCTTGTATTGTTGCGATTCTCGATCTATACGGAATACACTATTTCAAGTCCCGATCCGATGAAGTAGGTACTTATATACTACTTAAGTTACTTACCCTACCTGCTACTAGGTAGGTATGCTTTATCTTTCTGTCTCCCCCTCCCCCTCCTCCTCCTCTTCCTCCTCCCACTAAAGAAATTTGCTTATACTCACTCTACTTTCCCCCTCGTTTTTCATTAAGCAGTTTTTATTTTGCAGCGGACCTCTTGCGTGCTCAGGATGACCGTCTCGGCAGATCTGGGGCGGCAGCAGTACGACCCCACCAAGATATGGACGACACTATTAACCAACCGCGCATATTTTGGCGGCTTGCTGGTGCTGGACCACTCACTGCGACGGTCTCGCAGTCGCTATCAGCTTAAAGTCATGGTTACGCGCGATGTCGAGAGTGACGAAGAATATATGCGCGCCTTTGCTGCCGCTGGTATTCCCACCATCGTCGTCGACAAGATTGAGCCCGCGCCCCGCGATGGCAAGGTCAATCGCGGTACCTGGGAGAAGCTGGCGCCGTGGTCTTTTACTGAGTACGAGGTAGGCTTACCATGATCAATTTTCTTGCTGTGCCCATGCCCACGGGTCCGGTGTGCTTTGTTGCTTTATTAGGCACATTCGTCCATGACTTAATCGTGGGGAATTTGTCTATGCGCCGGTCCCGCTCACCCATATTTCGGCCACAAAATTACTGGTGACCCGTTGCACACTGACGACGTGTAGCGTGTCGTGCTTCTTGACAGTGACCAAATTATACTTCACAATATCGATTACATGATGGAGGTTGAGCTCCCCGACGGTTGGATAGCGAGTACCCATGCTTGCACTTGTAATCCCCGCAAGCTTCCCCATTATAGCAAAGACTGGTAGGTCCCCTATCTGTATAACCTCTCTCTTGTTTCTCACCAGACTAACACACTATGTGTCATAGGATACCTCAGAATTGCGCCTTCACTGCAGCGAATCAAGAGACGGGAGAACCTGCGCCCATCACCGAGTCAAGTCCCAATAATCACCACCTACTAAACAGTGGCACGGTAGTTCTGCAGCCTTCACAGGAACAGTTTGACGCCTTGATTGACGCCATGAACACACATCCTGACGTGCCCAACATGATATTCTTCGACCAGGATCTTCTAGCCATTGTGTATCGGGGCAAGTGGAAGCCACTGCCCTACGTGTATAACGCGCTGAAACCAATGCGCGATTGTCATGCCGGGCTATGGAAGGATGAGGACGTCAAGGTGCTGCATTATATCCTCAATAAGCCGTGGAAGAGTCGGACGTACAACAATGATCGCATCGAGAGCACACACAAGCTCTGGTGGGATGAATATGTTGAAGTCGAGAAACAGTGGGTAAACAGCCCAGATGAGCAAAAGAGGGAGTTATGGAAGAACGTCGTCGTGCCTATCGTTGCGCAGGAATGATTTTTTTTTTTTTTTTTTTTTTTGCAACTTCCGAAGAGAGACGTGGATTATACCAGTATAGATGGAGCGGACTGCTTTGAGCCTTATGCTATGTCGGGCTTTCTGGTCGATATAAGTAGATCAGATACACGTTCTAATCTTAGATTAGAGCTAGCGGCACATGTTCGGAATCAGGTTATTTTTAGATAATTTGACAGCCCCTTGGAAACCCTTGCTTGGATGTTGTAGGTATATGACATGACTCGCACCTCCAAGTAGGTAGGTACCCTCAGCAACAAGCAGCGCCGCCCAAAAGCCGAACCGTATCTCTCGCCTGTTGTACCTAGAGCAGCTCGCTTAAGTAGTAGGTATGTTCAACTTGTCCTAATCGCCCATGTACTTATACCGACTCCCTGATCTTGGCATCGGCCTTGCTAGGCCGCGTACCGAAAATCGTACTACCAATCCTGACCTCATCACTACCCATGGAGATAGCGCCCTCGAAATCCTCGCTCATACCCATACTAAGCTCCAGCACCCTCCCACCATCAAAACCAAGCTCCCTAGTCACTAAATCGCGCTGTTCCCTCAGCGTTACAAAGTCCTCGTTCTCGTTCTCCGGCGTTGTGGCGACCGAGCGCGCGATAGCGCCGATGGTCATCAGGCCTAGCAAGTGCAAGTTCGGCGCAGCCTCGACGGCACGGCAGAGATCCACGGTCTCGGGGCCCGGTGAGCAGCCTGATTTCGCGGCTTCTCCTGACGTGTTGACCTGCACGTGGATGTTGAGCCTCTCGGGCTTCGACTCCGCGCTAGAGGCGCTTATGAGATCTCCTCTGTATTTGTCTAGTAGTTGTGCTTTTTTTATGCTGTCGACGCTTGACACGCAGAAGAGATTGGGGATCTTGGCTAGGTTTTTGCAGTGGCCTTGGACGCGATTAGTAAGGACTAGAATTGAGCCGACAGGCAGACCTTGTCATGCGTGTAAAGGGACGTAGTTGGTAGCAGTTATGCAGGGACTTTGGATGCAGGAAACAGGGCTCCGTGAGTAATTGGCATCCAATCCCTACATCCTAGGAACCACGCGAAAATATCCCTACTACTACCCTGAAGACGCAGGGTCCTCATGAATAACCACCATGACTTGCTCGTGACACATTTCCCATTGCATAGTAACGGATTTGCCACTAGGCACGTGGCCATCGCACTTACCAGATTGCAACCCGCCGATAAAATGCCACTGGATATTCCGCGGGAGAAGTTCAGCCTTCCGCGCCAACTCCTGGGCATAGTTCTCGCCGAAATGCAGCTGGGGCGGCACCCCAGACTCCTGCGGCTGCGCGAGCGCCAGGACATCATTTGCGGGCTTTAATTTCGAGACAGCCACGAGCCGGACCTGATGGCCAACATCTCAGCAAAACAACACAACACACTCGACAAAATTTTTCACTTCTCTCAGCACCATATGGGTGGGTAAGAGGTGGATGGGGATATCCACGGATAACAACGGAGTCAACTCACATTGCGACCACCGCTGACGGCCGATATACGCTCGCACACGCTATTTATCTGCGAGACCAGAGCAGCGGCTCTGGAAGGGTCTATTTTCATCTCTTCGACCTCTGCCATCTCTGTGTTATCAAGACTCATCAATATTGCCTGTGGGTCCTCCCTTATTGAACTGCAACTGGCGTCAGCTAGGTTTGTTAAGGTTAGCAAAGAACGTCGTCGGAGCTATACTATGTAGAGCGGAGGTAAGGACCGTATTCATACCGTGTGTATGCTGTCATTTACACCGTGTCCCACGGTGCGGATACGTAAGGGCATCTTCGGACGGAGGCCAGAGTTGGCTGATCGTAGTGAAGGCACTGTACCAAAGTCTGTGGGCAGAGCGCAGGTTACTTCTTAAAACAGAGGCAATAGAATGCTAATATATTGATGACCTGACCTACTATGTGAAGGCGTTGGCGACAGAGGGTGAGTAGATCGCCTTTTAGGTATACGGATCCGTAGATGTTCTTGGATTTGAAGTGGGATCGTGGGACCCAATTATAGGTGTCTTCTACATATTCTACCAGGTACCTACCTATGTAGGTATGTTATTTACAGTGTATATGTACGGTGCCCAATATGTCAGCCACTGTGCAGCTCCGTGACACATCTGACTGGTGGTAGTTGCCACGTCGTTCAACCTTGAGAAAAAATTGTAGGGGAACAATTTCCGGCAATTATTTATGTAATGCTACCTAGGGATGAATTATTGAGGCCTTTAAATGCTCTTGGAGATGCTGTAGCTTTCCCATGATATTGTCCAGAAGTAGGTAGCCCGTACCGGTAGTGTGAAGTTGAGTCTTGGTGGTGGTGATGGTGGATGGTGGTTGTCACGTATTGAGAAGACTGGCCTGCGAGCAACCAACAAATTTCTCAAAAAAAAAACACAATGAAACTCACCGGTCGAAATTAAGCATATTCAATATGGCAAGGAGATTCATCATCGGCATGTCTCGGAGGCTGGAGCACGATCTCATTGTTAATAATGCCCTGATCGATCACTCTCATCATGATATCACGGCTAGAGATTGCCGGTACGTCTGGTGACTAGAAGGAGGTTGTGGCATCGGCAACATCATTAGATACGCATTCATTCTCACGATTCACTCAGTTCGTTTCACGATTATTTGTATTATGGTTGATTATCCTCCTGAAACCAGGCCGTTAGAGCGGTAGACAGGACCGTCTCATAAGTCAAACCCTGCGCACGGAAAAACGCAGTACAAAAATCCCAGCCACATTGTAGGATGTGGGGGGTATACACCAAGGCAAAAGCCTCGTCATCGGAAATGCGCGATCCTATTCATCATGGTATGTTCCAGTCCAATTATCAGGCTCGTTTGTACACGAAGTACAGCGTCCACACAACGTGACAACAGCAGCAGGCGTGAAGAGCCCCAAAACCCACTTTTAAACCTTCACTTCCTGGCCTCTGCCCTTGCTCTTCGTATCGGAAGCGTTCACGAGCGTCATGTTGCCGATCATCTCCAAATTCTTGGAGAGGAGTCCGAGTTGCTCCGTAAGCAAGTCGTACTGTCTGTTGATCAGACGTTCCTGCACAGCAAGCAAGGCGTACTGGCTGTTAATCAGGTGTTGCTGCTTAAGGACGAGTCTCATAACCGTCTCCAATTTCTTCAGGCAGTCCGAACATTCGCCTTGGACACGCTTCTGTACGCCGCTGCCAGAGATCTGGAGTGCGTTATAGATCCATGCAAGGGGGGCTCGGAGAGCGCTGAACGGGTTATTGAATCCTCGCGTGGCGGACGACACGGTGACGGGTGCGCCGGTATTCATGGCGGAGGAATTCGCATGGGCGGTGGAACAGAGCGTGTAAACGTTAGGACGTCCTGTGAAGGAGCAGTACCTAATTCCAGTCGTGACGTCCGTGGTTTCCGTGCAGGTAGCTGAGTTGGTGGTGCTGGTGGCCTTCTCAACTGTAGACGTAGACAGGAACACAGTGGTAGTAAGCGTCTTCTGAGCCTCATCGGTAACTACGCTCGTGACGGTGACTACGCTGGTGCAAAAGACAGTGACCTGGTCCAACTCGTCCGACAAATTCGCTGAGGGGGCCTGCGTAATAGACGGGGAGTCACGGACCATAAGGGGGCCGTCGGTAGGATCTCGAAGTATATTAGATTCTCATCATGAATTTAAGAGGAAACGTTGCGCAAAGGAAAGGAAGGTACATACCAGCATCTGCTCGGATTCGCAGTTGGTCTTGGGTCAAAGTCTGAGCAGGCCAGAGATACGCAGCATACTCAGGAGATGGGGCCGACAATTTGATAGAGTCCGAGACCTGATGGTTGGCACTGTTCTTCGACAAGGCATACCAACCAACTGTACATACATTAATATTATCCAAATACACATAATGTCAAATTCAGCAGCACCTACCTATCATGGTACCGAATGAGATGAAGAAGATCACGTAAAGCACGTAACTGGCGATTCGGGACTCCGGGGAGGCGATTCGGTTCTTAAAACCTGCTCGTCGAGATTTTCTGTTCAGCGTCCCCCTCCAAAACCAATCAAAATTACTGTATTTAGAAACTTACCGCGCCATTGATACTTCAGGCGATCCATTTTCAATGCAATGGTAGATATTGGCTGACCGTTTGTATTATAAAGTTGGATATGGGGCGGAGGTGATGGTGTTGAGGTGATGGATTGCAAACGTGGACTTGGGAACCTATGATAGTGGGAGAGGAATTTTGGAGATGAAACCCCGGGTCTCAAAGGTTTTGGGGCAATTAGGGTTGACGGCGATGATGGCACTGCACCTTCTACCTCATCTCGAAAGTCATCGCCGCGGCGATAGCTGTCGTGGGGCGAACAAGGTTTAGAGACACGCGGGTCTTCCATGATGTCGCACTTCACGCAGCTCTAGGAACAAAAAGAAACACTAAAAAATACATGTCCTGGGACTGGCATGAATTCTTCACACTTCCTAGAATTTATCGGTTCGAGATCGCACACACATCTTGCACAGAAATTGAACAAGCGGGTAGTAGAGGACAATAGCAAACAAGAGCAATAGGGCGGCTTTGTTTGTCAGATGAAAGTCATGGAGTAAACAAACCAAACAAACCAAACAAACAAACAAACAAACTACCTAGGTAGGGAATACAGCATATAAACATTGCTTCTGACCTGATGACTCCCATGCGACCTAAAGTATCGTATCCTCCACGGGAGGCAGCTACATTACCTACTTAGGTATGTATAGACTTGATCCAAGCTTATGATTGCGAGATAGGTAAATCTACTTGATATTGATATTTGTGCATTGCAAGCAGTACATCCTCTCACCAAGTACAATCAGTAAACATGGAGCAGGCACTTGAGGTCCATTGACAGTTCAGGCCTTAGCCAAGGATCAAACATATATCTGTTTCAATACGCAGATAAATTATACAGCAATCCAGAGCAACAATCCAGGGCATTGATTACATATGTTGATATATTTCTTATCCCGTCAGACACCGGTCACTTTGCAGCTCCAAGATGCAGATGCAGATGCGTATATTTATTTGTTTGTATACTGATGTCCTCAGCTATGTTCAGATTACCGACTTATGTCACCACCACATTACTATAAACATTCGTGTTCTCCTGGCGCATCGGTCCCTCCTGGACCGGGGCTAATTTGGGCACACCGTTAGATAGCCTCTGCTCCATCAGTTTAAGCAGCACGCCCGGGACGGTCTCGTCCGTAGCTCTGATAGTAAGCCGGACCATCTGTAGTAACGTTAGCTAACAAGAGCAGGGACGTACATCATCGATAGACTTACCCTTGATGCGTAGTTCGGCTCTAGTCTCATTAAACAGCCGAACTTCCCACCCTCGGAGGTATGCAAGACGCTAGCGCCAACGAAATTCTTGGTGTTGGGATCGACTCCTGCCAAAATCCCCCATCGGAATCCTTGAATAACTTTGCGAACAAACGAGTCGTGAACCTCTCGGTCGATATCTGTTCCGCCAGCGAGCTTGATAATTGCTTGGGACTCACGGGGCGGGCCGCCAATCTGCTTCCACCTCTTAAAGAAATCATCTGCTGATAACTCAGCTGGTTCCATGTATTTGTGTGCTGTCAAGGGTAATTTTAGGGTTAATGCCTGAAGAGCACCCGCAAGGTAGCTGATTCGAATGGTCGGGCTCTTGCTGAAAACCTTCTTGGCCTCAAACATGATTACCTGTCTTGCTTGTCCCCCTTGGGTGATACTACTCTCAGGCAAGCTCTTGACATCCCAGGTCAGATTAGCCTTTTCGCTATCATCCAAGTCTAACGTAGTTGTGAAGGAGCCAATCGTGGCAGGTGTTTTATTCAGAAAGTATAAAACAAGGCAAGCCATTTGGCCACGATATTCGGATCTGATACCGACCTGAAGCTGACCATCCTCAAAAAGAATGCCGTCAGCTTTGAGAAGTAGCTTGTTGTACCCTGGCTCCCAACCAGGAGACAGATGGGCGGCACTGGCTAGATTCGGCGTCTTCAATATCTTTTCAGAGCTGGGCCCCGCATTCATATCTAGACCAACGAGATCATTGGAATGACCATTACTACCGTTGGCAGTGCCATTAGCAGCGCCATCGCCGTTCAGCACTCCATTAGAGCTGAAAGCCCTCTTGAGTCCTGGCTGCTTGGCCATGTTTAACTCTGAATTATCCACGTTGGCATCTTTGCCGCCTACCACCCAGGTTCGCTTATCACTTGTACCAGCATGCTTTGAGTGGAGCCTCGACAGTAGTGCAGACTGTCGTTCTGGGAAAGGTGGCATTTCATCACAAACGGTTCGCAAGAGATCGTCCGTAGGAAGACTCGCAAGAGTCAGATACTCGCATGCGCGCTGTTGCAGCTCAGAATCCAACGTATGGGAATAGACCTCAAAAACGTGAAGAAGTCGCGGCTTAATTTCAGGAAACAAGTTGACAAACTTAATAAACGAAGACAGGATCATCGCACAGGTGCTGGGGGAACAGCCTGAGAGCTTTCCGGACAAGGCCATGAACTGTTCGATGGGGCTACAGCCTTGCTCTTCCGCGATCAGATGGCCGAATTCCCCCAAAATATACGCCCCGATCTTAACCAGTGTCTCATGACAGTGGTCTTGCTTGACGTGTTGCAGGGTGTTTTGTGCTGCATATACCTGTAATTCCTCATTGTTGGTCACAATCTGAATTACACGTTGCCAAACCTCGTCACTCAAGTGATCTCCCGCAACAGCCACGAGTCGCAGCGAAACGTTGATATACCACTGAATGTCGGTGGCGTACTTTTCTGTCAAAATGGCGATTTTCAGAGCCATCTCCTCGCGTATGGCAAAATCGGCATTCTGAAGATATTGGAGTAGCTCCGCCACGATTGGTCCAGAATTGGTCGAATCGCACATACTATATAGCAAATCGAGACCTTTCCTGCGGACACTAATATCGCGGTCTTTGAGTGAGCCCAAGATAACGTTTTGGTGCTGCTTGATTGGGCCCAAGTTCTCAGCACGCGCGGCAAGATGTGTCATTGCCTCGAGGCCAAGATACCGAACGTTCGTCTCACGAGAAGTTATGAATCGGCCCAGCCGAGACGATATCTGTTTCATCAAAGCATGTTCTGTGTCTAGAAAGATAATTAGATTGATCGCTTCGAAGAGGACGGCATTCTGAGCGTTGTTCTGCTGCACGTTCTTTTGCAAAGGCTTGTTTGATTCCAATGCCAAGTTCAATATCTTTTGCAACGACTCTCTGATCATTTCACGGACGTGGCTATCCTCTGGACTTCACGTTAGTGATCTTGTCAAAAGCTGTTGAGGTATGACATACCCGAAGGCGGGAAATACTGTAGTAGACGCAGTAGTTTAACCTGAAACCAAGGGCAAGGAACCTTGTAGTACAAGTAATCATTTGTATAATCACCATCGACGACTATACGCTTGAGACGCGCAGCGGCTTTGGCATATGCGCCCTTGTATTGGTCTGGGTTGTCTTGCGCGACAGCCATCACCAGTGATGTCACTGACAAAGCTACGCCAAAATCGACGTCATCCATTAAAGAAATTATGCGTTCTGCCCATTGCGGATGGATGATGTCGGGGTGTTTTCGGTAAAGGCGGAGCAGAGTGAGAGCAGCTTTCTTCTTCACGAATGCCTTGGATGTACTATGACAGTTGTCAGTAGTTGTCTCCAGTAGGGAGGAGCATTCATCCAACCACGTACGGTGATATCAAGAGCCTGTGAACCTCGCTGCTCAAAGCTTCACCCATTTCCCTGCCTCCTACGTTGGCAATTGCATGAAGAGCCAGGCAATTGAACAGCTCGTTATGGTCTAGAAGGTCCTTCCGTATGCTATTGACGACTAAATGTAACAGTTCATGTTTCTCGTGGAGGAACAGTGTCATCGCCAAATACCCTATCTGCTTTTCGGAGTATTTGTTTGCTGAGATGAGGTTGACAGCTTCTAGATGTCCGAAATCGACGTTCCAACCCAAGATGTAGATATATAAAAGCTAAACACCGGGGTCAATTATGAGAGACTGACGTTGACATGATGTGGTTTTTAATACCTTGCAAACGTATTTTTTCTTGTGGTAGCCACTCAAGTTGCCATCTAGGTGTATATGTTAGTATGCATACCTATCGAACTCGCATTTACATCGGATGTTTAGTAGTAGAACACACCCTTGAACTTTTGCCTGTACGCAAGTCATGAATTAGCACCAGACGGTGGCATCTTTGGTAATGTAGCGATGAGGGTATCACCAACCGAATGTTTGCAAGCTCCTTGTTAATTCTCTTTTCTTCCAGATCCCTTGCCCGCGCGTTCCTCAGGTCGGCGATGAACTGAACAAGCCCGCGCATATTAGAGTTGCTGTTGCTCGATCGGCCTAAAAAGCCGGAAGATCCTGAGGAAGCCATAGCGAATAAAACGTATAGGGTGACAACGATGACGACAATGATGACTAGGAACTCGGTTTCTGAAGATCACGAATTATATCACAACCTAAAACCAGCGATGAACACACCGCCACTCCTAATGCGTGTATCGTATATATATAGATCTATACTTGTAGCGACGGCAGAGGATTGAATGTGTCTAGTTTCCAATTCCGAAGGCTCCAGGTAGCGCGCTCGTATTTGCGGCTCTCATGATAGGCAGGTCAGTCTATCAGCATGATCAACCAAGTCTGGCCCATCGAATTTAGTAGCGTCGTTTCGTTCCAAATTTCGGTTGTGCGGCCTTGATGGTGCGGCGTAGGTGATAAGACGTTGAATTAAGGTCAAAGTTAACGTCCACGGGTGAAAATAGAGCCAGCGGATTAGGTTTGCTCGAAGACTTTGTCGCAAGGTAAAGGGGGTATGCGAGGACAGGATGGAGGCTCTCGGGGAGATGTTCAGCGGAAGTTAGTGAGTAACTCCAAGTAAATTAGGCCCCAAGGCCGTTGATAACGTGTTTATAACACCCTGAGACACTGTAACCGTAATCAGGCACATAGGCAGTTACGATGTATGCATGTAGTAGGTACATTTTGCAACTAAGCTATGTGAAAATTATTAACATTGCATACACAGCCCCGGTTATGCATTGTACTATGCAGGTGCAGTATGTAATGCAAACAATATGTAGTATATGCAGGTATCCATATAACTAGGTACGTTAGAGATCAACGTCATCTCCCTTTAAGTGGTACCCAGTATTCAATACAATAATAGCTCTGGAAGAAAACTTGAAGCTTCCCTTCCCTTGTTAGAGGCCCATTTCGATCATTATGTACCAAATGTCTGCACAGTTTTGGGAGGATGAGTTTCACAGCCCACCAAACGAGTCAATTATGCAGACATATATCTAATTCGCGATTATCGCCGTCCCTACCACGCTGGACGCGTCGATCATATGCTTTCCAAGCTGCAGCACCGCCAACCTACCAAGTCTTCAACCAGCGAACGAAATGGTTGCAAAAGGAGCGTGCCGCTCGCAACGTCGAGGGTAGCCGAATCGCTGACTATCTTAAAGATGAGGTTGCGATTCGCGTTTGTGAAAGGTTATTAGTGCGTCGCGATTCGCGGGCAGAGCCTCGTTGCCTCGGTCCATGCTAACACCTTGTCAAGGACATCAAACGTCACTATCCTCGCGTGCTCGATATGGGTGCGAACTCCTGCAACATTGCCCGAGCCCTGACTCGCGAAAACCCCGATCCGAACCCGGAGACGCCTGTTTCGGAGCCAATCGCGAAAAGGATAGGCCATCTGGTGGCTGTTGATTCCTCCGAGAGCATGCTGTACCGCGATGCTGACCTCGATTTCAATAAGCATATCAGTATGACTAGGGAGGTTTTGGCTGACGCCGAGACGCTGCCTTACGATACCAATTCATTCGATCTGGTTTTGAGCTCTTCAAGCTTGCATTGGATTAATGATCTTCCCGGCATGCTTGCACAGATCAACAATGTTCTAAAGCCAGACTGTGCCTTCATTGGAGCTATGTTCGGCGGCGACACTCTTTATGAGCTTCGAACGTCGCTTCAACTAGCCGACCAAGAAAGGCGGGGTGGTATCTCACCCCACGTCTCGCCGCTGGCGGATGTGCGTGACGTTGGCGGGCTGCTTCAGAAAGCCGGCTTCCAGATGTTGACGGTGGATGTAGATGACCTTGTCGTCGACTACCCAGATAGCTTCGCCCTCATGCAGGACTTACAGGCGATGGGTGAGAACAATGCCGTTCTCAGCAGAGAAATGGGGCCCATTCGGAGGGACGTGCTGTTGGCCGCTGATGCCATCTACCGCGAGCTTCATGGCAATGCAGATGGGACATTACCAGCTACCTTTCGTATGATTCACATGATTGGATGGAAAGCATCGGACAGTCAGGCCAAACCGTTAGCTCGTGGAAGTGGCCAAGTCAACTTGAAAGATGTTTTGGAAAGCAAATAAATACCCTTCAAAATCTGATTTGTTAAATGATGTGGAAATGCCCCTGAGATCGGAAGTCCGGGAGTGATCTACCTCACCTGTCTCATGTCAGCCGGGCGACTGCCTACACTAAGTGGTATCAACCGTCCGTCGTTCGGACTTCTATGATACAGTTGTGATCTTCTACTGAGTAGTGTAATCTTTTCAGCCGCACTATCTCAGCTCTCTGCATAGTGTTGATCTAGACAACCCTTGCCGTATATATGCTCGTTAAACTTGCTTCTAATGGATTACATCTTCCTATTTCATGGCCGTTCGCTGTGTCTGACTCTCAAGCTTACTTGATTGATTCACCCTTGGATATATACCTACCCGCACAAGGGAGGGCACTAGTGCAAACTGGCAAACCCCAGGAATCACGAACCCTGGACCAAAAGACGTTTCCCAACCGGGAAAAATTGTTAGATGGTTCAATATTCCCCAGACTTACACTAGTGGTTCACTTCCTGAGCGCGATTTGGGGAGGCGGGGGGCGATGGTGGATGCTGGGGAAGCCTGCTACGCTACGCTCACTACGCATAAGACGCGTTCGATAGTTGCTGTACAGACTAGTGGTGATGAGCAGGGAGCATGTAAACAGGTAGGTAGTTAAGACGATTTTCATTGCCGACAACATGTCACTAGTTGCACTTCATGCATTAGCATCAGAAGGGATTTTGACCACATTGAGTACAAGTAAGTAGTGTAAGTCGTCCACTATTAGATGACTGAATAGCTGATCTACAAGGTCAGAGCATCAGTTTTAATAGTCCTTGAGCAAGCACCAGAACTGGTGGAACTGGATAAGCGTACATATACTGAGAATCTGATACTAGTTGTTTAAGCGTAAGCGCAAGATACACCTATGTGAGGCTGATCACACGATAGTCCAAGATACGTACCTACCAGTTCTTATGTACGATTTGAGAGAAGCAATATTGGGAACTACGGATAAAATAGTTCGATTGACTGGGTACAGTAAGTGGGAGACGAACAACGTACCCATTTCACCTTCGCCGTCATGACTCCCCACAGATATGTACAAATTATTCCCTGCTGTTATATAGTTGCAGATCAGAGATAGATATAAGTCCGCGTTTGAGGTCTCCTTGTGTACCTATGCACTTCGTTCATATAGCTAGGTAGTGGCCAATAATAATAATCGTATTGTGATGGTATCAATGTCTAGTGCAAACAAGCTTTTACACTCTGCGCCGATCTGTCATGCAGCGCTGTATCGATCCTAGACCGGCAACTTCAACAACCTTCTCATGCCAGCTCAGAAGCACGCTCATATTCGCGCCCATCGACTCGTTTGTTCCGCCAGGTCTGTTTCCAATCTGACTGAATCCAGTGGGTTGAGGTGTAAGGTTTCGTGTCGGTGTCCGCAAACCTCCACTTGCTGCACCACTCGCCATGCCTTTGTACCTGATCCATCGTCTTAGCAATTTTGAAGCCTTAATGCCGAGCTGCCGAGATATAGACCTACAGGTATTTCATCAAAACATCCATCAGTTCGCTGCCGCCCTCAGAGTCGTAAATACGCTGTAACATCGGTGTCATCTCGCTTGCTTTGATGGATTGTAGAACTTCGATGACGGTCTGCAGATGCGCATCCTGCATTGCATTGCATGATCAGTATGCTTCAAAGAGTGCAGTCGGTCCGTGTTCCTCAGCCTAAGCGCCTCTCTTCCAATGGTTCACTGTCGCTCGTACACCGCTTCTGCCGGTCATCCCCAGGCGTGTATGTATGTATACGCTCACCGCTCTTCCGCCGTTCCGCAAGGCATTCCCACAAACCGGAGCAATAGCCGAAACGTACCTTCGCCACCTCGCTGCCGTTATAGACAGGGGTTTCTAGACATCCGCGCAGAGCGCCCTCGGCATCGCTGCCCCGTAGCAACTGACGGATCTGGCCATTGAGTGCGCGCACGTCCGCTTCGCTGACCTCGGAAAGTGGCGGGTGTAATGTGGTAATATCAAAGTTCTGTGATGAGTCTGGGTCCAGCGCATCGACGTTGATGGTGCGCCAGGCATCGCCGAGCGACGAGGCTGTGTGTTGCTGGATGATAGACATCTCGTGGTGCTTTTATTTCAAGGGGCGTAGATCACGTTCTTTCTTCGAGCTCGGCTCTGGTGTGGCAGCAATGCGGCGAATACGGACACGGAGGGCGAAATTAGAGGCAATATGATAGATATCATGAAGCCCCGGGGGGACTAAATTTGGCGTTAATGCAAGAGGACCTCAGTTGGGCAGTATGCCCGGACTATGACAGGAGGTATTCAATCTTGCAGAAGCACCGTTGTCTCAGAAGTTGAAGCTGAGGAAGTCGAGTGAGTGGACTTGATAAAGAATTGGAGGCTTTTCATAAGGCTGTGGAGCTGGGGATGCCTAGAGGAAGTAGTGGTTATGATGGTAAAGCGGGAGGTGAAGTGGTGATTGATAGTACCTACCCATGTACGTACGTACATACCATACGTTAGGTACCTCTTCGATGGCGGTGGGTCGATACGGGATCCGTACCTGCCTATACGTAGGTATTTGTTGTCCGGGGTGTGGCTGAGTTAGTGTGGCTGAGCGGCTGAGTCACGGGCCGCTTATATAATTCCCCGGTCTGCCTTTCATTATAAATACTCCCTATTACCGTGCAACAGATGCTGCAGATCCCGGATTAGAGGAAGAGGTCTCTGAAGTAATGCCTGAGATCAACGTCGTGTGCGTCATGCAAGAATCGTTTCCTGAGCAGGAGTCCGCTGTCGTGATGGCGACATCAACTACGTAGGCTGGAGACTTCAGGATCCAGACTCGCTAAATCGGCCCTATAAAAACAACATACATACTGTGTGTGTTGGTAGGTGCTTACTAGCGGCTATAGCAAGTCTCGTCTGAAGACTCCAGCCTACGTGTGTACGTATGATTTGACGTGTCATATCCAACGTTTGGTAGTTCCATCAGAACTTCGGTACTTCCAGGAACTGAACAAGAAGAGATAACAGGGAGCTGTGACGCCGAGGCAATGACGGAAGGAGCTCGGGACATCTTACATCCCTCCCTAATGGTGCATTATATACGAAAGCAAAGGTTACGGGTCATTCGAAGCAGCACGGAAAGCTAACATGCTTCGGGGGCTTCATGGAGAAATCCGCGGGAGCGGGATACGAGGAGTATCTACATTACATCTCTTCTCAATGATACCATGACATTACATCTCCAAACTCCGATGCTATCTGAAAGTGTCTCAGTTACGGATCATATTTCATCGGAACCCCGGGTTAGCAACTATTGTATATTGTAGGTAGTCCAGACCTTGCATTTCCGGCTCCTGATAGTCATCGACCAACCACCCTAACATAGTAACGGAGCCACAGCACCAGTTTAGTAAAGTGCCGTACTAGCAATCATGTGAGATACCCAGGTACATATTCGACATTGTCGATAGGGGATAGATGGTCATTGTTCTTGCACAACTTCTAATTCCTCTCGGCTATTCAAGGACGAGAACAAGATGACCGGGCCGGCTTCATACACATGGGTTGTCCTGGAGATTTCTCGCCTTCCCATTTGCTGTGTCTTTCGAGGAAGAAGGCCAACAACTAAACTGTTCGTGTTCATCCCAATTTAGGCCCAAGTTAGCCAATACATCCGCGAGCTGCACTTGGCTAGGGTGGATACTACCTATCCTGCTAGTACTGGAATCGATTCATGAAAGGGTCGGCACGTTAATGGCCAGGTCACGGTTGACAAAACGCTTTCGAAGAAGTTCCCACATGCTTAGGTTGTAGGATGGACTCTGGAGCCAGATCGGGCTTGTCTGACGTACAAGGTACCATGTGCGATGTCTCATGAGCAGAGGGTTCTGACATGCTCAACACTGTACCGTGAGTTGTCATGGTGTTTGTTGGTAATTTTGCCGGGCTGCCGCGCCTTGAAGTCGACATGAACAGACGACCTTTCCCCAATGCCCATGGAAAGCCGTAGCTCCTTTCATTTCGACACGTGCGGCCAAACAGTCTTCTTTGATTCCTGGCTCCACAACCACAGTCTCTAGTATAACTCCGAACATGTTATGCTGAATAAAGTCCCATGCAATATATTCATGGCCGAAGTTGCCTCGAGACTCTTTGCGTAGCCATCTCAAGCTGCCTCACGCGTGTTTTCGGGATCTGGCGTTCCATAAGCCTTTTGGTCGCGGCAAGGTCTATCGTAAAACCTGAGCACCTTCGACGTGGCTCAAGAATTTTGAACCGAGGGGTGTAGTTCAGTGCATAAGAGAGCTGCTGTATTGGGCTGACTACTCCAACGACTTTATAGTCTGAAGTGAGCGATGATTCTGCTGAGAGACTTCGAGGTTGACTATCCGGACGACTCTTTTGTCGGGAGAATCTAAGTTACTGGGATCAGTCAGCAATATATTTGTGACACTTTTTACCTACGTAGAGTACCTAGTGTACTACGTCCGTACTATGAGTGTAGTAAACAGCAAGACGCGGGTTCTCGGTTTGCAAGCCCTTCCAGAACAAGCATTAACGCTTCATTTAGCTTACGAATTGGGACGAACCTTGGAAGGAGAGGTTCCGGGGTTCGAGAAGTTGGTCAGTCTTTGTCAAGAGATTGCATGGTCCACACTGTGAAGCTTTTGGAGAGATAGGTAGGTAGGTAGTGTACCGAAATGTGTAGGTATGTACGGACGTACATAGGTACTACGGACTAACTACCTATACTATCTCGTTATAGCTCTTGCTCTTGTTGCCATCTTTGTCGTTATCGTCATATCTAATTCCCGTATTATTCCGGAAAAACATAACGGACATGCCAAGTTAGGGTCTATCATAGCCTCATAGGTAGGTAGTGTACAGAACAGTACACTAGGTACAAGATCATAGCGTCTACCTATTCCCTCTCAAGCCTTTCTCTTTCTCATACAGCGCATCCAATGTTCCCGAAAATGGCAAATCTGCTAAGTTAAGTCGCAACACGATTCCTTTGAGGACCCCTCCCCCAGTTGACGGACTGTCTCGGCAAGGATAGGATAAAGCCGTCGAGCAACTTTGCAAGGGGTAATTCATCCCCGTGTTGTCGAAGTGGAAATGACCCAGTGATCGTCTCGTGTACACTAGTGTAGGTACTCGGTAGTGTCGCGTAGTGTGGACTGTTATGAGGTCACTCTCACCTCTGACCTCCGACCTCTCCACCCAGGTAAGTATACCTAGACTCTGGAGATTGTTACCCCTGTAGTGTACGTCCGTACGGAATAGGTAGTTCATAGACAAGCCGGTACTGAGCACAGTAAGTACACCGAGCCCACTACCTACCTACCTACATCAGTCATGTCTGCTTGCTGGAGGACGATTACCACCCCACTTAGTACTATAACATACCTAGGTATTATCTAGGTAGTGTACGGATCCGTATACGGATCCGTACTATTGCTCCACATAGACCAACGAAGCAGAGGTTGCTGGTCGTTGCAAATCTACCAACCTAGCGTTGATATTACGGATTACATTTTTGAGATGGAAGGCGTCCGGCTAGGTAGGTACCTAGTAGTAGTGTAGGTAGTGTACGGATCCGTACCTACATACCTAGGTAATGTGTATCTGGGTAGGTATACGGACTACGTACGGACGTACAAGCTAGGTAGAATTATTATTACTAGGTACTATTATCATTATGATTATTATATATTGGCTTGATTCTTCGCGATTAATTAATTAAACACACACGACACATGCAATGACCTTGCTGAAGGCTTTCAATTACCTATCATCGACATTGATACCTTAGGTAGTAGCTCGTGTAGGTATTCTGTTAGGTACCTACTGTACGGACGTCCTTCGTACTTACATACGTATAGGTAAACGATGATGATGATGATAGGTATGTTTACATTCCATGTGGTCAGGGTCGTTTTAGCGATCTTCTAGAACAACCAAAGCTTTTCTCTACTAGTATCCACCATCTAAAAAAAGGCTTATGCAGATACAGCACAAACAGTGGGTCCGAAGTACACAGTACACAAATCAAATGGCTGGGTACGTCTGCTGGCAGTACAAAGTCGTTGGTCAGCTGAAGTACCTACTAGGTAGCTTTTCTTCGATACGGAATACTTTCCTTTCTTTCATCCCGATTAGGTACGCTCATATTGTGTGTGCACACACGTGCTCGAATTATCGATACAGTAAAAAAAAAAAAAAAAGTCCAGAACTTCTCTCTGCTGCAGAATGCCGGATGCTTTAGGTATTATTTATCAATTATCATGCGTTCTCCGGTATCGTGCAGCCCATACTCCGAGGAAACTGCCAAGCCAGGTCTGCTGTACAGGTACGTAGAGAGTACCTAAAGGAGTACACTACGAAGGTACCTAAGGGTTCAGTCAATGCTTGTTGTCATGCCAACCAACGCCTACAGTAATAACAGAGTTGTTGATCGAGCTGTCCCTGTGCTTTCCAAGTGCCGTAAACATCAATCGTCAAGAAAGAAGATCTGTTTCCCTTTTTTATTTTTAAAAAAGTTACTCTGTGTTGTCTTGAAGCTTGCATAGTCCGCACTAAGGTGTAGGTACTACCTAGGACTATGCACCTTTAAAATGGGCTTGTATTGCCTCCTTCGAGTATGCATTACGACGTCACAGGTGAGTTGTCACAGCATCTAAGGCCTGCGTACGGATCCGTATTTATTTTCATGCCTAAGAGATGATATGAAACTTCACAACTTTCAACCCATTCGCTTACCAACTGCTGAAACAAATGTCAAGAAGACATTGAATACGATGAACATGCATACATACATGCATATTATCTACCATGTACCTACTTACTACCTACCTACTACCTACGGGTACCTACTCTACTTCTCACAGTTTCTATCTATCTATCTCATCTACCTAATATAGCCATCTTCTCTCGATCTCGCTACCTCCCTGCCTTTCAAAGTCATAAATAAATCCATGCTCAACTGAATACCTACCTACCTACTCAGGTACGGATCCCGTATATCCACAGTCGTTGTTTAGGTAGTGGACACTCGGTCATCTGCGCTAACAGGCAAGACAAATACATAGACTACCTACCTAACCTAAGTAACCAAACCCACCCGTTACTGGAGCTCTCTACGTAGTGTACCTACCCATTTTGCACCTCACTGCCTATTCCGTACCCAGGTAGATATCTTAACTTACCTATAGGACCAAGGATACCTACTCTAGCACTTCTATATCCTAGGTTAGGAACTATAGACTGCCTACCTAGCACCCGAGACTTGACCCCGTACACTAGGTACACTAGGTAGGTTAACACTGATCAGCATTGAGACCAAATTGTTGTGCAGCACGATGAGCTGCAGATCAGCTGATTAGCATTCACGGCGCACCCCAGGATCCTAGCATCGGGCGTATGGCAACCCGGAAGCGTGATCAATCGCCGTGGCATCTCGACACGAGGCATTTTCAGAATCGATGCCACAGGTTGCTGGCCTTCTCGTTCAGTTGGACATTGTCCAACGGACGCAACGAGCCCTGTTCCGAGTGGCTGGTTTGCAACAGGCCCCAAGCCACTCCGCCGTGGGTGCGCGTTTGCCTCCAGCTGTGTCGGACATTGGCATCGGCCCACCCCTTCATTGGGGTGCACAAAACCGTTGTAGACCTTGTGTGTGTAAATTTCGCGGCCTACCAGTTAAACCGATCAGACTCTGTCCAGAGCTGCCACAGGTAAACTGACTGGTCGAATCGCGGTTAACCCTCTTGTTGGAGTGGCTGTCCCGGCGTGACGGCACCACCGATCTCCTAATGATGCATCCCAGTTTCAGCCGGAATCGATTCGGTTGCCGCCAGCATGATAATAATAATAATAATAATAACCATGGACTCCTTCTACCCAGTGCAAACCTGTCAACCCGATGCCATATCCCAATTTATTCACAACGTCGAGTGCCAGTAGCAGGTAGCCACTTCTACACTACATAGCTGATGTGACCTAACTACATACATACATACATACATACCTCGATCCAGTAGGTAGCCCTAAAGTTACACCCAAAATATCCTAATTATAGCTGAGGGCTGTTCGGAACGTCAACAAAATGCAACGCACGCTGCGGCCTTACACAGCTTTAAGCAGACACGACAAGGTCATCTACGAGATTGCTGCTCACGCGCCGTCGTCGTAAGGCATCGATATCAGCCACTGCCGCGACGTGGCTATATAAGTACATGGCCACTCATTTAATGATGCCGGAGCTTTATAAAATCATAGGTCGAGTTACAGCTCACTATGAGTCAACTCTCATGTATTGGAGGCTAAGGTAAATGCTATACATACCATACATATATCTCTCTATTAAGCGGACTTATAAACTCCGGGGAAAAAGGTCCTGCACCAACTCTCCAACCACGTGGATGGCTTGCAGTGTACCCTCTCTTGGTAAGCCCAGTTGGTTGTTCATTACATACCTGCCTATCAACTCTCGCCTCTGTTTCAATGTCAGTGTTGAAACTCGTGATCTCTGGGGTAGGTTGGTAGGTAGGTAGGTTGGTAGCTAGACCGGCATCGCCTGCTCTCTCTTTGAGAGGTGTTGGCTTTGTTTGATGCATCTGGAGATGAACCTGGAAGTCTTTGGTTCGCCAAGCACAATAGATAGGGTGCTTTTCTTGCCAATTTCACAGCATTTATACATGGCGTGCGTACGCCTATTGGAAATTTCCTGCTGATGTCCCAGTACTTTTCAGTACAATCTATGACACCTCTACACCACACCACACACCACATTACACTACCTACACTACATAACCTACTCAAAAGCATAGGTAGGGGATGATCGACAGTACCTAATTCCCCGGCATTCGGGTCCCACGTCGGAATGTTTCCTCAGCTTCAGGATGCTACCTACAATCCGACGTCTGACAAGTAGATATGTAGCGTAGAAGTACATGGCGGCGGGTAGCTATGTTATACAGTAGTGTGCTCAGGTAAAGAACAAGCCTCACTGAGTTGTCGGTTTTCTTTTTTTTTTCAATTTGTTTTTCCCCTTTTTGCCTTCCCGCTGGCTGACTAGTCGTTCCCAGCTGGACACACATCGCACCGTGAAGAAAAAGGTACACTGTCACGAATCGAAATAGGTGGAAGAAAGGGGATCTCTAAGCCAGATTTTGGGTCGTTGCCACGGCAGCAGTTGCCTAGCTTAGATGGGTATGTAGTGTAGTGTAGTGTAGTACCTATGTAGGTGGTATGGCTTGCGCTTTGATTCTTGGAAACCAAGCTTAGGTTTCCGTACTCCGTACCGTGAGGCTGGTAACGCTAATCAACATGGGGTGAGAAGAAGAATCGTGTGTACGGATAGGTAAGTTAGGTACAGTACCTAATAACTGAGTGAAAGCATTCGAGAAGAGTTCGAATAACCTAAGAGTTTTCGGTGCGGCGAGCAGGAAGGTTACCTACCAAGTGGGAACCGAGAGGGATTTGGGGCGAAGAGAATGAGAGCGCTAACCCCCTTATCATTCTGAGACATGTCCCGTCCAAAGAGAAGGAAAGAAAAAAAAAAAAAAAAAACGGTCATAAGTGACCTAGGTATGTACGAAGTCGAAGTACCTACCGTAGGTAGTATACCGGTACCTTTCTATATTATGACTTGTAAGAATATCCGTTACCAAAGACCCTACAATTGGTGTAGTGTGGCTAGATATCCGCATTCCCGGTGCTACTATAATAGGTATCCGAGCATGAAGCTTTAACGTGCAGCTCTTCAAGATGTGATTGTACCTGCAGTATAAACGGGATATTTTCATGCGCAATTCAAATCGACCCTATTCTATGTAACGGATCTAATGGGATACACAAATGCGTGATTATCGATTGTCCCGACAATTCCTCAAGGCTTTTCTACAGCTATGCAACTATACCTACTGTAGAGTCATAACACCACTCTAATAGGCAGGTATTCGTAACAGTAATACGAAATGGAATAGGTAGGTAGGTATCTCTCCTCTACGAAGGCGCTGGTACCTAGTACCGGCATGTATGGTGGGCTGGGCGTGGAACTTCCCCGGGCTCACCTTATGGACACATGTACGTATAAGTTCTATACTAGGTAGCATGTATGATGTTACCATGGCATGTTTTTTATCCGATTTACCTGCACTTCCCTTCGTGAGTATCAGCATTACATACTCTACATTAGGTAGGTCACAAGAACTGGGGTGACGGGGGAGCGGGTAAAGGGAAACGGAGAAAGGATAAAAAGCAACATGCAAAGGCTCATCAGACAAACCACGGATGCCTACGTGTAGATGGATGCACGCAACTAGCAACAGTGGAACGAGAGGGCTGATGGCCACGACTGCCACCACACGTGACTACACTGCGTAGGTGGCAGGTCAGTGCAGCATTTCTGAATGTCATTTCACACACAAAATTTCATGTACAGTGATGGTCATGACCGTCAACTCTGCAGGTATCCCGTACCTACTTGGAAGAATGATTCTAAAAGTGTAGGATAGGAGGAAAAGAGTGATTATTGAAAACGATAGAAGGGCAAAAGGGTAATGGTAATGGGTAGGCCTGGGACGAGATTGGGAGAAAGGGATGCTTTTGGCGATAACATCAGCCATGTTCACTCACCTATTTTATATTACTACTACCTACCACTGTTACATGCACACACACACACACACAACCCATAACCCACAGTCCACAACTCGAGCGCATGCAAAACAGCTTTGGATTGCAAGACTGCCAGGTAACGAACGTAACGTAAAAAAAAAAAAAAAAGTTCCAGCTCACATCTCGCACAGAACGTGCCAATGTTGGGAACTGTTAAAGCCCCTACCAAGCTGTTTGGTCCGGAAGACATCCCTTCAATGCCCTTAGAGTGAAGGGATTGGCTTCTCTTTCAATCAAACATATCTTGTCTTCCAACCTTTCGTTCTCGTCGTTCCTCTCTTATTATGGTCTTGTCTCCCTTTGTAATAACAGACCCTGTTACCCCATCTGACTGCCTGTCGGTGAGCTGGCTACGACTGCTGTTGCGGGGGACATGCAAGTTGTTGGACAACGACGTGGAGGTTAGGTACCAAGCAAAGCCGTGGTTGCATGTAACAAAACGGGACTAGAGCCAGATACCCGATGCGGTTAGTCTGATCTTGCTGATCAAGGCGGAACTACTACCAGATCGGGATTAGCCTTAGGGGTTCAAAAGAAGAAAGCGTCGGTGTACAGAGAAATGTACGTACCGAACATGTTTCCTGCACGACGCACGCGGCTTTGCCTGACCGTCGACCCGTCAAGCTAAGTAAACTGTAAAGTCCCACAGCTTGGATCATAGCCCCGTACGGTCCTGAAAGCCCGGTCCTTGTCTACAACACATTGACACATAACGATAGCAAAGGGGGGGAGCGGGGCGTGACAGAAGAAGTGACAAAACACTGTACGCTATAGAGCGTAGGTAGTGTACGGAATGGCCTAGCTACAGTGAACTAAGGACCATAGTTAGCAAGACTACAGCATATCACCCACCTAACACTGAACAGGGCTGCCAGGCAATAGGTAATGCGTACGGATCCGTAGGGTACATTAGTATTACGGACGTCTGAGTTTGGTTTGGACCGGATTTGTTTTGCCCATTAATTCAGGCAAGTTTGAGAACAGACAGGCTGGTAAATGAGCCCACGTGTAGACAGTGGATGGTCTCCATCTTCCTAGCGGCCTATAGTATGCAAGTACCTAGGTACATCCTGTACTAGTTACCTAAAGTAAGAGGTAGGTAGGTACAAAGGTACAGAGAGGTACGAAGGTACATGAGTACCTAGGTACCTACCTAAGGCACCTACATCACTGCACAGACATGTACCTAAGGAACCCTTGTCCATGAGGTAGGCAGGTAGGTACCAGGTATGTAGGTAGGTACCTACCTTGGCACTGCTCGTACACTACGGGGTCCGTACCCAGGTACCTACCAATGTGGAATAGGTAGGTAGTGCAGCGTACTGTGTACGTACAGGGAAGGGTAGCGCAAGGTTAGCAGTACCAGGTATAGGGAATATACCCCTACCGGGATAGGTTATGTACCTACCTAAGGTAGGTATCCTCATCCACTGGGAATCCTCCACAGGTGGGCACGCTTCGCGGTACCTAAGGTACTTGCACAGGTACCTGAACCGGTACCTACACAGGTACAAGCGCCGGTTGCAGGAACCCACAGGTCAGCCCGTACTGCTGTCATCTGCAGGTACAGTGCCCGTGGCGGACGGTACAGGGCATTTGGGTGTGTGTACTCACAGGTACTTTTTCAGATGAGTTGTATCTACCAGGTAGGTACCTACTTAGGTACCTGGCGGATCATGCAGCGGGACTTTGGCGCTGGGGTTGATTGATTGCTGTTACGAGATTGTACTTAGTTGAGTCTCGCGACGATGTTCTAAGGTTGTTATTAACACCCACAGTAGGTATTACACGTCTTCCTGGCCAAAGAAACCTATACCTACTACCTATACCTTAGGTAGGTAGGTAGGTAGGTAGGTAGGTAGGTACCGATTATATGTAGGTGGTATGTAAGAGGTACTTTTCAGGGCATGGAGCTTCTCTCTCTCTCTCTCTACCTACCTACCTAGGTAGGTACCTAGGTACCCTACCCTACCCTACCCTACCCTACTCTTAGGTACTCTTCTCTACTCTGCTCTACCCTAACAACTACGCTAGCTACTTGTAGGTATCTCAAGTCTCCCTCATCCCGACCCAGCTGGCGCCCCAGCAGTGAGGAACCGGGCTTTCTTGACCAGACTCTTCCAAGTTCTCTGGAGACCCGTATAAAGTTGAAATAACACCTTTCCTCCACTCCAGACCTTTTTGTGAATTCCTTCGATTATCTACACTACCTACCAAACCTGCCTACCTTTCCCCAAGGGTCCTATATAGGCTTAATAAACCCTTTCCTCACTCTCCTAGACCTGCACACCACTCTTGTCTATCTTTAAAAGCTTAGCTTCCCAGGGCCACCCACACACGGTCCAGTCCACTCCCTTGCATCATTCCCCTTTCAGTTCCTCCTGTCTTGGGACTTTTTGAGCTTGAGCAGAGAATTAATCAGAACTTGTGTGAAGGGTGTCATCGTCCATAACCCAACCCCAATCGGCAACCTTCTCAGTTTCAATCTGCGCTTGTACTACCTGTTCCACCGTTGTTCTGTTTTAAGCGACTCGCCGGCTGCATACAACAACAGCCTCAGTCCGCATTTCTCGCATACATAACCAGACATACCCACACCGGCTATCTCATACCGAGAAACTTACATCTTAATTCGACAATATAACGGTTTCCAAAACCTATAATATCTCACCCTCCCGAGACTTGCGCGACGACCATCCTCGACGACAGTTTTCAGCTCTTAGTGAGACGCGCTCACCTACAAAGAATCAGGCTCCAGGCTCCAGACAGAATATTCTCTGCGTGTCTTGACCTTTCTTTGCGACACGGAAGCTGAAGTAAAGTCAACTTTTACAGCCTTCGCTTGAGCTACCAGAACCGTCCAGACGCCGTCTTGCGTTGCAACACAGAACGACTGTAATAGATATTTATATATTTATATATATATATATATATATATATTACAGCTCCTGCCGTCATCCCTGGACTCTTTGGTGCTGACCTCAGATATTAATTGCGCACCGTTCCCAAGCCTTCGAGAGTTAAGAATACCGCCTCCGTCTCATTCGACCCATAATCCAACCATACAGCTCTGTCGCCACGACTCAATCGCACAATCTCATTACGCATCATCCTACCACGTTTCATTTCTCGGTCCTTACCACACTTCCGATTGTCCCGGCCTGAATAAAGAGGGTGAGTCAGACGCACATTCGTCATCCTTACCTATTCGTTCTCATCATTTTGTATTTCATGCTGTCCTTGCCTGAATTACGCACTACCGGCGTGAGAGCCTAAACAAGGAGAGCAAGGCAAATGGCTTGTGGCCTGTGGCTTGTTACGGCCTACTTACTCACTCACTCACTCACTCACTCACTTTGCTTTTATATAACGGGACTTGAGTTCAGGAACAAAAGACTGACACTGCTTTCGATACAGTTTAATTTTTTTTTCTTCCATAATTTTTCACGCTTCATACCACAATGGGTTCAAGAGAATCGCCTATGCTGAACATGGGTCGCGGTGCCTATGATACAACCGGTGTGCCGAAGCCGCCCCCGCGCCCTAAGCCGCAATAAGTGAACAATTTCCATTATCGAGGAAGACAGCACGGTGCGACCCTGGTCGTCTTAGATCCCTACGACTCGGTGGCTCGTGGCCATTGTCAATTTTCCATCGATAGGAGTGCTCACACATCACCATAATAATCATTGAACAAGAAAGTTCACTCTTTTTTTTTTTTTTTTTTTTATTGAGCGCACGGGCAGCCCACTCGGGGCTTTTCGCACACGACCATCCGGAATTTGCGCATGCGCTTCCCCTTGTACAACACTGCAAGCCCTGACTTTCAGCTCCAACCGTTCTACAATTTTTTACAACCTTTAATTCGACGGTCTGAACACCGAGGCACATAAGCAAAGTTCTTAACCGGTCCTTCTAAGCAACAGGACCACGGGTCATTTTCGGGGTGTTTCAATTCAGGCGTTATTAGACGGATCACGGATTCCAAAATCAGCATGTTTTCGGCACTTTGATTTCCCCAGAAGACTCGGTAATTGGCAGCACGCCCTTTGATTCGGCGGAACCCGAAGCCACAAAGGCAGCAACTTGAGACTGGCGCGATTTTTTCCTCTTCAGGTCCTAGCCTCTCGAACCATCTCACGCGTTGTCTCTACAGTTGTTAATATGCATGCATCTTCGATGTCGCCTCGGACACCAAGGCCCAGAGCCTTGGTGTTCCTTCTTTTTTTTTTCCACACATACTCATTTTTAATAATGGTTGGGCGTCATTGGCCAAAACAAACATAGGATTCGGGATCGGGGCATTGGGGTAAAAAGGTGGTATGGCTGGGCAAAAGGACGATTCGCATATAGACTTCAGGGGTTTCTACTGCATTTCTTTTGTTTCCGCCGGTTTTAGCACTCGTGAGCCCCTCGCGGGGAACCCCTCACGAGTACACGGTGAGGACTACATCATGAGTTTGGCCTTGGCCTTTTCTGATCTGGTTCTATTTACCGTTGCGCGCAACTCTCGTTGCCCGCAATTGACCTGATGCTTTTAGTTCTGAAGATATGCCATAGGAGAACACGCTGGGCTGGGACCAGATCGATAGAAGATACCCCCGTCTTTAGACTGTACAGTACATGCAAAGGCATCAATCAAAGCTACACAGCTCCGGACACTACAGTTTCAATATGGATCGCCCTTGCTCGTTCTTTTTTTTTTCTTTGTTCTTTATACTTGTTTGTGTGTTTCGCCTCGCTTACCTGACGTTTGTAGTAGATAATACAGCGATGATGATGACCGCCCGCCCAGATGTCAGCCGGGACAACATTGAACTACTACAACTCCTGAGCCCGAGAGCACACGTGCCCGCGCTCAGATACCTGCCCTTTTCACCTCACCTAGCAAACTCGCTTGGGTTTTCCAAGGCGTGCAGGACGAGGAACCCGACCTCACAGTGATCCGTCAAGAGCCCCCCCCCCCCCTCCCCCTTCTTGTTTCTTATCACGCCCAGCTACGTCGATTAGAGATTTTCGTGATACCTTAGTTCATTGCTCATGCTTGTCCTCCCTTTCTTACAGCTACATAGTGTAGAGCAGAGCAGAGCAGAGCAGAGCAGAGCAGAGCCTCAGCAAGGAAGGGGGAAACAATACCCACACTAACCGAACGCAGTCACAGAGCATTTTCTCCGGGCTTTGGTTTTTTTTTTTTTTTTTTTTTTTTTTGGGCGTTGGCACGTGTTACGGAATGTGCTGGAGACTACCTACATGTTTTTTTTTTGAATCCAGGTACGTTCGTTGCCGTTGCCGCATGCTCGGGTCATTGGATACACAAATTGGGGAAGGGGGGGGGGGGGGGGAGAGGGGTGGGTGCGGGACCTCCCAAGGCAGCATTAGCTAGGAACTGTAGGATAGGATAGGATGTGGAGAGGCTTGAATACAAGTTACAGGAGAGAAAATAGGAGAAAGGGAAGACAAACACCCCCCCCCAATCCCTCCCCCAATGAAACTGTTTCTGTGCGCCCGTTGTGCGCCTGAGATTAATGATGGGATGGACTTCTGGCGGGCGGGTTTTTGGTGCCTGTCACATCTCACCTGAAGGGGGGCCCCCGCCCTCAATCAGGCGTGACGGATTTGCGTGTGTGGGCAGGCAGGCAGGTAGGCAGGCACCTGCATTGAGATTGATTTGATTTGATTTGATTTGATTTGATTTGATTTAATTGATTGTCTAGTGCCGCGGGTTTACTCGACTTACCTCAGATTTGGGCTTACCTTTTTCCTTAAGCTGCGGCTTTGGACTCCGCCGGGGCCTACCCAGTTGTAGGCAATGTAATGTCATGTAATGTAATGTAATGTAATGTAATGTAATGTAATGTAGTGTACGGATCCGTAGTGTAGTGTAGTCCAGGCTGGTTGCGGCTACTGCTGCTGCGACATGAACGTATACACATACACATACACATACACATACACATACGTAGGTAGGTAGGTAGGTAGGTAGGTAGGTAGGTATTCCGTACATACGGCGAGGCTAAAGAACCGAGATTACGAGATTCAGTTTGTTCCCACCTTGTGTTGCTGGCTAGCTACCTATCGTTTTTCTGAGATTCTCGCTACGAGACCTCAGCTAGAGTTTTCAGAAGAGAGTGGTGGGCGAGCGAACCAAGAAAAAGAAAAGGAACCCCTCCCCCTCGCCCCCTCTCCCCGGTTTGCGAGGCTGCGATCAACTTGCTGGCGACGCACAAATTGACAGACAGACAGACAGAGAGAAAGAGAGAGAGAGAGAGAGAGTGAGTGAGAGACACGACGGATGATTCAGGAAAAGACCCGGGATTTCTCCGTGCACGGCGATGATACCCACCTCGAGGAGATGATCCCCGGATATAGGTAGGCACGTAGGTAGGTTGGTATCAGATTCCACGCATGTACCTCCTCCATCCCCTATTGGGTTACCAATGCTTGTGCTGACTTCTCGAACCCTTCTCCTGCAAGGCTAATGCCAGCTAATGCAAGCTCTAAAAACGGGGGAGAGACCAAGCTGCATGAGAGCGAGGCGACAGGTTAAGTATGTACGTATGTACAGATACATCTCCGAATGTGCGCGGGCTCGTAGATGTCGATGTAGGGGTTACCTTACCTACCTTAGGTACCTACATGTAGGCAGAGGTGTACTAAAACGCTCAGCTGCAGTTTGCATCTGCTGGGTATAGGCTGGTAGGTTCTAGGTAGGTAGTATGGTTATGGTTTAGGTATGTAGGTATGTAGGTACAGTACCTAGGCAGTTTAGGCAGGGTACGGATCCGTGTCTGGGCACCTCTACCTACCTACCTATCTTAAAGTACGGACGTATGTAGGTAGGTACATACACTATAAGTAGGTATTCCGTAATAACAGTGCAGTCGCGGCTACCTACCAGTAAACCCGGCCCGTCGGGTCCTAGCTATCGGCCCCTGCTTGCTGCTAACTAAGCTTTCACTTCGGGGAACTGAGCTAGGTACCTAGTACGTACGTACCTTAGGCAGGTAGTAGGTTAGGTAGGTAGGTAGGTAGAAGGAAGAAACCCATGGCATACTTACGGTAATGATTCTCCTCGCCCTATGACCTTACCTACTTACCTACCTAGGTACCTAAACTACCTAGGTTCCTAACCTACTACCTACCTAACCCTAGATACCTACGTATAAGTAAGTAGGTACGGACTAGGTACGGTACCTACACTACGGACGTAAGTACACCTGACATGTAAAGTCCTTGGTCTTGGCCCGTCAGCAGCAGAAGGGAGACTAATTTACACGCGCTAGAAAACGGCTAGAAACAACGAGGGTCGGAAATGAAGCTAACTTCGCTAGGCTCAACCGGCAACGAACCGTCCGGGTTAGCGTATTCCGCTCACCAGGTACTACCTACCACCTTTTCCTCACTACTTACACTGCCTACTGATAATGATAAATACCTACCTAGGGTAATCCGTAGGTAGGCTGGCAACTCTACCTATGTACACAGGTAGGTAGTCCGTACAACCACATGGGTAAGAATACGTATAGGTAGGTAGGTAGGTAGGTAGGTAACACTTATTGGCCACTGATCATGAATCCGGAACATCGGCTTGTCAGTTACTGTGGATACGGAGGATGTGCTTTTTAACTACCGGTACCCTAGGTTACCTACCAGGTAGGTAGGTACCAGGTAGGTTCGAATCTCGCAAAACCTCCAATGGGCTGTTTAGTTATCCTTCACTGTTTTGGCATTGAACAAGGCCAGATCCGGAGTCCACGTTCCAAGGATTGCGATCCAGCCCGACGCGCAATACGCTACGCTGCCTACCCTATCTATCTACTTACATATTGACAGTTCCTACGTCCGTACGGATCCGTAGTACTACCTAGGTTAAGGGGCTGGTCTAATTCCCATAATGTAAGCAAACTTTGCGGGTATGCCGTCATTCAGGCTACCTAGGTTAATCCATGGCAAGCGATCCTGGCTTCACATATAGAAGAAGTATCTATCTATATGTAGGTAGGTACCTACATTGCGAGTCGATAGGTACACTGACTGACTTATGTAGGTACTGATCCGTACCTTAGGTAGGTAGTGTGCGCGCTCAGTCATTACGCCGTCTATCAAGGTTCTTAGGTCTAGGTAAGTATGGGTATAGAATATGTAGGTAGTGTACGTACGTACCTATAGTCATAGAAACGAGCACTCTTGATGATATACGCTACGCTACGATAAAATAAAGCGACATCGTGTACTGAGTAAGATGTAGTTCTGGTAGTAATGCGTGTACGTACTGATTCGGGCTTCATACATTACTTGTACCTACGTGTAGTCCGTATAGACATGAGGAATGTGATAAGTACCTAGGCAATTCAAGGTTATACGAAGTAGATATTCTACCGACATGGTGAGTCAATGACTGGTACTTTCGCTACCAAGTCCAGAAGACATCTACCTACCTACAGTACCGGGCAAGTAGGTAGGTAGGTGAGTATGGTGTATTTTAGACATAGGTGGCTTATACTCCGTACTACGCACTTACGGCTCATCGTCGTCCGCGACGCAATATTCGAATTTGCACCAATAGGCCTTCGCGCGATGTGCAGCCCGCGATCGATCATGCACATCATCTACCGATGCAGCAGAAAAGTCATACCTTTTTTTTCAGCTGAACAACCAAAACAAACAAAAACAAAAACAAAAACACCACCACCAACAACAACAACAAAATAAAAAAAGATAAAAGATAAAAAATAAAAAATAAAAAGAACCCAATACGACGCCGACGCCCCTGGGAAAGAACGCCCACTGCCACCTAATTAACTAATGAGGAGTCGTCTTTCGAGATCCATGTGCGCTGCGTGTGTGCGTGCGCCTCATGTGGACATACATACATTAGTACTACGTTCTGTTAGCTCTCATTATTTATCGCCACACATGCACATTTCCACGTTCCGACAGCAATTCCGAAAAAAAAAAAGCACCAATTCCCAACCTCCGAATGCAACAAGAACGTTTCCCCTGCAGTAGTTCAGCCACGACCTGGACTTGGCCCGCAGCACCCACAACCATTGCTGCCGGTATCTGTCGTAAGGCAGAGAGATATGTAACTAATGTAGGTACGAAGTAGTTACTGCCGGTAATGCCTTGTCTGTGCGGTAGATGGACACGGATCCGTCCAAGGACCGTACATGCCTTACATATCGACCTACCTATCCAGGTAGAGTGCAATGTGAATAGGTACACTGCCTAGGTTAGGTACTGGGATGAAAGTGACAGGGTGCGCAATAGGTAATTGGAGTAGGTACCTACTTCATACAGAACCGAGGCATCGAAGCCGTAGAGGATTACAACAGCTTTGTAAGTAGTTCGTTGCTATTGATATCCTGCAAATATTAGAAGCGAGAAGCGCACGGCACAACGTCCTACCTATAAGTAAGTACCTATACGTATAATATTGTTCTGTGCTGTAATCCGTAATGTATGTAGCGTGCGTTATGATTATGACGAGGGAGGATACCAGGTACCTGGGTGTACATTCATTAGGTCGATAGCAGCAGTATTCCGTAGGTACTTCCAAGTCACTGTCGCGTCGCATTTTCATGCCAGACCAGACCAGGCTTCCCCGGCACTAGCCGCAGTCCCGCCCGCCGACAGCCATGATGAAACCCACATGGCATGGTTACCACCCACCATTTCCCATCCCAACCCATCCCATCCCCCATCACCACCCACCCATCCATCCATCCATCCATCCATCCATCTATCCACTGTCTACCCCTACCAACAACAGAGATGGTGTGGACGATAGTAGTTACCGGTACCTACGCTACACTACACTGCACCACACACTTACCGGTACCCTACCTAGAACAAGTGATACCTAGCCGAGGTAAGGCTCTTGCATACATATGCGCATGCAAGATGCGATTTGCGGATGTAAATAAAGCCCGCCATCATCGCCCAACCAGATCTTTTCGTTCTCAGAAAGGGAAAAAAAAAAAGGAAGTGGGAAAAAAAATTGGACTCTCGTTAACCACCCCGCTCCCTTTTCTGGCCCCTGGCTCCTGGCCCTGACCCTGCCCCTGCCCCTCCCCTCGTCGTCAGCCCAAAAAAAAAAAAGTTATCCCCCAACCCCTCCATCTTTCGCGAAATATTGACCGAAAAGCTCGGCGACCACGAAAATGCTTCCGAACGACAGAAATCCATTACCAATCCATCCCGAATGTCTACATTCCATGCATGCCCAACGAAACGTGGCACAGATAAACTTGAAACGTGAATCAGGGGGGGAGAGGTGGAAGACGACAGGGCATGGGCGGGCGAAGGGGAAGAAAAAGCCCAAAGCATTGGTCGGTGGTCGAAAATAATTCATGGTATATACGTGCAGCATTCTTATGACGACGACAACATGGGCTCAGCCGCCGCCGATGCTGATGCTGATGCTGACTGATGACTCTCTGCTTCGGCTTCTGCTTCTGCTCGGTTCCTGTGGCAGTGACGGGATTGATTATACCCATGCTAGGTACCCTACCCTATCCTACCCTACCCAACCCATTCCTCATGCTTTTTTTCCCCTTTCCCTTTTTTATCAGTCAATCATCGATGAGAGAATGAGTGACGATCCCAGCGCAAACAAAATACCGTGCCGAGAACAAACAAAAAAAAACTTTCTCGGATGCGCGCGCGCAAAACTTCAGCTCCAGAAGAACTACGCTTCTACTGGATTATATATTGCCCTGCCCTGCCTCAGGACTTACCGTACCCAATCATGAAAGGTATACTTGTAGTTACCGGACAGCTGGTCCGGCATGTGCTTTTTTCATCTTACTTCTTACTGCTTACTTCCTACTGCTATGAGCTTTGCATACGTACGTAGATATTGATTAATTGGTGCCCGTCCAAAGCGTATTCATTCAGTCAGTCAGTCAGTCATTCACCCAGCCGCCACGCAGACCCGCCATGTGCCCAGGTAGGTAGGTATCCAAAGACGCTTGGCGATCAATCAAGCAGCACGACCTGCCTAAACCCAACGTAACTATCTTACCCCGGCCAACGAAAAGAACGATAGAGAGGAAACAGAAAGGGTAGGTATCGAGCGTAAGAACCAAGAACCTGCGTCGTCATCATAGCCGGTCTCGTTCAATGCCTGATAATAGGTAGTACCTAGGTAGGTAATTTCCGACCGGCGATGTGGACGCAGGTAGCGGGTAGGTAGGTATTCTGGAAAATGCCTACACTATCTACCTAGGTCGAACGTCTACATTAGTGTGTCTTTCTCCCGCCTTTCCTCATCTGTTACCCTGGCTATTCCGGACTTGGTACTCTGCAGATAGCGGCAAACCTCATTCGTCCATCGTAGGTTTCTATTTGGGGGTGGATCAGCCTAGGTAGGTATGTACGTAGGTAGTGTGTGGACTACGGATCCGAGTAATAGGTAGGCTAGTTAGCGGCTTCTGTCGATTCATGACTGTGGGCGGCGTAATCTCAATAGGCTACATAGTGAGGCTTAGGTAGGGTTTTGCTGACTGTCTGTGTCTGTCTGGTAGGTACTTAGGTACGCGGAGCGCCGAGGTAGGTATATATCTGGTAGAGGTAGGTATGATGATGATGGGGCATAGCGAGCGACATGGTCAAATGCATCTTCATACCTACCTACCTACCTATCTATACCTACCTACATACGCGTACGTGGTGAGAGTACGGATCCGTACCAAGTAGGTACTCCAGATAGGTACTCAGGGTAACTTAAGTGAAGGGTAATATCAAAACACTACACTACATACCCAAAAAGTAAGGTTAGGTGGTGTAGGTTAGGTGGTGTAGGTTAGGTGGTGTAATAAGACCTAACTTAGGTAGCCGACAAGTGGCATCGCCGGCTCTTCCCCGGAGCCCTAACCTTGCCTGTCAAACAAGTTTTATCGGGAAGCGGCTGGCTCTTTTTTTTTTTTTTGTTTTAATTGTACTGCGTCGATATTTGGCAAAGCGGGCGAGTCAGGCGAATGCTCCGCTCGCTCGCTCGCCCTGTCCTGTCCTGTCCTGTCCTGTCGCCTCACGTCCGGCTCGGCCGGGTTTTTGAGATTCCTTGTGCGCGAAGTACGGACGTATTCCGTAGTGTAGCATGCCGTACCTTACCTACCTTGCCTTGCCTTGCCTTGCCTTGCCTTGCCTTACCTACCTACACTGCTACCTACCTACCTACCTACATAAATAAATACAAAATAAGGTAGTGTACAGACAGTAACTAGTACATACATAGACGGAATGAAATGCGATGCACTTAGCCGTAGGATTTCGTGCGATAGGTCGCGTGCCTTTATCCAACATTACACCACCTACCTACGTACCTACGCTATAGAATAAGCAGGTAAGTAAGGTAGTCCGTAATTCCAACGATTTCTTGCCCCCTGGTTCATTCCTACCTTACTGCTGATTCCTGGGTTTGGAATCTTTTCCTGAGTTTGGAAACCCTTCCCCCTCCCCCCCCCCCCCCTCTTCCCCCCCCCCCCCCCCCCCCCGAGGAAGGGGAGGTGTCCTTTTCTTTTCTTTTCTCCGGGTCTCCTCGGACCTTGCTTGCGTGCTCTGCTGCTGAACCCCGATTTGGATACTTGCTGCGCTAAGCCTCTTGTGTGTTGGCATAAGTATCTTGCTTCGAAGCGGCCCACCGGGTCAAGATTTCAACATCGGATGTCGAGTTCGTATGTAAGTATGTACCGGTAGGTACCTTGGTACATAAGTGTAATAGGTAGTAGGTAGGTAGGTATTATCGCAGTTCAGCTTTACCTATCCTCCGCTTACAGTGGGAGATTCTTTTTTTGCAGGCTCTGTTTACTTACGACTCTGCACGACCTGGGTATGGTATACCTAGTGTAGGTACGGACGTAGTTACGGACGTACTAGTTGAGCCGTTATCAGGCCACGCGAGTCACACATATTTTGCTATACATATGTGATTACAAAGGTCGGTAGGTAGGTAGGTAAGTAGTTGTGGTTGTGGTTGTACTTTGTAGGTAGTAAGTAGATGTGTAATCCGGCTACGCGTAATGAATTTGGAACTGAGGCTTCCTACTGTGATGCATGATGTGTTTCTGCCTAATGTGAAGAAGTTCTTTACTGTGATGCCATTCCGCGATATATATTGCGGTTGTTTTATACCTACACTGCAGCATAATGGATGTCACCCGCCTAAATAGACCAGGCAATAATGAGTCGATAACTACCTAAGGTACAATACTTATTACAAGGCACCCTACATACACATACCTACCCTACCCTACGTATTCGAACCTAATATAAATTTCGCCTTTGATAAGAGTCATTGCCTGTAGGTAGTTAAGTAGGTAGTTACTAGTAGCGTTTGGTATAAGTCATACGAAGTTTGAAATAGATAAGTGGCTGGGTTTCAAGGATTGAAAGCACATTGTAGGGCTGCAGCGCATGGTTAGACCCTTTCGCCAGACTACCTACCTACCTTAGGTACCTACTTAACCTACCTACCTGCGGACTACACTCGATGTGTCTTGGTTATGTACCGTAGTGTATTAGATGCAAAGCAGGTACTTAATTAAATTGAATGGAGGAGGAGGGGCGCGGGCGGGCTCGTGACACGAGTACGAAGCCAGGATCTGACCGTCATATCTGTAATCTGTAAGGCGCCTTGGCCTAAAGCGACTTGCACCTTCATTGACTGATGAAAAGAGCGTAGCGTACCGGGGCTCGAATCCGGGCCCTTGACGCACTTGACGATGAGTTATCTAGGTAGGTAGTCAAGTTGCCTAATTGACTCTTACCCGCCTACGGACTTCGATTGAGGAGATAGGTACCTACTACTGCCTAGGTAGGTAGTAATTGACGAGGAAAGAAGAGGCTTATTACTGTACGTAATTCGTATCGAATGTCTATGTTAGTCTTTATTGAGAATAGCCTCGAGCGCTAATCGGACCAGAAACGACGATCTAAACGGTATGAATGATGATCATACCAAAGGTACCTACCTACCTACCTAGCTAGCTACCTATTTACCAACATAATGATTCCTACTTATGGAACAAAATAGGTACATGATGCGGGAGGCATGCAAAAGTAGTAACTACCTACCTACGGCAAATGCCCACAGACACTACGAAAGACATCTGCGCCCCTACTGTGTACCTACATTCGGCATGTCGCTCCACTTCGCCACGCCCAGAAGTCCCACCACGAGAAATGTCCAAGTTCGATGAGGACAAGGGGAACGGAAAGGCCCGAGAATGAGCATGGGCATTCCGAGATGCGCCGATTCAAAACCCGCCGATCACGAGCCTCGTGTGTTAGGTAGGTAGGTATTTCAAGGAATATTCGCCAGAAGGGTCAAATCAAAGGCCTTTGCCCATCTAAGCGTGACCTCGGCGACAGCTTCGTCATCTGTGTAGTGTGTGCCACGCTTCATCGTGTTATCCATCATCATCGGTATGGTCATACATAGGTATCTCGCCTCAAAGATTAGGTGGTACATCAATCTTCCCTCGAACCCATTCGACAAACCTATATAAAGCAGCAAAGCCCCTTCATTCGCGCCCCCTCCCCCCCCCCTCCTCTCTCTCTCTCTACCTCTCGTGGCACCGCATTAGCTCGTCCATGCTATCGGGTTTTGGTCTGGGGCCGGGCCCGGGGATGTGCAGGCTTTAACGCGAACCATCGTGCAGTGTGTCTTGCAATTTCCACGATAATTGCGATCCGCGGGAAGCACCGGATCCATGTTTGTCTATTTATGGGGTGCTTGGGTCCGTTGCTGGCCCGCGGATCGGGGATGTCGTATGCCGGGGCGTCCCCCTTGACGAGAAACTCGTGATGATGAGCATGTCTGGGAACGCCATCCAGGCTTTGTCGGCACACAAACGTGTCTGGATAGGCTAGACTACGCTATGGCCGTACGGCAGTTACCTACCTGGTAACTATTTGTAGCGTCTGTCCCTCGTATTGTCAGCCAGCATTGCTCGTACAATAGGTATCGAAGAGCTTAGGTTGTGGAATGTGGCGTTGTCATGCAGCCTGCTCTACCGGTAGTTCCCGTTCTCGTTAACAGTGAATAATCCGTGACAGGAAACTACGTACGTACGTATGCCCGGTAGGTATCTAGGTTCGTCTAGCCTGCATACCTACCTACTTCAGATGTCCTCTTAATATGTGCTAGGTAATAGCGATACTACCTAGGTATAACTTGCAGCTAGAAGTCTGTGGGTAAATTGTAGTCTGGGCAAACCCGAGCACCGCCTACGCGGGTTTGGTATATTAATACGAACCCTTGGAGTGTACCCGATCCTCATCCGAGATAAGAAGTCGAATGCCTACCTTTCCTAGAACCCTTGACTATCAAAACTCCACTGCTGAGTTTGGGAATCCCCTACTTCCGTCCGTTTCGTGAGCGTCGTTGTCCAATCGAATTGTAGGTCGTCTTGGCTTGTCTAGTGTAGGTAGTGACACAGGACTTTGATGGCGTACGCTAAACAAGCTCAATACTTCCGATAAGCTTGCTTAAGGGTAATTTACGTATATCAATGTTGGTTTGCCCGTGTAGAGAGACTAGAGGCGTTAATATTCTTCAGGTGAGATTAGATGAGAGAGAGAGATGAATGTCGGTAAACGGTCTACCAACAATGAAATTTGAACAGGTTACGCACTTAGTTAGATAACTCGGCATGTTGTGTCAAGCACTGCCGTAGCACCTTATGCTTAGTCCTTTCAAAAGCTGGATGTCATAGCGAAGACTAGGCGGTGTTCGAGTACCCGAAGGAAGATGTATACTGGGGTCCTTATTAGGATGAAACAAAAAAAGCAGCATGAGTGGCCATCTTCGAAGGTTTGTTTCTTATCTTGCCTGAAACAGACTGCTATGGTGGGAGTTGTATGCCGTTGCTCTTAGTTTTGAGTTGAGTCTTGCTATGTACTACCTACATTATATTGCCCGGGGCTATCAATACCCTACAGACACACACCAGATCTCACGATCCAAGTCCAGAAAGACTGGGCGAACCGTAGGCTCGGAAACATTTCTCCTTCCTTGATACGTAGGTTGTACATTAGAATATGTCCCAGTGAGGCCTGTCTCTTGCGATGGCCAGTGTAGTGATCTCATGAATCCCTTCGTCTGCAAAGCCTTGGCCGCCCCGGAAGGACAACCAGGATCTTCTCTTGACGAAAGTCGTCACGACCCACTACTGTCTCACATTGATATGACCGACACTCGGACCGAGGATGCAGGCGATGGAGAATCCAGATATGTAGATGGTAGCACTGGACAAACTGCACTCAAAGGAGTGTGATAGAACAGTGATAAGGTCCCTGATCTTGGTAAATTCGTAGATACCAGCCTGAAGGACATATAATTTGTTTCCCCTTCTCCCCCATTTCGAATGAGATAATGCAACACATACCCCTATTCGACAGACTCACCAATCCATTTGACTTCAAGTAAGACCTTAAAAAGCCCGTAGATCTATGTCTGGCGTTCAATATTAAAGCCCTGCTGATGGTCCTTAGCCGATAGCCCGCATGTGATACTATTGACTTTGAGATGCGAATGTGAGCCTCCAGACAGTTCTCGTCTTTGTGTTAGACATGCAGCATGAACTCATACTCTAAGGCTGTGGTTTTAAGACGATATCCCACTTGATCCAAGCCAGTCCACTGATCGTGAATTCAGATGCAGCTGGATGAACGACCTCTTGGTATGGAGCATGTAGTCAGACAAAAGATTGGCGAGGGGATACCGACTTAAGCTGAACGCTCATAGCAGGGACGTCTGAGATTGACAAGAAATGAAAACAAGCAAACAGGGATGGCAGCCAAAGCTTATCATCCTTTTGCCCCCAGTAACTAGCAACAAGAGAAGTGATACGGATCGACTAAGGTGGAGATGATAGAGAGTCAGCCACTTGTGCAAAGCACATAGAGTCGCTTCATATATCACCCACGACGTCGTATTCGTCCTCGTTGTCGAATCTAGGTTCGTAGAACTTTCCATGCCGCATTGGCAGTACGTCCGGTACAGCGTTCAAGGGTTCTGGTATATGATTACCTCAAGCTAACGCTGGGACGAAATGCTGACAGCGTTCGCCTTATCCAGGCCCACGATCTGCAGCAACGCGTGAGTCATAGAGCCCTTGGTCACCGCGTGATAGTGAGAATATTGACGGCTGCCCACTGAATTGAATCAATTTCGTGGCTTTTCTAAACTCAGATCGGCATGGCGAACTTCACTTCGCTTATTCCATGATGTTTCTCAATCGCGCGGGTCAGTTTCGACAAGAAAGCGATAAGTCTCACTTCAGAGACAAGAATTTCGTTGCTCGGAATACATATCCCTACCCTGTCATTTTCCAGAACGATCATGAGTCCTAAGGCTTTCTTGAAGGCATCCACTTCAGAATTATAATTCGTAAATGGAAAACAGCGTCATGACTTGATCTGGTTGATGGAGATGGGCGACGTACTTATTTTCAATTGCGCAGGTGGCCGGCCGTACGGAGCGTTCCGGCGTTCCGGCCTCGTCTTCGGCAGGCACAAATGCTTGTTTATCGGCGAAGCCATGCCGCACAGGCTTTTGACTTCGCCATTGTAGGATCTCTCGAGTTTTTGGCCTTGGCGAACCACTCCGTCTGACACTAATGCAGACTTGGGGCTCCAATAAGCAGAACACAGCTCAGGCTCCGAATAGGTACCCCACGAGTTCTCTGGTGCATAAGGCAAAGTACCTAGGTATATGTGTAGTATAGGTAGGTACTTATAATGTAGTGTAGTCTATATTTTGTATTGTGAATGAAATACGTGTAGATAATAGGCAGTGTATTCGTACATACCTGCTCAGCAGCGCAGGGCCCTCGAAGTAATCGGCTGCTACGAACCTGATGGTCCACGTGAATTTATGTTCATTACACCATGCGATGTAAGAAATTCGTGATGGCATCAGTAGCTTCTCGGGCTCGCGAAGCTTGAGAAGAGAAAGCAGGTCGTCATCGCTGCGACTATGGTTGGAGGAAGAAGAGAAGAAGGTCGGTTAGCTACAATACCTCTACGATGAGGTGAGTAGACTACATGCTTAAGTGCATAAGTGCATAAGTGCATAAGTGTAAGTACAGTCGCGGGGTCCGGGACCGGTGGGACCACCAGCCACACTCGGCCGCTGGGCAGAGCGGCGGACGCGTGGGGTCGGTACGGAATTCCTCACTGTGTAATAAAAATATTTAGGCGACTTATGACTACCTAAGGTATCACGCCTTATCAAGAACTTTACATAGTGGTCAAAATACGGACGTACAAGTGAGTGAGTATTCCTTTGGATATGGTTGGAGCCAGGTAGGCAGTGACAGGAGTTGTAGTCTTCGGACAGTCATAAGTGTATAAGTTGCGCTGGAAAAGAGGCGATTATGTAATTCGTCCCTATTTAATTCTTACTGTGCGAAATAGGTGCACAATAAATTTGGGACTGGACTCATCTTTTATCTTACTGTGTGGTTGCATCATTTTGTCCACCCCTCCATTCATTATTAAGTTTGCGTCGTCTCAAGCAGCAACATTCCAATACCCGATGAACCTGAACTCATTTCGTCTAATTGACATATAATTATCAGACCCCGCGAGTATTTGAGAATTTGTTTTCGAAAATGTCTAGCCGACAGTTGCGCAAGCTTCAGAAGCAGAGGGAACTGGAGCAACTCGAAGCCGCAAAACTTGCCAACGACGATTCAGATGCGAGCGAAGATGACGCGCCTATCCAGAGAGCCCGGCCAGGTGTTTTCGCCACTTTTGCTGCCCTTAGGAGCCAAGACGATGACGACGCCGATGACAATGGCGATAGCGATGACCTCGACCAACCCAACATTTCGACCGCTGTCGCCAGTCCGATTTCCTCGGGGAAACCTAGCAACTCTTCTAAGAAATCTAAAAAGAAGAAGAAAAAGAAGGGAAAAAAACCAGATAACTCTGCAAATTTATCGAAAGCCGACGTGCCCACACGATCCGGTTCCGACGACATCGATGAGGCTCTTCGAGAATTAAACTTGTCCAATAGGAAAAATAGTGCCGATGCTGGTACCCAGACGGATGCTGCGAGATCAAGGGCTTACGAACGGATTTGCGAGCTTCTTCGCATCAATACGTATCACTTGAAAGTTATAAACGAAATGCGCAACCTCTTCGGCCGGGAGGCGATTGCTAACGCTCGACACGAGGAGAATGAAGAGAATATGGAACGCGCGCGCATGCAACGCACACGACATATGCCGCAACACGTGGATTTGGAAACGTTTCTCAGAGGAATACCCGGTAAAAGTTTGCCCGAGGTAACACTTCGCAGAAATCCCTTCCTGCCAGGCAAAGAATCATGGCCGCGCGCTTCCACAGAAGGTCTTTACATGAAACAAATCAATAAAGAGGCTTCATCAGACAGGGCCATCAACGGCACGGTCGAGTTTGGTTTTTCTCATGGCGAGAACTACAATCATCTGGAGCAGCATTTCTTTCACCTAGTCCAAATGTTTGATCCTATGCAACTGGTACAATTTCTATACCGGCATCCATACCATGTTTCTACACTTATCCAAGTCAGCAAGGTGGCTAAGCAAGATCAGAATTCGGCGCTGTCGGCTGACTTGTGCGAGCGAGCTCTATTCACTTTTGGTCGTGTGGCGCTCTCTAGTTTTCGACAGAAGATGGAAGAGGGTAAAGCTAGGCTCGACTTTAGACGTCCGGAAAACCGACAATTTTGGTTGGCAGGTTACCACTATTTGAGAAATCTGTCGATGAAGGGAACTTACCGTACGGCCTTGGAATGGGCTAAACTATTATTTAGTATGGATTTGAGTGACCCTTATGGCCTCATACACTTCATACATCCGATGGCTATCCGGGCGCATGAGTCAAAATGGTTCATTGACTTTTGTGATTCGGAAGTTTTGGACCCATTCGACAACGTGCAGGACTACATTCGGCAAACCTTGGTCTTAGCCAGGTTACAACAGGGGGACACGAATGGGGCCAAGGCTCTTTTACTTGAAGGTATTGGCCGACTCCCGTGGCTTTATAACAGCATATACAAGGCGCTCAATCTTGACGTTCCGAAAGCAATTTGGGGCATTCAACCACGCGAGTCTCACGAGGAGCTCTTTGTAGAGCTCTACCTACACCAAACGAAGAGCTTGTGGGACAATGCACAAGCTACGGGTCTCCTGAAAGATGTAGCTCTGGAGGCGAAAAGACCGGATGCCCAGACTATTGGTTTCCCACCTGTGGTTGGGCGGAATGTTGCCAGGTTTGTTTACTTGGACAACACTCCTTCCTTGATGGCTTACGTTCCCGAAGACTTACTCAGCACGGTACCAAATTGGGAGTTTGACCCTATTCCGCCATTAAAGGAAGAAAATCTATTCTCTTACGACTCTCAGCAACAGCCGTGGATGCCGCCGGAGCGCCGTGGATTGCATGGCTTTGATGTCCCACAAGATGGTCAAGCATTGCGTCGCCTCATTGCCAGGGTTAGGCAAGGGGGCGCTCCGCCGGCTCTCGCAGCATTTCTTCAAGACGCGATCGCCGAGGCTGACCAGGTCAACGCAGGTGGTGGTGATTTTAATGAAGATGATAATGACGACAACGCCGATGAGATCGAGACTGATGCCTCTGTCCATGAAACCCCGGAAGTTGGGCCCGGTGTTTTTCAAGTTCTAATGGATTTATTTAACATGGGCGGGATGGGTAGCAGAGGCAGAGGTGATGATGGAGGTGAAGGTGAAGGCGAAAGCCAAGATGGGGGTGAAGGTGAAGATGAAGATGAAGGCGAAGAAGATGAAGATGCGGATAGGTTTGTTGACCACTGGAACCTAGCGGATTCCGAGCTTGAAGGTAGAATGCCAGGGGCATGGGAGAGTGATTCCGATGACGGCATGGCTGAGCTGTTTCCGACTGAGGAACATAATGCATCAGGAGACGCGACGGATCACGAAACTTCGGACTAGACCGGAGTCTCTGCCAAACGCTCTTTGGTTTTTTGAATGCGAATGCGGAATCATCTACGGATGCGTACTACACTACGTTGATTGTATACACTAGGAATTATTGGCATTACCTACACTACATGGGCCGCAGGTAGGGCAAGGTAGACTCTTGACACCAGGTAGCTCGTCATGGGACCTGGAATTCACATACATACCGGTAGATTTGAAATGTGGAAACAGATTAAGTACTTCTTGTAGCCTCTTTTTGAGCGTACCGTATGCCCAGCCCAGTATAATTATAAAGCCAGACTTCTGGTATATTCTGGTGGTTTGTACGGATCCGTACGTCCGTACTTGGTACGTGGTACGGAATAGGTCAGTGGAAAGATTCTCAGAAATCAAGAATGCGCCGCACTGTGGAATGTGTACGTCCGTACTTACTTACGGATAAGTACGGATCTGTACGGATCCGTACCCCGCCTATACAGTGTTATTATGTAAGAGCGCATTATTAATACATACAAACACGGACTACGTATATATATATATTCCGTACCAGGTACGTATAAGACCGACAGCCTACTAGTAACGTTCAACATTGAGATAAGTTGTCATTGCCTCCTTTTCGAACCAACACTGCCCTTGCGCTGTCGCCCGTCTTCGACCTGCACATACCTTCACGTATAGATTACACTCGTGGGCATCCATACTCCCTTCATCACCAAAGACGAATACCGACGCCATGGCCGAAAACCACACTTACAAGTTCAATGTCACAATGACCTGCGGCGGCTGTTCTGGTGCCGTCAACCGCGTACTCGGAAAGCTTGAAGGTGCGCTTCTTTTTCTCGACTTCCCTTGCCCGTCGTGTGACTGCAGTCATGCTTCTTGCGCCCCTAAATTTTCCTACTAAGCTGGCCTATCGTCCATCCATTCTCAACCCCTTTCTCTGTTTCCCCGTTCCTTAGGTTGCTGAGGGCCAGCTTGCTGATCGGTGTCTTTGCAAATAATAGGTGTCGAGAGCTTCGACGTATCCCTCGAGAAGCAAGAAGCCGTCGTCGTGGCGACTCCAGGCCTCGGATACGAAACTGTACTCAAGACTATCAAGAAGACGGGAAAGAAGGTCAACTCGGGCGAGGTCGACGGCGAGTCTAGGAGCATCGAGCTGTCTGAATGAAATACCTACCATAGCTTTTCTGTAACTCAGATGAAGTCCACTGTTAGGGGCTGGGCGAAGGTGACGGGCAATACCGAAATACCCCTTGTACCTGCGGTCCCTGCGGTCCAAGCGAAGTCGAAGCGGACGATATTGTGAGTTATATAGAGAGGATAGGGGCGAATACGATTTATTAGCTGCAAGTTGAGCTGATTAGTCAGTCGGGCTACAGGTAACCAGCTTCGAGTCTACGACTCTCTGAAGTGACCGGATGCGCTTGCACACGTTCGTAGATGCTACATAGCTTATACAGTGGTCTTTTCTTGAGGGCCGCCGTCTGCTTGCTGCTACACTCATCTCTCTATCTCGCGATGGAATTACCCGCGTGGCCACTTGCTCTACCCTTACACACACCGGTCACCAGATCCAGATTGTCGAGGAGCTCGGATTTTATTGTGGGATTTTCGGGACCGTCTTGGGTAACCCGAGGTCTAAATATATCTCTCATTCCGGCGCTAAGCACGTCAGTACGCTATAAAAAGCAGGGTTCGACACTTCGCCTTGTGCACGACTGGTTGAGACGTTACCTAGTGTATCAAAGTGTGTAAATTGGCTGAGATCACCTGTCTTGAGCCTGTGGTCCGGACCTCGGCTTTTTGTATTCTGTTAACCTTCCTGGTGTCGGGATTGGTTTATAGACTGAAATCACGCCTCGGCCGATTACACTCGATGACTGAATGCTTCCATGCAGTGGCAATATCCGTTTTCACGGACAAATGCAATGCAAGCGTGACCCCGACCTCTGACTCAAAGGGGGCGGGTGGTAGAAAGGATGAAGAGTAGGGGGTAGGGGAGAGGGCGAGTCCGAAATCGGATAACAGTCCAGAACGTCAAGGGGGGGGGATTCATGCGTTGTCAAGCAGATGGTGTCGTTGTGTGGTCCTATATCCGCCCATAGGATCGGTTTCGAAGAACCAGACAACGCCTTTATACGAAACCCCGGCGTAGGCCTCCTTGTATGACGGTGATTGGGGGTCCAGGTCGCGTATCTCATTCAAGTTCCGCCAGTGTCGGCTGGAAGGATGGAGCTTGAAGAATAATTCGTTCTGTGTCGACGCTAGGCGATAAAGATGCTGGGTTCTCCGCTGCTTCGGCGAGGACGTACAGCCTTGCACACACACACGCACACACGCACACACACATACACCATCCCAGGCTTGTCACGTACTGTTCTCGTTGTGAATATATCGGATGACTGAGGCGAATGGTGATATTGGGATGTCGACCAGGAGCTGAGGGCGAAGACGCTATCATGTGTGAACGCAGAGACATTGCTCACAACACAAGCAATCTTTCTTTATGATTCCTACGTCGGTTCTCGATTCTCGATTCTCGTCTTTTGCTTTGTTTCTTGTCCCTCGTTCTTTGTTTGGTACGGATTGTTCTATAGTAGATATGTTTTGTTTGTACACTACCTTTGACCACTTGACTGACTCTGCGGAACAAAGGGTGCTGTGCTCTTGGAACAGAGGGTATCGGATGATCTCACGTCTGGGGAAGAGGACGGCAAAGATGGCCATAGTTAGGAGTACAAGTATTATCATGCGTTTGCCCCCCCCTGCAATACGCAATCAGGCAGGAGAAAAACATCAACACGCACAGTCGAGAAGCAGTAGTATAAGTAGAGGTGGGCCACCGCCCGATACGCCTTTCTCGCCACATATTCTCTCATTCACGGCATACCGCAAGCTAACAATCAGTCTATGACGAGATGACCGGAACTTTAGGTATCAGGAACGCCGAGTTCCGTAACCTGGGAGAGCTTATACTATATGTCCACACATGGCTGTTTAAAAACGGAGAAAAAAACAGTGAATTCAAGTGGGACAGAGTCAGTCGTAACGGTAAACCAGTTGGAACTATTGAGGGGACCGCGAGCTTGTATATCAGGAAGTACCGCGATTCATCCGAAATCCGCTCAGAAGACACCGACGCAAAAGACGACCATTGGGCCTTCATACGAGCTCTGGAGGACGTGGGAGGTTATTGGAAATATGGCTGGTGGTATGTCTCAGAGTTGCCCGACTCAGATAAGAAGTCTGCGAAGTCCAAAATCATCTACGCCGGCTACCGGTGGTATTACGGGAAGCCCCCGTAGTAGCCCCGACTTTTCAGCTTCATCTAGGCGGGTGCGACAGTAGCAAAGGCACCTGTTCCAGGATCGGAAAGTACCTAAGATACCCTTCTGTTTTAGTTCTTGCTCCCTGCATTTGATCTCATTACAGTAGGAATTACTACTCTGTCGTCTTCTTCTTCTTTTTCTTTACAACTACTTGAATTTCGCAATTTAGCCGGAGTTTGGACCAATGGGACACAAGAGGATGACAGCTGGTCTGTAATGTTCAACATCAAAATAAGGGCCATTCTCTCATAGCTACAAATATACATCGAAGTTTTCTACATTGAAGTTTTCTCTTATTGTTGTTGATATGTGACAAATTGAGACGCATTGGGGCTAAAAGGACACATGGCTGCCTGTATCTCTTGAAGAAAAGGGGCGATGCCGAGAGGAACAAGAGTCTCGCAAGGCCCACGATACACGAAACCATTGTACTAATATAGTGGAAAACAAACTCACCTGAGCGGGCATGTGTTTGAATTCAGGTTCGTTGTACTAACGTTGACGTGGCCCCAACCGGTAGTACATTGATCACACCTAGACGACTGCTTTAAGCGCCGGACTGTGAGATACAGAGCTTAAGCGTGGCATTTCGTCATACGTATCAATACGTATTACGATGAGATAGAGGCACATCTCACCAGTCGGCTACATGTCTTGAGGAATCGGCCGCTTCTAACCCCATCCAGCCGCGATTGTGCGTGAGCTTCAACGAGCTCGCACGGGATGAAAGAATGATCTTATGCAGATCAGGAGATCGAAAACATCTCAATGCCTTCAGTTGCCTGAACGACAATGTCATGGTTGTTCTGAGTAGCATTCGGGCCTTGTGATTTGAATTTTGAATTTCACGTGTCACTTGGTCATTCTTGGAAACATTCCAAACTTTTCACAAAACGCGTTTCGAGCTTGGCAGTATCAGATAATATTGTTGGTATTTTTAGGATCCTTGTGTCTCCGTTCACACGAGGCATCACTTCTGGGTCAGATTATGGGCTTCTATATGATAGTTCTTGAATTGTCGCGCGGGAATCTCTTTATCAAAGAGCAAGTCGAGCTCTTCGTAAGTCCGGCCTTTCGTCTCGGGTACTCTGAAGTACGACCATACAAGACACAAGGCACCCAGTCCTCCGAAGAAGTAACCCAGCTTGCCCTGAAGATTGGCTTCGTCGGGGTTGATCATGTAGGGGATCGCCACCGTCATAATGATACCGACTACCGCTTGTACCGCCGTAGCTATGGCGATCGTCTTAGATCGCACCCGAGTCGCGGAACACTCGCCGAGGATCACGAACGTGGATGGTCCTATAGAAAGGTCGTAAACTCCATTCCAGACTAGCATAAGAGAGCTCTCTGCCCAAATCACAGCCGAAGGTCGGCCAGGAATACTGTCGAGGATGCCGATGATGAGCATCAGGGCCACGCAACATGAAAGCCCGACATTGAAGATACGGCGTCGTCCGAATTGCCCCATCAGATACCACGAGATTACCGTTGAGACCCAGCCCACGGCTATCACCGATTAGCTTCATTGAAGAATGAAGGGAGCGGCAGGGGTGCTGAACACTTACCCAAAAAGCCAATACCCAGGTAAAACGCATCCCGCTCGCCAACTCCCGCCTGCTGGAAAAAGAACGTCCCATAATTGATGAGATAGATGCCTGACAAGACCTGGGTAGTGTAGACACCGGTCGAGATCTCGGTACGGCGCAAATTAACACCCTTGATGGCATCGAGATAAGTGCTGCCAGCCTCCATCGCCTGCTCAAGCCGATCTGTTTCCGCAATCGCCGCGAGCGTCAAATCGATATTTACCCTCTTCGACGCTAATCTCGACAGCGAATGTCGAGCTTCCTCGACCCTCCCTTTTCGCATCAACCACCACGGGCTTTCTGGGATGAAGAAGACGCCGGGAATAATGAGCAGGACCCAGAACCATTGCACTGCGAACGGGATGCTATACGCCCAGTGGCTCGACATGGTTTCCGTCCCGGCTGTCACGCCGTTACCTAGTAATTGTCCAGTGACGAAGCACAGGTTTGTAAACGAGGTCAGGAAGCCGCGGAGGGCCATTGGGCAAACTTCCGAGGCGTATGTAGGCCCAATGACCACGAAGCACCCTAACACCAGACCCCCCAGTAATTCTCCGACGAGAAGGACTTGTATCGAGCGAGCGAAGAACTGGATAAAGACCAGCCCAGCCGTAAGCAAGACGCATCCAAAAAAGGTCCATTTCCGACCAAACAGCTCCATGGGATAAGCGGAGAACAAAGCCCCGAAGATCTGACCCAGTGGGTTCCCTAGTGACAGGCTGGTCTGCCACCTTGCCGGGACGACGAACTACGAGACATCAATTAGCACCCGCTTGCGCCTCAGTCTGCAAACATCGCCGATGCCGGAAGGCGTGGCATCGTGCGTGAAGAGTGCCCGCTTTACCTCTCCATTGGGATTTTGAATGCCAAAATCCTTCTGAAATTGGGGGATCGCAAACATGTTCCCTATGATCTGCGGATCGAAAGCCAGCATGATGACGCCTATGGACACGAAGGCGGACCACGCGACGGCTGTAGGGTACAGTTTGAGAGCTTCCCTGAAAGTCAAGGCACGTTCATTTTCGATGGCCTCACCGAGTGCTCTAGAGTCAGTCAGCTCGATAACGGCTGACGTCTTGTGGTCGTGCTCATCGGTCTTCGTCATTGCTTCTCTGGAGACGTGAACTGGCGAACGCCGCGGCTTGGATGGTGTGTCCTCGGGGAGAAGGGGGGGGGGCTGAGAAACGTCTCATACCTGGGCGGTGATCAGGCCGTCAATATATACACATCACAACTGTCACACCACATTCATTACACATGCCTGCCGCTATCTAGCTCGTAATTCCTCCATGCTCTCAGCGCTACCTTAGATAAAGGAGCCTTTATTCAGCACCCCCATCTCTCTCTTTATCCAAGGGTGGGGTACATGATTTACTTACGCAGTATTAGTAGCTTTATACTGGCTATGTAAATACAGATTCTTATTAATGTTATCAATTAAAGTTGCCGGTACCTACCTAGGTACCTAGGTAGGTACCCTACATGTACGGATCCGTAGCATGCGTACCTAAAGTTGGTTCTTCAGCAGCTCATATTCTCATATTACTAGGTGCAACAACAGGTCTTCGAGGGTCTCTGCGGCAATCAAGATGTGTAATGCATCAATGTAGTTGCTGCAATTCTTCCGAATAGCTTTCCGCATTGATATCAACTAAAAGTTTTCACCCTCATCTTCTATAATACAGTAAGGTCTGGTACGCGGAAATACTGTTTAGTTACCTACCTATGTACGGACGTACCACACCGAATTTTATGTAACAAACGGTATATAAATAGCCCCACATTTCGGGTGCGGGATAAAAGCTCCCCTTTATCTAGCGTCGTCTCACCTTCGTCACTACATTAGAGGAGGAGGAAGAGGCAGTGTAGATACTTTACCGTGCCAATCTACCTAGTGTAGGTAGATGCCGGTCTGATCATCATGATATGATGGGGCGAGTTTAGGCCCGAAAGTCGGAACTACATGATAGGTAATGAGGGGAAGGTTTGGGGATCGCCGGAGGGGATGAGCGGTAGTAGGTAGGTAAGCCTACATAGTAGATAGCTCTGCAACGTTGTATCAACGAGAATACATTATCATTTCGGCTGTATATAAATACCTACCTGACACTTCGTGGCGTTAGACCTGCAGCTTGGGGGCTCCTTGCACCACTCAAGAAGAGACCGGAGATTGGTTCTTCTAAACATCGGATGGTCTCGTGTTCTCTGCTTCTGTCCTGCAAGGTGCGGTCAGCAAGGCACATATCCTCCAATATAAATAGACCGGCAGCATCATCGTCAATTAATCAATTCGACCATGCATAGGTGTGTGGTCACTAACTCGCCGAACTCGCATACTACTGCTATATTCTTAACTGGATTCCCGAACGCGATTGGGGTTGTGAAATTAGCAAATGAGATGTATCCCGGATTGATAATTGTACTAAGATATGTTAACACGTGATAGGTAGTTTTATCGAGGCGTACGGACGGAATTAGCCTTGTTGAGTTACTCGGACATGGAGCATGGCTATCCCTTGTTCCTGGCTTTTCGGCGAGGAATGAGGCAACTTTCCTGATATAAGGCGCCCTGAGATAAGCGTAAGATTTGTAAAATATATATCTACAATTGCCGATATCCATACCTGAACCTAATCTAGGGAGTAGGTACTCAATAACCAGAGACGATAGGTATCTAAGTATGAGTTATATAAGCATAGGCACTATTCCTAAGAAACTTACTGATATGATTTCGGCTATCTAGGTACTCATGATTCATGCCAAGGAGAAACGGACCCGTACCAGGTCCATCGTGGGGTTCGAATAAGAAGTAGTAGGTACCTGCCAAGATGGTGAAGGATTACCGGTAGATATTATGGTAGTGTATTTCCTTGGCTGTGCGAAGGCGACAAATCGGTCAATGGCAGGGATCTGAACCAATCATAAAAAGTTTACCGACGGGTACATTGTCATCTTGGGCAATTAGGTAACTGATTATATATATATGTCACCTATGTTGGTGATATGCCATCATCATATGGGGGCGAGTAAGGAATTGTCGCCTACGCACAGCCAAGGAAATAAGCGGGTTATTAATTGGAGGCACTAAAATATATTCTCGGTTCCACCAAAGTTTAGAATCTGGCCATGACTCTCTGCTCAGTATCTTGCAACGCCCAGGCGCTTGATTTGGTCCTGCTGAGAACGCTCCTGCACTGCGCAGCCGTGAAGCCTTTGGCCTCGACGGCGGGGTTGTAGCCAAGCTTATTAATCTGGCCGATTGTGGTGCTGTCTACTTTGGGGGCCATGCTGCGGTCAGGGCGGCAATAAACAGTCACGACGACGGCGCCGCCGAGACCAAGGTTATGCTGCAGCGCAAATCGTGTGTTTGGCACTTCACGATTGTTAGCCCAACCGCGCATGTGCCAGACTAACTCGGCACACTGAGCAATGCCGGTAGCGCCCAGAGGGTGACCCTTGGAGATCAGGCCACCTGAGGGGTTGATGACAACCTTCCCGCCATATGTGATGCCACCGCTGCGCACGAGCTCGTGCGCCTTTCCAGGCTCCGATAGACCAAGAGCATCAATGGTAATCATCTCATTTGTCGAGAAGCAATCATGAAGTTCGCACACCTGAACATCCTTGGTTGTAATGTTGGCCTCCTCCATAGCCACTTTCACGGCCCGCCTGGTCATATCGACTCCCATCAAGTCCATGGAGTCTTTCGAGAAAAGACTTGGCGCATCGGTAGCGAGGCACTGGCCAGCGATAAGGATAGCCCGGTCTTTGAGGTGTGGCCGTGCGTCAAGGAAGTCCTGAGAGACCAGGACGGCTGCAGCGCCGCCATCAGACGTAGGGCAGGCCTGAAGCTTAGTTAGAGGCTGGTGGATCATAGGCGACTTCATGATCTGTTCCAGCGTATATACATCCTGAAACTGAGAATAAGGGTTGCGAGTTGAGTGCACATGGTTAATGCGTGCAATCTCGGCGAAGTCTTCCGCTTCGGCGCCATACCTGGTGCTTGTAAATATCGCTCCAGCACATGGGTCACGTCGCTGAAGGGCACTCACTTCTCCATGTATGCTTTACCGGCATTGCCAAACATCTGTGCAGCACCGGGCGCTTTGGAAAGACCTCGGGTCACTGCCATCATCTTGATCGTAGTTCCCGTGGGGTTTGAGCGGTCATTGAAGAAAGATTGCAGGCTGCCGGGCATCATCTTCTCAAACCCCACAACCAAGATACAATCAGCACCGCCGTAGGCGATGGTATTCCTAGCCATAGCAAGACCAGTCGACCCAGTCGAGCAGTTGTTGTTGACGTTCACAATAGGAATCTGAGTCATGCCAAATTGATAGAAGACACGCTGGCCGCACGTCGAGTCGCCGTAACAGTAACACGCGATGCCTTGCTCTACATCGTCGTAATTGATTTGCGCATCAAGCATAGCCTTCACACCAGCCTCGAAGCCGAGTTCTGTGTAGTCTATTTTACCACGAGGCTTGACAAACTTGGTCATGCCAACGCCAAGCACGTAGACTGGCTGCTTTTGTTTGGCAGGCATCTTGGAATTGGGAGTGCACAGCCGGAATCGGATTGCAATAGGTAAAACCCAGAGTAAGAAGAGATGAAAATAATTATATTCGCAAACTAGCTAGGTATACACCACCTAACCGAATGAGTTCAGACGGGAGAGGTAGGAATGTAGGATAGGTACGTCCGTAAGTATACACGGATTATTGTCAGGCAAAGTTAACTTATACAGGAGTCCGTAGTCCGTATCTATTCCGTACTTGTAACCCTGTTAGATTCTCGGATCGAAGGACGAGACGTTGAGAGTTTTCCGCGAGTTTTCCGTGACGGGCCTACGGATTACGGCAAGACAAAGTCTCAATTTTTGCGGGGAAGATGCCGAGGCAATATTCCCCTGGGCAAACCGCAAGCGTGACCGGTACCGGTAGCTACCTACTTAATAGGTACTTACCGAGGGTACCTACGGACAGGTACACTACACTATATATCTACCAGTATGGATACCCGCTGTACCATTTATCTGATGTACCTACATATAAGTACACTGACGGATGCGCCGCTAAGATCCACTAAGTCTACCTATAGGAATCCACTATAGCAACTCTTAGCGGCGCATCTACCTACGTATATTTTCAATCGCCCCTCCGTATTCGCGGCGCGGAATTCAGATCGAACGTACGGGTCCGTACTTACGAAGACCCACATTACTAACGTCCATCCGCCATACCATATTAGTAGCTAGTGCACTCCTTAAGAGTGGAGACTCCAAGGTGCCTGGCCGTGGCAGGTACTGCGTACGTTACCGATGCGCTGGAGGCTGCCTGTATAGGAAGTACACTATACGAAGCAATTAACACCCATGTCTTATCGATACAGTCCTTGTTCAAATGCACTGGTCCTAATCTAATCAAGTAGACAGTGACGACGAACCAGAAGTGAGACCACCTCTGCTTGTCCCATGAACCTCTTAGCAACCTACGTCAACAGTTATCTTGATCCTTTTGTCCCTGCTTCTTCTTCTCGGAAAGCACAGTTTATCCCATTTCCCTCCATAATCTCACCAAGTCTCGACTTTTGTTATCGCCATGTCGAGAATGCCGTTTGGTGGTCTGGGATTGCCTGGAGCAAGCTCACGAGCACCTCCGAGGGAGAAGCAATACTCCGAAGTTCCCGGGGCTGCTTATGGTAGGGTGGACCCATACGCTGGAAATCAAGGATACAGAGATAGAGATCCTCGGATAGCATCCCATGGTGCCGGTGCTGGAGGATATGACCCAGGTCGATCGCCGGCTGTTTCTAGACAGGGTGAAATGGGTGCTTTAGGGCGAGGTTCTGCCAGGCAGGTCGAACTGAGGGTTGAGAAGGTTGTGGAAAAGACTCTTCAGGATAGGCTCATATTCTCTAATTTGTTAGCAACTTCTGACCCGTTATTAATGGCCGTTCAAACTAACCAAACTGCGATATAGATGCGCCGTGTCTCCAGACGACTTCCCCCCTCCACGCGACGGCTCTTATCTCTATATCCTCATCCGCGGTGGCCAACCCGCTGGCGAATTCGTCGTCACCGCACAGGCTATACCAGGCTACCCCCGCGGCTGTATAAGCTTGTCCGATCCTCAGCGTTCGTGGTGCGGTATCACCGTGCGGGATACCTTCACGGGTGAATTATACGACCCCTTTGCATCGGGAGGCAAGGCATATCTAGGCTCGCTAGATCTAGAGATTGGATTTGCCTCGATCAAGAAGAGAGTTGAAACCCCGTACGATGAGGATGAATTGTCCAAGATCTTCATTGACACATTTGGAAACCAGGTGCTCACCCCTGGCCAGCGAATACTGATGAATGTTCGTAATATTCCTCTCGCGATCGATGTAAAGACAGTAGGGCTGGTCGACCTTGCCATGTCTTCCTCAGACACCAATAAACAAATATCTCGAGAAGGGTCCGCGAGGGGTATACTAACGAGTCAAACTCGAGTGTTGTTTCATCGGGATAGCAAGGGGGATTTTAAGTTGAAGCCTTCTATGTCAAAGCCCAATTCCAACGCTATTCTGAGTCCCGACTTCAAATTTGAGGATATGGGCATAGGTGGCTTAGGCAATGAATTTTCGACGATATTCCGACGAGCCTTTGCGTCCCGCGTGTTTCCGCCAGGGCTGGTAGCGAGGATTGGCATTCCTCATGTCAAGGGCATGTTGCTTTACGGTCCCCCGGGAACCGGAAAGACCCTCATTGCCAGGCAGATCGGAAAGATGCTAAATGCTCGTCCCCCCAAGGTCATAAATGGCCCTGAAGTCCTCAATAAATTCGTTGGTCAGTCTGAAGAGAACATTCGAAAACTTTTCGCGGACGCAGAGGCGGAATATAAAGAGAGAGGAGAGGAGAGCAGTCTCCACATCATCATTTTCGATGAGTTAGATGCCGTTTGCAAGCAGCGAGGATCAGGTGCCGGTGGCGGTACTGGTGTCGGTGACAGTGTCGTCAATCAGTTGCTATCCAAACTGGATGGTGTGGACCAGCTCAACAATATCCTGCTAATCGGAATGACAAACCGGAAAGATATGATTGATGACGCGCTTCTACGACCTGGGCGTCTCGAGGTTCATCTTGAGATCTCATTGCCTGATGAGCCTGGTCGATTAGAAATCATCAAGATTCACACCTCCAAAATGAAGACAAATGGTCTCTTGAACCCTGATGTCAATTTGGATGAATTAGCATCGCTTACGAAGAATTTCTCGGGTGCCGAGCTCAATGGTCTTGTTAAAGCGGCTGCTTCGTTTGCCTTCTCACGACATACTGAGGTCGGACAGCTGGCCGCTGTCAAGCAAGATGTGGCTAATATGAAGATCAATCGCAGTGATTTCATGAATGCCCTCACTGAGGTCCGCCCAGCATATGGTGTGTCTGAGGCTGAGCTTGAGGAAGCTGTCAGATTAGGCGTCATCCGCTACGGTCCTCATATCGACAGTATTATCGAGGATATGATGCGTGTTGTCGGCATGATCAAGGACGATCCGAATAAGTTCAGCACGTCTGTACTTTTTAGCGGCCCCAGGGGCTCGGGTAAGACCGCATTGGCAGCACACATTGCGATGCAATCCGGCTTCCCTTTTATCAAGATGATTACACCAGCAGACCTGGTTGGTTATCGAGACGACTTTGCCAAAAAAGACTATGTACACAAGGCTTTCGCTGATGCCTACAAGTCTCCCGCAAGTATATTGATACTCGATGACTTTGAACGGTTGATCGGATGGAACCCAATCGGAATGCGATGCTCCGAGACAATGCTTCAAGCACTCACGACACTCATCGTATCTAGACCTCCCAAAGTAAGTGCCTCGCAAGCTCCTTTGTCCCCAATCATCGCAATCATTGACTCACATGTGCATAGAATCATCGTTTACTAGTCTTCGTCACCACATCTAGGTGGTCGATGCTCAAGAGTCTAGAGATTGATATGGATTTCGCAAAGAAAGTAGCAGTTCCTGCGGTAGCCGACTTACATGAGCTCAGGACAGTTCTACGGGATTCCAAAATCTTCAACCCTGAAGATATCGATGATGCAGTCAATATGGTTCAGAAAGGCGCAGGTTCGGATAGAATTGGCGTGGGCATCAAGACTGTGCTAGACTGTATTTTTGAGGCGCGCGCTGGCGGCGGTTCTAGTGCTGATATTTTAAGAACGTTTGCGGAACTCCTGCTTGAGAAAATCCAGGAAATGCAGTTTTAGATATACGTCTAGATTTAGATACCGAGCCCTTTGGCTCTAATCATTCAGACCTTGCACATGACGATTGTCGTGCGTCCCGTGGGAAGCAGTCCCCCCTTGCTAGGTATTCGCCCGACGACGACATGCCTCATTTTTAAGGGTTCACGGTGAGATGAGCTGCGGCTGTCTCGCTTTCATTCTCAGTCACTACGATGCCTATTTAGACGGCGTCAACAGTATTTATTTCATGGCGCGCGTTGCATCTGACCCGAGACAGCCATCGTAGATGGAGACTATCTGTCCAGTCGGCGCGCTTCCGCGTCTACATAGCTAACTCTCTCTACTTAGCGGTACCGCGGGCTCCCAATGTGATATCTACCAGTACTGTTATGTACAAAGTTGACTACCTGGGTTGAAGGGCTAGGTAATGTCACGACAAAACGCTTCTCTCCGTGCCAAGTTCGACATGCTTCACTGGGGGGGTATTTCCCAGACCACGCCACCTCTGCACAAAAAGCCAATGCGCAGTTGGTGATTGAAGATGCCGTCCCGTCGTTACCGTAAGGGGGATTTGTTTGACAAGATGGAGACATCGCATCAGGCCCAGGCCTTGTGGAATTTCTCGTCGAACTCGGTTTTCAGCATCGTGAATGCCCGAAGGACGTTGGCTAGCCCCTTTCCGTCTTTTTCCCATTTGTGTGACTTGGTGGCTTTGATGTCTTCTTCGCTTGACTCGTCATCATCATCATCATAATCATCATCATTATCATCATCGTCGTCGTCGTCGTCGTCGTTATCATTCTTGTCCTCATCTTCATCGGCCCCATCGTCCTCGTCCTCGTCATCCCACGATTCAGGCACCTTTTCCGCCACGAGCTTACGGCGCGCAACAACTGGTTTCGAATCGTTCGCATTCCGTACCGGTAGTTCCATGCTGTTTTCTTCAGGCTCCGTCGTTTCAGCGGTTTCAGCCGGCGTCTCGCCCGCATCATCCAGGTCAACCATATCGGTGTCGTCGAAATTGGCATCCGGTTGGACGAAATTCGTAAGACTGGTGATAATTGTGGCTACCACCAGGGAAAAGTCCCGCAACAGGAACCAGACATCCCCTTTCTTGATATGGTTGTCCCGTGTCAGGGCGACGTAGTCGCCGTGCTTGAAAAAGTCGTAAATGTATGAGTTCAGCGGGGTGGACTGGTCATGAGGCCAGATGGGGATGTATGGCACGGCGGATTCTTCTAGGAACACGCCGCTTCGGATATTAGAGCATAGCTCGTGGATGCTCTTGAAGTCGTCCGTGTGTCCTGACAGAGCGATGAATGGCGAGCGCAACTTGCTAGGTGGCAAGTTTCCAGGCAGATCTAGTATGCGCGGCATCTCACCACCGACTGCAATCCCAGTGAAAGGCAGATGTCTATCCGGCGTATCGTCAAGGTACTGGTCGACGAACGTGCTTGCATATGTCTTGAAGATCTTCAAGGTCTCCTTGTTGTGGCGTATCAAGAGGCGCTCGGCCTCCTTGGGGAGACGCGGGAGACAATGCAAGGCTTGTGCATTGTCGGTTGATTTGGGGCGCGAAGGAACTCGTGCAAACAAGTGTGACAAGATTAGAACGAGTGTTCGCAAGGTAGCCGTGGGGCGTCGATGAATCCCTAAACAAAGACGATGGAAATATCCATCTTTAAGAAGGGAATGGAATGCGAAAACGGCATTTTCAGTAAAATACAGATGCCCTACGAGGCCAGCAAAGTTCAATGGTTTGCCATCAGCTGACAGGAGGTGCTGTCGTTGGAGATACTCGACGGAGAATCTAAGATGGTGCTGTATAGACTTGCCTGCTTCGGCGCCACCTAGATATAATCTGCTTTGAGTCAAGAGTGGCTTAATCATATCCGATGCGAAGCTGGATTGGCTTGTACTGTCAAAAAGTCCAAGGATTCGGAGGATCAGAGTAGTGGTTAAGGGGAAATGTCCTCTCAGTTCCGGTAGTCGCGATGATATCAACTCATGTACTCGCATTTGATTGATGTTGCTGAATACAACATTACCGAGAAGGTCGAATCCTCGACGACCTGCTCGTCCAGCACCTTGCTTATAATTCAAAGTCGTCAAGAAGACCGAGTCTTCTATGAATGCAACAGTTTTACAAGGCATATTGATACCGAGAGCAAGAGTTCCAGTGGCGATTACCGCGGTCAGATATCCTTTGCGGAAAAGTATCTCAACAACTTGTCGATACCGTCGATTCATGCCAGCATGGTGCACAGCAATACCTCGCTTCAGGGCTGAGAATAAATGCTTTGGAAGATTCTCAGGTTTCAAGCTTTGGATAAAATCTTCGAGTTCGGACTGCGTGAGCCGAGAATCGTCTGCGAAGCTGAAATTTGGCAATGGCTTTGCGGGATCAAAGCTTGCCCAGGGGCTAATCTCTTCATTGGCCTCCTCTCGCATTTTCTCGTCCTTGGTCATCTTGACTGTGGGCTGCTTCGGCAACCTTCTCGATTGCGATGCTCTCCATAGGTCGTATTTATTCATCTTCGTCTGCCACTCTTTGCTAGAATTCCTCCACGTCTTCTCGGCAGACTCGAGCTGTTTCAGTACACACTCGAGTGCACGGTCGCATTCAACACGATCGTAGTTAAACAGTAGTGCTGGAAGCGCATCTTCTTTATGCAAGTCATATAGTAGCGCTAACACTGATAGCCTATCAGCCATGGGATCCGTTCGGGCGTCTAAAGGCTGGTCTTTAAGTCGTTCCTTGCTGTTACTCAGATGGATATTACTCCGTCTATGCGGACGCAAATCATCACAAACCTGGTCGAAGGGGGAACACGTATCCTGTAGCCAGGTACCCAGAACATCCTTGAGTCTTGTCGACCATGCAAGCACATCGGACTTCTTTGGTATACCGGAGAACACTCTGGATGGATCAAGAGAGGCGTCCAATGGAAAGTTTTGATTTTGGCGCCGGTTCATGCTTTCCCATAGTGTGAGCGCATCACGTGGTTCGAGGCTAAGACCTTCAAGATCAACACCGATCCTATAAACAATAATCAATGAGTATCTGTCCTTAACCAAGAAGTTCTTGAGACCTAAGCGAAGTAATAGAAAGGTCAATAAGGCCAGACTCACCTATGAGACAATGCGGCAATCGGGTGAATGAATCGAAAGTTGAGGCTCGTTCGATTTGGGCGATCTAAGCCTGGAACTGGGAAGTGATCAGAATGGCTCAGGCCCATGAATGCGAATTCTTGTGGAGGCATGTATTCGAAAGCGCGGAGGTCCGAGTAGCGAGTATGATGTGTTATCATCTTGAAGTTGAAGCCCTTAGATACTTGAGCAAGTCTCAGCCATTCACTAAACTCATTGGGATTTCCAACTGTTGCAGAGAGTGCAATTATGGGACATGGCGCCATAAGCAGGAGCTGTTCCCATATGATGCCATCTTCATCTTGACCAATGCAGTGAACTTCGTCGAATATGACCCGTTTTATTCGCTTAGACCAAGCGTTATTGCCTCTGGCGTTTGACGGCGAAAGCAGCATAATCTGCAAAACATGTGGGACCGTAACCAGTACTTGACAACTGGTCGGACTATTTACTCGGTAATCGCGCGTGTGAATAGCCCAAACCGATCTACCTTCATGGTGATATGTTTTTTGAAATCGAGCTTGGACCTCGGCAGCAATTTGGTTGACCAGGGCCTTGGTGGGGGCAACATAAACTAGAACTCCATCGTCGTCTTCTCGAAGAATCTTCTCCATCGCGTAGAATGAGATAAACGTTTTACCCGATGAGGTCGGCGCAATGACTAGGAGGCTGTCGTTGGCATCTATACTATCAAGTACAGAGCGCTGCCAGGCGTCCGGCTCAAATGGGACACGGTCGTCCTTCTGGGAGTCGAAGGTCCGTTCCAAGAAAGGGCCGCAGTACTTCAGATGGAAATCACGAGTTGTCAATGGTAGCGTGGCGAGTCTCGTAGCTGCAGAAACCCGTGGAAAAAAGGTTAATGAACGTGATATTACCGACTGACCTAACGCTTGTATGTTGGGAATCCCGACGGTTGAGCCGATGATGCGAAGGACAGCTGTGATTTGTTCAGTCAAATCTGGCATTCTTGAGGTTTGCATGACTTGGTTGAATAACAACGATCCAACACCGAGTGCTATAAGACATCATCGTTAGACAAACGTGTTCCGATACTCTCGAATGAAGACACACCTTGTTCACTACTAGTTGCAGCCGCTTGCTCTTCCCAGGCACGGTAGAGCGTATCGCAGAGATATAGTGACACCTCTGCTCCAATGACGGCCTCATCTTGCTTCGCCAGATTCAAGACAAACTTGATCGTCTTTTGAAAGCGCTTGGCTAACGTTGCCTCTTGACCTAATTGCAGACTGATGGTCCGCCAGTGTTGGAGCGCGACCACGTTCTTTCTCTCCAACTTTCGGGCTTGTGTTGATCGTGCAGCTTCGCGAGCACTGTCTTTCCCGGTGCCTGCTCGTTGTTTCTTTTTCTTTTCGAGGCTGGCAGGGACTTTGCGTGAGTCCGCAGTCGTAGATGGGAGTTGTTTCTTGGTTTTGGTTGCTTGATCTCTCACTATAATTTTGGGCTCGATGAGCTTGCCAGATGCGTTCGTAAGACTAGCTGAGTAGACCAGAGTATCTGCCATGAATAGCTGTGTCCTTCTCTTAGCATGGAAACCCAGTTGTTTTCTGGTTCGCTTGGGGTCCATGGAGGCTTTAGCATTGTGCCAGTGTGTGAGTTCTCGAAAAACCTTGCCTTCATTGGCTTCTTCATGAAGTTGAGCCGTCTGAAGTTGTACCGGTGCAAGGAACTCGTCTAACACCTCATGGCGGAAAGGCAAAATTGTAGCTGCAGTTGAGTCACAATGAACAGTTATCAGTTTGTTCCGCAATCCATCTCTTCGTGCATTTGTTGAACTTTGCAAACCGTCGCAACCTAGTGCAGCAATTCCGCCCCATTTGTCAATACATGCGATTAATGACTTGCTCTTATGGACCAGTGCGTCCGGGACTGGCTCTCCTTTTGAAAGACTGATGTATAGTGATAGGAAGAGTCTTCCATCAATAAGGTCGAAGACGTCCCAGTTCAGTTCTCTCGCGAGTGACTCGCCTACACCTGAATCGAGAAGATTGGAAATTTCGTCAGAAAATTCTCGGAGAAAAGTTCCGACACTCTCATCGACAATGCTATCGTTCAGCAGCCCTTCCCGAGATAGAGATCTTTCTGCTAACCTAGCATTGCTGATGATGACCTCGTGTAGAATCATAGCAGTCGCTAAAGTCTTGTAACATTCTTTAGCCTTTGGGTTCTGCATGACTCTATGGAGAGCGATCAGTGTAAGCAGTTCTCTGTAACTGCGCCCTGGGTAGACCGTCAAATCAAGCTGTAATGATACCTCTGCTTGCCGTGGACTTCCTGCAGACAAATATCTATGTTTTTGAATGGGTGTTAAAGATGGGATCTGGCGGGCTCCCGCTATCATAGGTAAGAGCACCTAGCATCATTATTAATGTTCTGTGTCAACAGCAGGCGAATAAAAACAGTATTACACTTACCCTGGAGCTCTTGAATTCCGTACCGTATATCAGTGCCACGCTGTGTCTCAAACGGATGAATTGGTGGATCATGTATTGGAACGCGGCTTCAGAGTGTGAATACTCCCCGGGAGCAGTGTGACCGTCATGACAGAGCAAGAAAGTTGCTGGATATCGCGTGAGGTATTCGTGAAACTCGTCGCTGTCGATTGATGGAAACGTGAATATCAATTTGGAATCATCGCCGTTGCCATGTCGCCGAAGATGGTGAAGCAATACAGTCCTTGTCATCTGATATTTGTACCGTATGTTGACCGGAGTCCCGGAAGGAACACAGAGTTCACATTGGTCATCGAAAAAGACGACGTGAACATTACATCCGCGCACTCGAAGATTGTTGAGAAACGACTCAACGGAGAATATGGCGTGTAGAAGCTGAAATCCATCTGAGGGGAGAGGAGTATCAGCAAAGATACTGCACCATTCAATGGTAAGGGCGTGGTGGTATAGGCTATATCTTACCTTGAAAGTCGACGGCTGAAGTAGTAAGGCAGTAGTGTATCAAGGAGTCCGCATCAATTAAGAATAGCTGCTTCCCACCAAAGTCGCCTACGATGTCGACTCTACGCGGGTAGATGGAATTGTACCATCTTGCGAGCTGCTGGCAAGTCTTGTCCTGCTTGCTCGACATGTTGAGAAATGGCTGAGAGCTTCCCTAAGAGAGATGTCTAAGAAAACATGAGGAAAAGTGCAGGCTGTCGGCAGCAATTTGAAAGATAATCTTCACAAAAGGGGGTTCCTCCTAAGGCCTGAGATGATAGCTTCTTCTAGGTTGGGCAAGCAGCTTCGAGAAGCAAAAGCCAGGCTCCACTTGTGTGCCAGTGAATGCAAAGGAAATGAACTACACCACAGCAACCCAAGCTATGGTTGCATATGTTGTTTGTTTGTACTTATACTTATTAGACACTTGTTATTCGGTCGTCGTGGGCTGCCTCGTTTGCAGCATTCAAGGCACTGTATAATTGGCTGTTTGGTTACGGCTTCTGCGGGACGTTAAAGGGAAAAAAATAATAATAAAATAATAATAAAATAAATATAAATTATGAAATAATGATAATGGGCAGCGCACGAAGCAGATCAATACAAGGCGTAAATAAAGCCTGTGGTAGTTATTTGTGTCTTCCGTACAAAGTCTGTTTACCTGAAAGCAGCAGGCCACGTCTAATGCCCCTCGGGAGGCCGGCCATGCCCATAGACGTTAAAATAATCAATCAATCAATCAATCAATCAATCAATCTGTTTACCTGAGCTTTGCTCCATAACAAATAACTTGAATGGACGTCACTTCTGTGACCGCCTTCGCCTTGATAACGGTTCATACTGGCAAATAGGAAAGAAAATATATGAATTGAGGAGATTCTCATACCTCTACGGAATAATATTTTACGGTTTCTCAAGAAGAATTTAATAGAGGTGGCCGCCACCGCCGCCAGCCTCTATTGTCGCATCGCCAACGATGACAGTCGCGCTTGAGATGACTCGCAAAGTGAGACAAGATTTAGGCAGCACTCCCGAGGAGGGAGGGGAAAAGGCAGTCAGATTATGCCTAGGTAAACACAACATGGCCGTAGCTAGACCGCACAGCAAGTCCGGCATGATGGTCTGCCTGAGGACACATTATTTATTTCTGATTCTTCCGTGTCCTCAGACGAGGAAGATGAGGATATATTCGGTATTCCGTACCGAAGATGAAAATGACCAGCCGCCGATTTTGCCCACCTACCTACTACCTACTAAGTAGGTACCTAGGTACCTAGTGTACCTAGTTAGGTAGTACTTACATAAGCTAGCACTATTCCGTAGTAGGGTAAGTCCGTACCTGGGATATTTCGTACACCTGAAGTAACTCGACAAGGTAGATACCCCTCACAGGTACGAAGAAGGTACTTGAGCCAAATAGAGCCACACTAACCACAAGAGGCTAGTGAATCAAGGTCGGTACCTCGGATTACCTAACATTAGGTACCTACGTACTCTAGATAGGTACAAAGTATGTCGTACATTCACGTGTACGGGAGGTGCAAAAAATACTCCGAAGTGTGTACTACCTAGGTACCTTAGGTACCTTCTAACGCTCCACAAGTGGGGCACTGCAGGTACTTACCTAATCTGTCCGGGGAATAAGTAGCGTAGCCAGGCCAATCAGGACCTTTTTTGGATTTGCAGGGGATTGCTCAACTTAAGCAGGCAGGCAGGCAGGCAGGCAGGTTGAGTTGAGTGTAAGGTTGGGATGTCACAGACGGATTAGTGTATACGCAACCCCGACGTCGCTCGCCTTTGTAGGCAGGGCATATCAGCAAGGTAGGAGAAAGAAAGTCTAGTAGAAGTAAAGCCATAAGTATTGACCTCCATAACCAAGGCAGAAGCGCAGCCGAATTTTTCTGAAGGCAACATCGCACCATGTCCTCTTATCAATCTTTAAGGAGATGTCTTTGTTTACATGTATGATGCCTTTTCCAGTCAAAGGTATAGCTAGGTATGATATGTGAGCCTGTCTTTCAGCATTGAACTATTCAGGCATCACGCACCTGGGCCACGAATCTCTGAATCAAAGTGAGAAACCAACCCGAATGTCAACAGTAGTATTTGTAGTGGTACCCAGAGTTACGATGAGATGACTGGACTACAGTGAAAGGTCGTGGTATTAGATAATCATAACAGGATACGCTCCATCGGTCATTTAAATGAAGCGATCCCACAGGCCTCCCCCTTTTCACTCTGTAACTCATGCTTCCCTCGTCCTTCTTATGGCACGTGACTTCGTCTTGACTATTATAGTAGCAGCGTGTTCGAGACCCTTGACTGTTGATATATGCCATGAAAAGCCATTCTCAGACTTTCATACCTTTAACTCAACTCCATGTCAACGGGTCAAGAAACGCTTGGAACAGTAATATACTTGACATAAACCAGGTCGATTACAGGTCTTATTGGGAAGTGGTTCTTATAGAGGTGAACACTAAACCTGCAATATATCAAGATAGCCAAGTAAATGAGTATCAAATCATCGTATCTAAATAAAAAATTGGCATAGCTTAGGCGGATATCAGGTAAGATCACAAGTTACTGTTGACGTGAAAACTTCTTTGTTCTAACTAGCCTCATATCTGCTAGAGTCTCCTCACAACTCCAGACGCTTGAAGTCTATAGCTGTTCACTTCTTAGTTTCCTGGAACTGCAAAGTCTCTCTTGAATGGCACATGATATTCCCTCACCAGTGCCAAAGCCACCTTTATCTGCTTGAATTGGTTGCGGTAATGATACTGGGTGACTGGCCTCCCTCCTGGGGTCCTCGAATTATCTCCTGCGCGATGATGTCGTCGCTGGTGTTCCTGCCCAGGTCACCACTACTCAAAGGAGGCAGGAGGCGTCGACGAGGGGTGCCGGCGACACGTTTAGTGGGAGGTTTAAAAGCCTGGACCTCTTAAAAAAAGAATTCCAGAGTTCTCCATCTCAATTACAAACCACTAAAGTCGAACGCGAATCATCAAGTCAACAACCATGGCCGCGATTGCGAACATCGACCCCAACGCCTTGCGCGGCGGTCCCGAGGAGATGAATATCCAGGACCTTATTCAAGCTTACATGAACTTGGTTCAGGACCGACGTGCCGAGAGAACCCCAGCTCCCCCGGAAACCACCGTTGAGTTCCAGCGAGTAAGTTCTGCAACACAACAATTTCACAGCGCCGCGATCTACAAAGCATCACGAAACACTACTGATTGGAAACGCAGCTTCAGAGATCCTTCGCGACCTTGTCTGGCTATCTCGCGCGCGACAACGGCGACCACCCGCAACATAACTTCGCACTCCGCCTCGAAGTCCAGCGACAGCGCGAGTTTGTGCAGGTCCTATTGGAGCAAGCGCATAGCGCGTCCGAAAGACTGGCCACGGTCGAGAACGACATTGTCCAGAATTTCGAGTACGGCGACCGACTGGTGCTCGTCTTTCGCAAGTTGGAGGGCATGAGCCCGTTGCAGCGCCTCTTGTATTACCTGAAGACGGGCAAGCGCGCGCGCTTGGCTCGACAGACCTACAACGATCAGATCCGTCGCACCGTTAGCTACATCAGCGACCAGTATCGCCGACGACAGGGCTTGATCGATGTCCTCTCGGTCAGCATCCCCCAGAGTCTTCATGACATCCGAGTGCGCCTTGAACAGCTGGAGGGAACCATCACTCCCGTTGCCCAGGTTCAAGCTGACGAGGGACACGCCCAAGATGAGCAAGCCCAGGATGAGCAAGCCCAGGAGGAGTCTGCTCAGGAGGAGTCTGCTAAGGACGAGCCTGCTAAGGACGAGCAAGCTCAGGAGGAGCCACCCAAGGACGAGCCAGCCGAAAGCCGCTCCTAAGAAGTCAAAAGTGCGGCGGGACACAAGTAACAGACATAGCACGACAAAATTGCCACAAATTTTGCAACAGGCTGAGGGGACAGGACAGGACAGGACAGGACAGGAAAGCGATCACAGAATATCTCGGCAATGGCACCGGGCTATCCCAAAGGGTTTAACGCGTGAAATGAAAGGAAAAAAAGTCTATTGACCGGCCTGTGAACGTCTCTCCGTTTCCACTTCATCGTCTTTTTGAAGCCAAATCATAGCCCCTAGATAGTAGGTAGTCTAGTCGGGGTGTACTACTTGCGGACGATAGGATTCGCCCTTGCAAGAGAAAAATAGCTATTTTTTTTTCCCCCATCCCACATTTCGTGCCCTGTCATTGATGAGAATAACTACCTACTCGACCTATATAAAATCTCCATTCGGCCTGTATTTCTGGGAAAAATCGAGCTAACTATTGGACACAGTACGACATATACTGCGCACACACTTACACAGCCATCATGTTAACATGGTCAGCTCTGCCGACTACATAATAGTTACAAGTATATTACTACCGAGTCAATGAGTCAATTGTACAGATTCAGACACCGATAATTCCGTCCTGTTTGGAGTGGAAGAGAAGGTGATTATAGGGCTATATGGTGCTTAGGTTACTTGGTTTAGGTGACAGGTATCATGAAGTATGATAGGTATCCAAGGCGCTGAGGCGGCAGCAGCATGGTCAGCGGTTGTAAGGTAGGATGTTTGGCACTGTGGAGATACATTGAATTCAGAAATATAGGCCAAATAGAGATTTTATATAGGCTGAGTACGGACGTAGTTATTCTCTTATTAATCACCTCGTACCAGAAAAGCCGATTATCTCTCCCCAATGCCAATTCCACGCTTCTCAAATATGGAGATACTCAACATTCTCGCCAATCCACTTAGAAGAGGCTGACCTGAAATCATCCTTCAGCTGAGCGATAGATACGGCGTTAAACTGCAAAAGCTTCTTCCCATCCTTCCATCGAGGCCAAGACGGAAACGTAGAAGACGCGTCGTCGTTCGGGTCCAAGTTGTACAAAAACGAGAGATAGTAGCTACGAATGGACCTGCTCGCGTAGTTGGGTAGAATTCCGTAGAATACCTGCAGGATGTCGGAGCCGTGGAATGTGCCCAAAATGGGCGTGCCGTAGTCGTAAGAGGCCAGGTAAGACCAGGACGGAACGTCGGGGTTCACTTTTGAAGCGAGTTCCAGGAAAATCCTTCGCGACAGAGTAAAGACTAGGTCACCGAGCATCGCAGCAAGGCGCTTGAACTGGGGATATGGGTTATTCAACTCTCCGGTTCTGAAGGGGCTTCCGGCCGACAATTCAGGGCTGTAAGTCGCCACAAGTTCGGCAATTCTGGCTCTATTCGCATCGTGGAAGAAAATCTCGGAAAGGTAGTCAACCAGCTGGCCTTCTGTCGTCAGATTCACTTGAAGGAGCGAGAATATAGTTCCCTCATCTTCCTGGTCGCCGATGATCATGGGCACAGCCGCATATCGGCTAGTCTTCGCCAGACGATCCGGGCTGTCTGGTAATGCGACACCATCGGGCCGAGGCACATACGATAACGCGAGTGAATTGTAACTCAAAATAGCCGGAACACTATTTGCGGCTTTGAGGAACGTTTCATAGTCGGCATCACGGAGACATCCAAGGGTATCCTCAGAGCCAGTGCAGCCAGCTGTTTTTACGACTTGATCATAGATATCCTGGCAGCGCTTACAATCGACCCGGTCAGCAGGCACTATACTGCCGCTGTTCATGATAGCACCGCGGAACAACTTGCTCCCCTTGTATGTGTTGTTACCGCCATAAAGGGCCATCTGATCAAAGACGGAGATAGCGCCGGCCGACTCTCCCCAGATAGTTACCTTGGTCGGGTCACCTCCGAAGGCGGCAATATTATCCTGCACCCATTCCAGGCCCATGCGTTGATCAAGAAGCCCCAAGTTGGCTGCCCCGTCTGCCAAAATCTCTTTGCCTGGCAAGAATCCAAAACCGCCAACCCGGTAATTGACGGCGACAAAAATGAAGGGCTTCTGCAGGTCAACGCCGGCAAGTAGGAGACCGGTGGCGTCATATGATGTAGGGCTGCCTAGTTCAAAACCACCGCCGAATATCCAAAATAGCACAGGTAGCTTTGTGTCTGCTCTTGTGCCGGCTGGTCGTTGTACATTTATTGTCAGGCAGTCTTCGGTCTGGCCAGTCAGAGGTTGGAAGAGCGGTGTGTCTGCCAATTCGCCGAGCACCTGCGATAAGAGATCTCCACGGGTGGACAGGAACATCTGAGGGCAGGTTGGACCGAGGCCATTGGCATTGAGGGTCTCAAACGGCTTTGTGCGTCGCCGAGGCGGACGAAGACGAAGGTTGCCCGTAGGAGGGTCAGCGAAGGGGATTCCGCCAAAGGATTCGACTCCACGAGTAGAAGAACCAACTACTGTCCCAAGAAGTGTAACGACAGATGGTGAAGCACTTTCCTTGAGCGGCTCCGGCATTGCGGCAACCAAGCCGGAAAGTGCTAATAACATAAGGGCACCCTTCATGTTGATACAGAGCCGGACTCAACGATCCGGCACAAGAGAGACAGGAAGACAGGAAACCAGGAAAGCAGAAGAATAGAAAGACCGAGGTAGGGTCTTGGCGTTCATGTCATAATGGCGATTCATCCCTCCTTTTATATCAAGCCATTCTGCGACCGAGGGCCAGGGCCACCAAGCCAAAGTGAAAAAGACCTGTATGTTACAGTCGCCCTAGATCCTACCCACTCACAGAGTTCCTCGACTCAGGTGAGTCGAGATCTCGGGTAATTATTAATAAGGTACAACATATTGTCGATTGTACGAGGCAAGGAACAGAAACTGATCAGTTCTTCTCGGTTGATTTACGTAACTTACCTCTGATAGGTACCAACCTATTTCGTGCATATGTATTGATGCCTATCATAGCGCCTGAATCAAGGTACTGCTACCGTCACGTAAGGCTGATGCCAATTAGCTATACCGGTAATATGGCGTTTGGAATGGACAGGAATGGACAGGAATGGGCCCGACAAGAAACCACGCGCTATGGCTGGGTACCTAAGGTATCAACCCCCAAACCTGTGGAAATTAACATGGTCTTATCGCTTATTGATAATTCTGGCAATTTTCTTTTTTGTTTTATCCATAAAGGACAGGACAACCTCAGGATAGGTGTGAAAAGTATGCAAGTGGTAGGTATTGTTATGATCGTGTGTGGTTTTGTGGAAGACCCGCCACCTACCTACTGTGCCTTCTACTGTAGTCCTACGTGGCTACGGATTATGTGTAAGGGCCACGTAGGAAGCCTAAGTTGTAGGTCGAATCGTAGAAGTCAACTTGTTGATGTAGGTAGTAAGTATTAGGAATAGAAGAGGCTATGAAAGAGGCGTGTTGTGTGTGTGTTTGTAGTGTATGTAAACACCGGTTACCAGGTAGGTATTTATAGGTGGGGGGAGTAGGTGTAAACGCCGCGCTCCCATTGGTGTGATTGATTTGATGGGGTGTGGAATGGGGGGGTTCGTGAGAAAACGCGGGGTACAGCAAACTATACTAGGTACCTAGGTAGGTACCTAAGGTAGGTAGCGTTACTACCTTAGGTAAACTAGGTACTGCGTAAACTAGTGTAGGGGTACGGATATATACCTACAAAAGTCCAAGTGTATACGATGTCTCCGGTATAATTTGCACGAGCCTCATGTACCTGCGAAGTACTTCGTACGGAGCACTTACCCGTGATCTTACGCTACCTAAGTACCTACACTAGGTACATTAGGTACCTACCAGGCACGTAAGATAAGTACCTACCTAAGGTAGGTAGGTAGGTAGGTACCTAAGGTAGGCTACCTACACGTGTAGTTATCCTCGCAACTGGCTTACCTTAGTCCGACCGCTTGATATCGAATCAACATTCCTTCATGTGAACAACACACATAATGCTCAGGACAGCTGTCAAGCACCGACAAGCCCATCATCATGGGTATGAAGCCGCTCGCTCTTTCGATGGTATTGCTTAATCTAGGTAAACTAGGTAGTAGGTTGGTGGTATTCCGTACATTACAAATGTTACTTCACCGCTCCACATGCCCATCACATTCCATGTCACATCAACTTCACCACGGGGAAGCTCAAGTCTGGCTTAACAACAGCCCCGTCCTTGACATTAGAATCTCTGTATCCGGCATACACGATGAGCTGGTTGGCATTGTCGATGACCGCCATGATCGTGAAGCCCTGACCAGGCCCAAATTGGCCGCTCCAAGCACTCGTGATGATATAGGCGGCGCACATGCCAGGTCCGCCGTAAGACTGGCTGGCAGGTGCTGATGCGGTAGCTTCTACCGTGTAAATGCACTGCCTGATTGTCCCGTTTGGGTCATTATCGTTGATCCCGAATGTCCACGTGCATGACGTATCCTTGCCATCGCACGTTCTTGTCATGTTTTCAAACGTCCATATTTTATCCTCGAATGCAGAAGTCGTCGCGGCGACGGCAGAGGTGGAAAAGAGCGCAAAGAGCGCGTTAGTGAGCTGCATTTTGACCAAGGATGTAAGATACGATGTTTCTCAAAACTGGATTGACGAGAATGTGCTTGCAAATCTGTACTTGAGAGAGCTTATGCTATCCGGCGAAAGACCTTTGTCTTCTGTTTTCAAAAGAGGTGCCGCTGTCGATTATTACGGCAATGAAAGTGTCCTTGACAAAGACGGGATGTCATAAGTCTTACTACGACGCGCGGAGCGCACTCTTATATAGATGACTTCGCTTTGCAAGGAAAACCTCACAATTCGAATCTAGACTTGTGGTACCAGCACTCCCAAATCTACACAATCCCAAGGTCAAACTTGCAAACGCTCACCGACTCACCATAACGGCTTCAGGCATACGTAGATACACAATCAGAAATGAATTCGCCCGCTCACCTACAGTCACTGCTCGTCTTGTGCCCCCGCTCGTATATCGGGACGAGAACTGGTGCTCCAATAAAGCCTATGATATTCCGTCATGAAAATTGCGAGTTCGTGCTTGAAGTGTCAATTAGATGAGTGTCAGGCGATTTCGGGGATCCCAACATTGCGGCCGGACCTACAGATATTGTTGCGCGTGTTCGTGGACGGGATCGACAGCGCCAAGCTCTCGTATCGATAGTTGTATTCGATTCCCCACACTGGTTGCAGCTTCAAAGATCACGAGTTATGGAGATGGTAGACATCTGGAAATTCTTTCCCTATGTATGCGGTATGTATGTTTATGTTCGTAAATAGGGTAATCACACTGAACAGACCACGCTACGTGCCGATGGATGGCGTCGATAGATCAAGACAAGGCCAAGTCAGACTTTTGATGCAAGGGCGAGCCTTCAGGCGTCTCCCTCCCCAAGTCTTCTTTCACGTCAGAGAAGCCCATTACTGAGGAGACCTACGCAGTATGACATTGAAGCCATGTAGACCACAAGACTCTCAATGCCAACGGTTGAAACTACTAACAGCACATCTTGTCCGATGGTCGCACTACCTAATACGCGGGGTGCCTATATACCGATATCCAATACGTCTATAAATACTAATTCCCCGGCAGAACCCTAGACTATAATACCCCTGGAAGACCATCCACCTTTGCCTTGCCAGGCCCACAGAATCATGACCACACCAAGCCAGATGGAGGCTGTCATCGCCCAGAATGTCGGTGCGTAGCACTGCTTTCCGTAGCAAATGCTGCCAGCCGACCCGAAAGCTTGAAATAAGGCCATGTGACTAGCTCCAGCTTGATAGACTGTGGCGTAGACAATGCCCCAAAGGACGGAGCCCAGGGCTGGTGTTACAGCAATGATACCGAAGTTGGTACCGAAGTTCTCCACGCCCCAGATCATGGTGATTATGATAGGCATCAGGCTGAACACGGCACCGTAGCCAGCACCAATCGAACCGGATACAATCCAGAAGCGACCAGCATGCTCTTGTACCGCTCCGGATGCCAATAATAGGGTGCCAACGGAGAAGATAAGGCCGAAGATTACATATAATATCACGCGCGAGACCCGCAACCCTGGCCGCAGAACAGGCTGTGAATGCGGTAATCCGGCTTGGACATGCTGGCTCTCTGGAGTTGGCGAAAGAAGGTCGCTCAGTGAAGCAACCGTCAATCGTGCAACTGTACTCACAGTTGCCATAATGGAGACATGAGTTGCAGCGGAAAGCTGATTGGAATATGCACTCGGTGGAGTCAGTGTTTCAATGACAGTTCCGAGATTGTTGATAAATGACTCGCCAGGCCCAATGATGAGCCAGAAACTAAGAGCCAGTAGCCACATAGTAGGATCAGCCAAGAATCTCCGAGTTTCCGCGTTGAGAAGCCGGGCTTTCTTCAACCTGGCGTATATGGTTTTCCCATCATCTTTTGATCGATGAAGAGTACTGTTGTTGTCATCTTCTACCCCCTCGGGAACAGCAGACTGCGCGACAGTACCGTAACCTCGGCCCGTCGTTCGAAATGCCGGGCTGTCCTCAAGCAAGCCGCTTCGCTCAAGCTCTTCGACCGCCTCATTGATAATATCCTCCTCGTTTACGATACGCATAGCAAATGAACCAAAAATTCCAAGAATGGTAAGAAAAATGGCAAGGAACAGAAAAAATCGAAATACATTCACATCGCTAGTCCCATCAGGCTGAGTTTCATAGAGTAACCGACTGGCGCCCTGGCTTATAATCATGCCACTGAAACCAAATGATGCGATGGGGCCAACAAGCATCAGACCTCGGTATTTGCCTTTGCCGAAGTTTTTGGCACAGGTTGTTACCGCGCCCACATACAGACATGCGGTGCCCACGCCAATGGCCACAAAAGCAAATACCATAGGTACAAACGTAGTGTTAACGCCATCCCCGTCGTTTTCCACTTCGCGCACACCTTTCTGGTATAAGGCCGCAGCGAGCGCGTATCCGCCGCCAAGCAGCACGGTGGAAATGAGGGACAATACACCAGGCCCGAAACGATCGCATACGTATCCGATTATAGGTACTGGCATGTACAAGGCGATGCTCATGGTACTCCCAATACCATTGATTTGAAACTGGGTGTAGTGCAAGCGAGACTGGAAAAGATGCCCGTAAAGAGAGAAGACGGTAGCGGAGCCGGCGCCGAGGGCACTTAGAATGGCCGATATAAAGGCGACGGTGCGGAGGACGGCGGCCTTGCGTCGCAGGTATGGATCCGTGCTTGCATCGCTTATGGAACTGCTCGAGCTAGAAGGCCCGGAAGTCGGCGAAGAGGACTGTATTAGAGGTGATCGCGATGTAGCGACATCAGTTGACTCGTTAGTCATGACTGCGACCTTGGTTCAGCGGTCGAAGTCGCTGAAGATGAATCAAGTGTCCCTTAGCTTTTACCTTCCCGGCCGGACGTAAGTAAGAACGAAGAATACTTTAAGGAATACCTCGTAAAGTCCCAGCACTCGTCATGACCGATCGCATTCACCTAGGTAGGTAATCCTATGACACGATTAGGTTGCAGCGCTCACCTCCCATTACGCATTTTGGAAGGTAGTAGTAGTTGGGTTCCAACTTTCGTACCAGTCATCTGTCCGTAGGACGCATTATTACGCTCAGCCCCTAGGGTAGGTAGATCAGGTACGTACCTATGGATCCGTACGTACATACTAGTACGGACGTAGTAGAGTCAAAAATGACACTTGCTGACAAAGCCAGCTGACTGTTCAATGCCGGAAAATTAGCGCCTGCCAGCACAGTAAGAATTTGTAGTATTACAGTACGTCCGTACGTAACTCTGTAATCGCATAACCCGCAAATTGCAAGGAGTGTGTGAACTTCACAAACTGTTGGACGAGTAATACAGTCAGGACTGGATATAGGAAGGAATAGGAAATATAAGAATAAGTCGCGAAATAGGAATAGATTTGGGCGTTCGCGACCAAATTTATGTGGTAATAAGAATATTTCTTGATAATAGGTCGCTCAGAACTTACGGAATTCAATTGTGACATGTAGGCATCAATCGAGCACTGTCACCAATATCTGCACTTGGCCGATGATCTCGGATCTTGTTTTGATACATTATATCTCTGTATCCTATTGGCTTTGTTTCGAGACATCGGGACCTATGAGCTTCTCTTCCCCGCATGAAATGAGGGTTTACGATCATGATTTCCGTTACATTCGGAAGATAGGGGCTTGAATTTCCTCCTCTAGCGAGGGAAGGAAATACAACGCAAATTACTGGTGCGAATTATGTTTCGAGCTTCGAGATAAGAATAAGAAGGGGGGGGGGGATAAAACCTCCCCTTCACCCCGCCGCCGCCATGGATCATGGAGAAGCTATTCTCCGCTACGTATTATTCATTTGAGACACGGATCGGATATCAACCGTCTCGAGCATAAAATTAAGAGGAAAATGGACAAGCTGCGGAAATTCTCGGGCTTCAGTATCGACCAATCCCTCGTCCCTACATTCCAAGCGTACGAAGACCTCCTGAAGGCCAAGGAGGCGGATATCCGCTCGGCGCGCCGCGAGACGCACAGCTACGGTCCTAGCCTGCGCCATCTCCTCGACGTGTACTTCCCTGATGACATAGCCCCGGCGCCGCAAACGGTTCTCGTCTTCCTGTACGGTGGCGGCTTCTATATCGGCTCGCGCGTCGATGAGAATTATGCGAACGGGCTGATCTTCGGCAATATTGGCCGGTACTTCACCGCCAAGTTCGGCGTCACCGTCATCGTGCCCGATTACCGGCTCCTGTCCCACGGCGCGAAGTATCCCTCTGGAGGCGAGGACGTTAGCTTCGTGGTGGATTGGGTGCGGTCGGCGCTGGCGAGTCGAGAGGGGTACGAGAATATTAATCTAGTCCTGCTGGGCCATTCGGCGGGCGGCACGCACGCGGCCACGTACCTTCTCGACCCCGCGTTCGAGGCGTCGCGGGAGGCGGTCACAGCGCGGGGTAGCGAGGGGCGGGTAAGGCTTCGAGGTGTGGTTTTTCTTGGCACGGCGTTCCATTATGGGGACCAGCACTACGAGTCTGTGCGCGCTTATCTCGGTGAAGACACAGTGTATGAGAACGCGCCGATCAGCAAGTTGCGGGCGGCCGTTGAGGCCGACCGGGTGCCGGAGGTCAAGGTGCTGATCTTGGTGAACGAGCTGGATCCCGAAATCTTGTTCGATGTTGCGAAGGAGTTTCGGCTGATGTGGGTTGGTAGCGATGTGCGGGAATGCGTGCTCGAGGGCCATAACCATCTCAGTCCTCAGCTTAGTTTGGGGACGGGCATTGAGCGTGAGGAGGCTTGGGGAGAGATTGTTGCTGAATTTTTGAGATCTTGTTCTTCTGATTGATCGCTGAGGTAACTGGACATGGTCGGGATGCCGTGCCGTACTTTGAATGGAGAAAACTCACTACTGACGATGACATGCAAGCATTCATTTGTCAGACAGCGCAAATTCCTGTTATTCTTGTTTTAAAATATTCTTCCTTTTGTTTCGTTTCAATGAATGTGCAATACGCAAGGTGCTACGTTTTGCTGATCGGCCAGGTCCTACACGTGTTTGTTCCTGTTTTGTTCGTGTTTTGTCATGATGGTAATTCCTTGTGACCCGTCGATAGGTTTTGGATTCGGCTCTATAAGAAGTCAACTCGGATACTGATATCGAGTCTTTACCAAGTCCATACTTCACCCTTCTAGTTTGTGACAGGCCTGTACCCGACAGTCAACAGTCAACAACAGGACCTAGGTCGAATGTCGCATAGCGCTGGGGAATCTGGTCGACTGTTGAATATAGCGACTATTACCTATATTTACAAACTTAGCTAATTGCAGTACAATCCGTATAACGCACCTATCCAATGATAATCCGCGAAGCAGCTGTAATTCCAGAACGCTGAACACTCTTCAAGAATTCAGCACGTTCAATAGACCCAGCCCAGTGCTGTCGTTCCTTCTGGTAGTCTTGTGGGAGGTGACATATTACATCACTGTGATGCTATAATCGATAATCGACAGCCTCACTATCGACCACTCCTACTGTCGACTGTTTCCGACATTAATAGTCGACAGCTTAATCAACAGTCGATATTGTCGACTGTCGGGTACAGGCCTGGTTTGTGATATGATAATGAAACATGGAAGACCACGAAGTGGTCGTGGAACAGACTTATAATATGTATCATATACGTATGCAGAAAGTCAACGACTCGGGTCCCTGCCCTTCTCCCTGAATAATTATGATCATAGATGTCACCAATATTAATATGGACCGTTTCTTTGCCTGTTTATATCATTGTGATGGCAAGAGCTGGCGTCATTCACCGTTTGCCTCCCGCACAAGGTCCCAGCATTTCCGCATTCCCGTGCCCATAGATTCTTCCTCGACAGAGCTGCTCCATCGAGCGGTGGTCTGTGGCGAGGAACCCAGTTCAATTTGCGAGCAGTTGAGCTCAAACAAGAAGACGTGCATCGTTAATTTAAGATGGGAGAATAGCCATGGCACGCTTCCGAGATTACCGACATATTTCAACTTTGGGTGCTTCGAGGAATTGGATTGGAGGACCGGGTCAAGGACCCCGGACGCGAAGAGCTCTGCTGCTCGTCGGTAGGCCGCCGCTGTGCTTTCATGGTCCTCTGGAACTATCCAGCTCGGAAATTCCCATAACCCAGCTAGTAGGCCCTTTTGGGGCCGCCGGTGAATGAGATACCGTCCATCGCTGCGGCGTATGGCGCACACCAGGGTTTCTTGTTCCTTCACGGCTTTTTTGATGACTTTGACAGGAAATTTCCTCGCATGGTCTACTATGATGGCGATGCCCGCAGGAGATAACTCTGTTGGTGCAGATTTTGCGCCATCTTTGGACTTGCTGGAAGGCGTAATGAATGTTGATAGGGTAGTTTGGCGCTGAACACGCTTCGCCTTGCCCTGAGAAGTATTTTTCTTCGGTGTTGGCACGGATTCAGCGTCCCCATTGGCGCTATCTTGTGCGACTTCTTCGAATGGCTTACAGAACTTGCATGAATCCTCGATGTCAGGTGGTGAGCCCTGACCAAAATTTCTAAACATATCATTTGGAGCCAGTCCCGTTGTGGATGCAAGCAAAAGCCCCTCGGTGTAGGCTCGGCAACTGGCGCTGATGGGACATACTTCACAGTCCGGCTTGGGTGTACATATTGTGCTACCCAGTTCCATCAGCGCTTGGCCCCATCTTCCTGGTCGGTCACTAACCTCCTGTTCCAGCGCGCTGGGTACTCCGTCGTCACTAGAGTCTTTCGCAATAGCCTTGACCAAACTGTCAGCCGCTGCCCAGAGAAGATCGATGACAAGCTTGTCGCTTTTCACGTCGCCGAGGATTGCCAATTGCCGACTTAGGACGCGGAGAACGTTGCCATCCACCATAGGGGCCGCTTTCCCGAACACAATGGCCGAAATCGCACCCGCCGTGTAACGCCCGACCCCTGGCACCTTCGCGACAAGCTCATCTACAGCTGAGGGCAAAAGACCATTCATCAACGAGTCTCCGCACACAAGTTTAGCAGCGTCGTGGATTCTCGTGGCACGGCTATAATAACCCAAACCCCGCCAAGCGGCGAGGACATCGTCAGGCTCAGCAGCAGCTAGGTCGTGTATTGTAGGCCATTTCTCCATCCAACGGTTCCAATAGTCGATGACGACGGCAACACGTGTCTGCTGAAGCATTATTTCACTAATCCAGACCTCATAAGCGCGACGCTCGAGCTTTTGGCGCAGTAGAGACTGGTCCTCGGCATCAATTTGCGGGTCAATCCAAGGCTTTCGCCAGGGCATTGACCGGAGCGAGCTTACGCCGTCAAACCATTTCAGTAGCGCGTCTCGTCCGCGACGATTGTCGAGAAGAAGCGGCCGGTGGTAATCGATGCTGTGAACACGCTCAGGGAGGCTACAAGGGGTCAGATCGGACGTAAGTTTTCTGGACCCAAAGAGTCGCTGCTGAATATGCGAATGATCCTGTCCATTTGTCCTTCCGGCTGATCGCACGACTCTGCGCTTCTTGGGCTCTATCTTCGGCTCTTGATAGCCATTATCATTATCGTCAGTTCTTGACGCGCCATTCTCCAGAGATGGGGTTTTTAAGCTTTTCCTCTTCCTTGTCCTGTTAGTTCGCCGGGTCGCGTTTTCGCTATCATCTGTGGCGCTTTCAGCAATTGCATGTTCGGAATCTCCGTCCGCATAGGTGGGACGCACCCGTTGGGCGTTTCTTGACGAGCGTCTCATTATATATCAGTAGGACGATTCACAAGATCAATCTTTGCCAACGTCTTCAGACGCGTTGAGACATTCAATCTGGATGCGTGGTCACGTGATAACTATGAGGCGCCCCCGATATCCTCCTCAGACATTTTAGATAAATATTTAAATGGGGTAGATACGTATTTGTAAAGTATACATATGCATATATACGATGTAGTCCACATAATTCTCGCATCTCCAAGGCTTTGTTCAGCTCTTTCCCTTCTACATCTTTTTTTTCCTGGAAAAGTGGGTCCGCCTGCAACTCCGGAAAAATCATCACAAGTAAAGAACACACACAATCTACAACCTCACTTTCGCGCTACGCGCTCCAAACCCCGCAAAGCTGTCCTGCGTAATGGATAGCACAGCCCAACAACAACAGCAAATGCCCTCAGGGGCAGAGCTGCCTACAGTTGCTACTGCGCAACAACAGCACGACTTCACCCCAGGCCCCGTCAACCTCGCCCGGGCCCAGCCTACACACAGCAATCCGGAACCTGGCCCCCTTGATATGGGTGACAGCCTCCCAACTGCAGTATCGAGTGTCGCCACAGGCACTCAACTCAGCCAAAAAATCCTCTCTTTCATCACTGAGACAGAGGATGTCATCAAGGCCAAGCACGCAGTAATGCGGGATTTTGCCCTAGCCACCGAGCAGGTGGTCAACAGCACACAGGCTATCGAGTCCAAAAAGATAGCAGCAAAAATGGCAGATCTCGTCGTCGCCATCATCACCCACTTTGTTAAAGGCGAAGAACCTGTGGTCACCACCACCACAATGCTGGGGGCACTCCAATCCTCCCCAAAGCAGGCAGCAACCCCCACGTCGGGCACCAAAGCCCAGCCTGTCGCAGCCCAAGCCCCGCCGGCCCCCACAAGACTGGCCCCACCCACTAAGGGGCTGAGCCCCACACAAACATCACAGACCAGCATGTCGTTCGCTGCAGCAGCCGCCAAGCCTGCAGCCTCTAAGCCTACACCAAAGCCGCTCAACACGGCACCGTCTAAACGCCCTTTTGCCCCAGTGCCTGCTGGGCCCAAAGATACCAGACTATTCCTAAGGCTTGACCGTGGCGACCCGCTCATCACGGCAAGAGAGGTGGAAGCCCGACAAAGGATTGCGGCACACTATGGTTTGGGCTTAATGTCGATTTCCAAAGCCCAACGCACCCGCAGTGGATGGGCCGTAACTCCCGTGTCAGACCAAGTACGGCAGCTATTCCTGGCCGAGGCCCCAACTAAAGCTCTCCGCCTAGAGGCATCAGATGAGAGCTTCGCATACTACATCAACAATGCCCCTGCCTCAGTTGAAGGGGAGGAAACCCCGCTGGAACAGCTTATACTTCAGGAAGCAGCAAATATAACCGGCAAGACACCTCTCCGGGTCAAGCAGCTGCTGTCCTCTCAGCCACACACCACCAGCTGGGTAGTCGTGTTTAATGAAAAGGTCAAAGAAGGATTCTCTCTGTTCGGATCGACAAGGGCCAGACTCAAGACAATGGCACCAAGAGTGATACAATGCCAAAACTGCTGGGAATATCACACTGGTCAACAGTGCAACAAGCCACAAGTCTGTGCCCATTGCGGCACCCCCCACACGAGGAACATTGCCTGCAGAACAGTTCCACTCTGCGCCAACTGCAAAGGCCCTCATGCTTCAAACTATGTTGCATGCCCGGCTAAACCCACAATCAAGGACGGAAAAGTCCGGCATGTCACGGGCGAGCAGCTGAAAACCATTCGCCAGCTAATGAGTAAACAGTTCCAACTGGAAACAAGAGCAGCCTACTTGAAAGATAAGGTTACAACGCACGAGCAGAACCTCAACAATGCCCTGAAGACTGGCGAGGCCCCCCCATCTAACCCAGAGCAGCTTCAGGATGAGGATGCCCACATGTCTACACCAAGGACTCCAAGACAGTCCTCACCAACTCCAAAGGCAAACCCTGATCTTGGCTCCCCCAGCACGCGGTCGGCCAACCGAGGCCGCACTCGCTCACGCTCTGCACTGCGCCAACGCTCGCCAGGCAAATTGGCACCTACTACAGCAAAGAAAGTGAGCTTTACAACTGTCTCCACTGCCCCTGCCCCAATCACAATCCCACACCGGGTGCTGTCCAGGGGCGAACCCCTGCCAGAGGACCCATTTCAGTCACGAAATGCTCCCGCGATGGAAGCCACCCAAGATGATCATGAACAGGATGGCGGGCATCGGTGGTCATCACGACGAGGAGACTGGCAATCAGAAAGCTCACTCGATGCTGCCACTATCACTCCAGCTGTTGCGAAGCAGCTAATACAGCCAGGTGTTGTTTCAAATATACAACATGAAGATGCCACAGCATTTGCCAGATCTCTCTTCTGCAAATACCACAACCTTGATCTTGACGGAGCTATCGAGCTCACCGAGGCTTGTGCAGAGCTGGTAGGATGGACAAATACCACTCGCGAGCTTCACAAGAGCTGCCGCGAGCAATTCGATGCACGAGAAGAAACCCGCACATCGTGGGCAGACGACCAACACGACACCACTATGGATGCTCGCGCTGAAGAACGATATACCACCAGCTTACATGATCCAAACGAGGATATCCAATAGAACCCCAGCCCCAGCACCGCCCGACACTCTCAAGGTGTTTCAGGCTAATGTGGCCGCGTCTGGCCCATCACAAGACTCAGCTCTAAACACGGCCTGGGAATACGAGATGGATGTCGTTCTAATTCAAGACCCATGGATTTGGAGGGACAACGGCAGGCTGCGCCCTAAATCACACCCAGGCTACGCAGTGTTC